>CM046873.1:38274009-38650652 GCA_025617745.1 Heliocidaris erythrogramma | reverse complement strand
TGCAATCGTTATTACAATTTACATCTCTGTATATATCAGTTATTACATCACAACATGCTTAGCATAAAAAACAATAAATGAATAAAATGGAAATAAAACAATTGTTCAGTTCAGTGCTATATCCTCTATTACGTGAAATTGTGGGCAATATCTATCGTTTTCTATAGGCCCTTTTTTGTAAATTCCATTTTCAGGTGTATTATACCTACAAACATTGCATTAAATCACTGGCGTATGGCTGTTGCCTTTACATGCTTGATTTATTACATGCGCAGGCAAGAATCCAGTTCGAAATAACGCCTCGTGCGCGAGTGTCCGAGCTTATGGTCCGAGCACTGCTGCAGTGCTGCAGCTGCACTGAATGTAGAGCTGTGAGCGATGACCATGGCATGATACCATTTCATCTTTAAAAAAAATAATGATAATTAACAAGGAAATATTAACTACCAAAAACAAGAAGAGTCAATTGTATTATTTTAAATGATTAAAGTCTGCAAAAAAAAAAAAAATTTGTTGGTGATAATAGTAAAATTTACTGATTGCCATATAACAATAACCACCACCAACAACAACAAACTGTCAAATATTCGTCCTGTAAATAACGATTTTGACGGTAAGTTAGATCCTGTATTGAAATGTATACATGTATCACAGGCACAGCAAAATGAACAGGCGACTTCACCAATACATATAGTATACACAAATTTAATTCAGAGCCATCTGTATTAACGAGAATAATTGACAAAGCAAAACAATTTGTATTCAACATGTAATCGAGTATATAATGTGATTAAATAGTTTCAAGTTTATTTTATTTATTTCAACTCAACTCGACTTAACATCATAACAGTATAACAATTAATTACATAGTAAACCATAAAAATGAATATTCCATACAATACAATACCCAAATATATATATATATTTTGAATAGAAGGTCCACGTGTTGGAGTAATATCAAAGAAAAAGACCAGTAGACATTTCATGCTTTTTTCTCCAACTATTTTATTTTCTCACGAATTTTCGACGATCCTCTCACCGTTTTTGTCAAGTGAATAATGACAAAATTTCGAAAACTTATCCATGTAGCGTTTCCAAGACAATGCGCGATTAGTTTATAAATAACCGGGCGCATTGTCTTGGAAACGCTTTACAGCTCAAAAACATAAGAACGTCACGAAGACGTCACAATAGAAATACAGATAGGTAAATTAGGACCCAACGCGTATAATAATAATAAAAGGTGCGCTTATAGACGCAAGGCGCTTGAGGAGTGAGCGAAAAATTACTAAAACGTCATAAAGAAAATAATACGTCATAAAAGAAAAGTAACAGTGGTGTTTGAGTAGGTGCCTAATAGAATATGAGTAGTATTATCGAAAGAAAGTGTAGTTAGTAAGCCAGGACATGTCTATGTTCATGCCTGGCTTCTTGAAGCTCTCATTTTTAACGATCATTTTGATTTCGTACAAATGTCGGTCTTCAAATGATACGAGCCTGTCTCTTAGAATGCAGCATTGTAGGTCGCTCACTGAGTGTGCAGCTGTATTGAAGTGTTCTGCCACAGGGTGATGGAGTTTGCGAGCAATGCTGCTCTTGTGGTTGTTAAATCTCTCCCTAAATCTGAGAGTTTCTCCTATGTACAGGGCATTCGGGCATTTGGCACATTTGATAGCATACACAGCATTCGTTACGTCACAGTTACAAGGAGTGGGTCTGATTGTGCATTTTTAAGAAAGCCTGATACTTTGATCAAGAATCATGTGCTTGCATATTTGACACCTAGTTTTGCCGCATTGTTTGTTACCCTCTTGCCCAAAGCCGCTCAAACTGGTAGTCAGTAAACGACGGAGATTTTTGGGTTGTCTTTGCGCGTGCAGTGGTGGCAGAGCAAATTTAGGGGCCAGCTGAGGATCCTGTTGGAGAATGGGCCATTCACGGCGAATGTTCTTCGCGAGGGAGCTAACTTCTGGGTGAAAGGTAGTCACAAGTACTTTACGTTGTGATTTGCATTTTTCCTTGTGATCACTCAAAAGACGCGCCCTGTCACGGTGTAATGCTTTCAGTCTGCCTGTTTCTACCAAGTCCACAGGGTATCCTGCTTCAACGAAATGACGCGCTAATTTAAGCGATTCTCGAGCGAACTCTTGTTCGTTAGAAATAATCCGTCTGTAACGTAACATCTGGCTGTATACTATCGATGTCTTTAAGTGCTTAGGATGAAAACTACTGTACTGGAGGTAGGAGAAACTGTCAGTGGGTTTGTGGTACACTGTAGTAGAAAGCATGCCTTCCTTGTTGGTGATAGTGACGTCAAGAAAATTAATCCTTTCTTTTGATTTTTCGATTGTGAATTTGATACTGGAATGTTGAGTATTAAAGCGATCGAAAAAAGAATCAAGTTCGAGTTCACTGTGTGGCCAAATCATAAATATGTCATCAATATATCTGACATACATGGTTGGTTTCATTTGACATTTTGCAAGAAAATCTTCTTCAAGCATGGCCATGAATATGCAGGCATATGATGGTGCAAATTTGGTACCCATTGCAGTACCTTGTTTCTGCAGGAAGAATTTTCCATCGAACACAAAATAATTGTGCTTAAGTACAAATTCAGCCAAACTAGTAAGATCATCGATAGGAGTGTCCTTAGGTGCATGCTTGGTAAGGAAGCTTCTCATGCTTTCTATACCATCCCAATGGGGGATGTTAGTGTACAGACTAGTTACATCCATAGTGACCAGCAAGCTGTTAGGATGGATTGTGGAAGGAAGAAGATTGAGAAAATCTGTGGTGTCTTTTACATAACTCTCTTGGAAACGCTACATGGATAAGTTTTCGAAATTTTGTCATTATTCACTTGACAAAGACGGTGAGAGGATCGTCGAAAATTCGTGAGAAAATAAAATAGTTGGAGAAAAAAGCAGGAAATGTCTACTGGTCTTTTTCTTTTATATATATATATATATATATATTTATGGTGAACGAAAAGATATATAACAAATGTGTATTTTATATAGTCTATCCTTTTGTAAAAGTTGAGCTGAGGAAATGGAGGGATCCACTAAAAGTAGGGCTTGTTGAGTGTGGATCCCTCAAATAAATATTCTAATAGATTAAGCTAAATATAAAATAAAAAGGTATATGTTACCAAAGAAAAAAAGAATATGTATAGAAAAACATATTCTTTGGTGTGAATATAATATGAAAGTGACAAATGAAATATGGAGATGGAGAAAAAAAAGTAAGATGACAATATCCATTATTATCAATGCAATGAGGTAATCACATAATTCCAAGTTTCAACATTATTACACAGAAAATATATTGCCAGCAATGACCATTATTTTCATCCTTCGGAGTATTATTACTAAATTATGAAATAAATGAACTACCTACGCTGGACCGGTCATTGGTGTGTACACACACTAAAAAGAAAACCCCGCTCTATATAGAGTCCATGTGAAGAGTACATGAGGACAACGTCCACTGACGAGATGCATGCAGTGACCAATATGAAGTAACGTGGGAAGTCTGACCGGTGTGTCCTTGACCCGCAACTTTATGAACTTGAGTTGACAATCAGCTACGCTGTCTGGACACCATCGGCTATGAGAACCAATATACAAATACGACTACGAGCCAATATCAGTGTCTACGTGTGACTACGAGCGTATACGAGTTGACTACCAGGTGATTACAAGGTGATTATCAGGTTACTACGAGGTGACTACGAGCCCAGCTCGTCCCTAAAAGAAATTACATGTAAATCGAAACAAAACAGCCAACCATCTTCCAAAGTCTAGCTATGACAATATTATCCGAACAATTTACAACAATGATTCAAATCTTTTTAAAGTTTGGCTGCATTTAAATAAATTTAAATAAGCAAAATTTCTAAGCGACTATGTACGATATCTTTCATCTGTAAATTATAAAATGAAATAGCTGTCTTTAGATACACTTCTATAATACAATTTCTAAAAGCAGAACGAACTTGTCAAAGTTAACTCTTCCTCATTCAATAAGATAAAACAATCATTCAACCTCACATGCATGTGTAGCACATAGAAAAAAAAGCTTTCCGTTCATGCATGCAATTTACAAAATATAACCATCTTTTCAGGTAATAAGAAATATAAAAATAAACTGCATTTCATTACTAGTTTTCTTATCTTTAAAGTGAATATCGTATATTGAAAAAAATTGTTCCTCGTCATGAATCAATGATACAGTTTTTCTGCTGTTAAATTTCACATAAATTAAATCAATCAAATAACACAAAATTTAACAATCCTTTTTTTTTTTGGACTTTCTTCACTTTTCCCATAGTACGCTAGAACATATTCTCAGGATACAAAATTCTTTTTTTTTCTCTCTCTCTCTCGTTCGCTCTCTTTGCTAGCTCATACAATCAAGAAACTAGGCATAGATTGTTTCTTGCAGCAAGCACCTCTTACATCCTGCAACAAGAAGCCCGAATATCATTATTCGTGCAGTGAGGTATCCGACTATTCTCGAATTCCCCCACCCCCCAAATATCTTTTGTTACTTTTAATGAAACTTTAACTATAAAGTGTGCACCCCATAAGATTTCTTTGTTAAAAAACAACACTTGTGTTTAGAAGGGGACGCCCTTTCCTCAGCTTGCTCCACTAGAAAAAAATTGCTTCGGGCATTTCGATGCACAGACCTAGTGCATCGGTTTATTACAATACACATAGAAAAAGATAATGCATTATATCCTTTTCCTTTTATGAGATAAAACTATTAAAAACTTATTGTATCCACTTATTTTACCCTTTTTTACGTTATTGTCGGTCTATCGGACCTTCTAACTATCTGACCCCTACTGAATCTTCGGACTATCGGACCTTTTTCGCCGATTCGGTCTATAGAACCTTCTGTCTATTGGACCATCTCGTACATTCGGCCTATCGAACCTTCTATCTACTGGGTGTCGGTCTATCGGACCCGCTAACCATCTGATCTTCTAGCTATAGGGCTGCCTGGAACCTGCCAGTAGGAAAAAGTCTGCTACATATGCCAGCAGCATGCATAGCCTACAGCAATGGCCTTCTTGGCGGCCTACACTCTAAAACTCTAACCCATAATGATGCTCTCAATACTTAACTCCTGCTCCACCCAAAATTCTTCTTACTCCCCTAATACTGAACCCTCTATACAAAATTGCCCCATCAAAATTCCTTCTACTCCCCTTCTATATAAAACCATGCACCCTATCAACATTTCCTCTCTCTCCACATACACAAACACCTGCCCAATTGCAACACCAAAGTTTGCTGATCTAAGACTATTAATGCCAAAATTGCTTGGCTATACATCCCATTCAATTTAACAGGCCTACTACATAATTATGTAACTAAACAAGATCATGAGGGTTTCGGGTGAAAGGGAATGCAGTCGCAGTTAACTTTTTTACCTCTCTCCGCCAACAAATTCATTTTTGAAAAAAAATAGATCGTCACATTGGCCTACGGTACAGTTGAAGTGGGCATTTTCATGCAGCCGATGGGTCAGGTCAATCGGTCAAAGAACCAAAGGTATTAGGGCCTACAGTGCGTATCAAAAAAGTATCCCCAACTATGGTAGCTTCTAATTAAAAAGTTATATATTCCAATTACTAAGAATCTTGCTGTTAGATTGGTCAAAAGGTAATCACTGATAAAGCGTAGTTCTCCATAAATCGACCCGAGATGAAAAGTTCGTGACCTTGACGAAAAAGTAGTGTTTCCATATAGAGTCACAATGCGTTATCAATATTTTGTGTACGCGCGAAATGAAAGTGCGTGACCTTTACGAATAGGTACATAAAGGCCACCGCACACCTCGGTCTGCGATCCGATTTCAGAACAAAATGTAATATCATTTGACAAATCATTTAAAAACAATAACAAAAAAGAAAATTGATTGAGGGTCTGAATAGTCATGCAGATAGCCTTTGCCGAGTTTTCTAGTCGGTGAAATGGCCAAATCGGCTCCGAGTCGTAGTGACGTCACAAAAATCGTACTACTGCCTACGATTTGAAACTAATTTTGCCCCTTTTCCCAGTAGAAAGCTGACCGCTCACCAAACCCCTATGTTTAGTATTCATATTACTTTTCGGAACCTGGACAGGGTAGATTTCGTTTGTTAAAATGCCAATATTTAATGTCATGGCGATTTATTTCACAAATCGGATCGTAGACCGATCGTAAGGTGTGCGATGGCCTTAAGCGAACTAAAATAAGCTAAAATAAGTGCGCAATGCCCATTCGCAAAACATATGTGCGCACCAGGAGTGGGTTTATGTAAAAAAATAATGGTTCAAAGTTCTTTTGTGAATTCGGGCCTAAATGTCTTTTTTCGAGAAGTAGACAATAATTATTTCAGATGTGGAATATAAAGCAAATAATCAACTTTTAATTTCAGGCGATCTGAATGTATCCGCTATCTATATAGCAACATCCAGATCGCCTTGTGATTGTTTGTCCCATCAACTTCACCAACGCTAATCATTTGCTTAATAACCTTTATGAGGTTGAAAATTATTTCATATTAAAGAACAACTTAAATTCTGTGTAATGATACCTTATTCATAACTTTGCTGCCACGGATGACTGAGGAGCAAGCTTTTCAATAAGTATTGTTAAAGTCCTCTTGTACCAAGTTTGGGCTGAAGCAGCGAGTGTGGGTCAAACCAGTTATGCATTAGTTACTTCAGAATTGAAAACAATTGTTGAGTTATTTGCAATTGATTTTGTGCATTTAAATAGAAAAGGTGTTAAGTCAACTCAAAATCAAGAAAGGGCTTATCATGGGGAGTGTTCGCTTGTAAAGTCCGTCCTTGTTTACACCATTTTCGTACGAAATCCACTTTGTTTTGTACAAAATGCAATTCCGTTCACGAAATTTGTTTCGACCTAAACGAAATGGATTTCCTAGTGACGAAATACACTTTCTGTGGTACGAAATGAATTTCGTACCAGACGAAATGGATTCCGTGGCGACGAAATCCATTTCGTGGTCACGAAATCAATTCCGTACACGAAATACATTTCGTACCATACGAAATGGCTTTCGTTGAACGAAATCCATTTTGTGTGGTACCTAACGCAATCCCGTACACGAAATACATTTCGTACCATACGAAATGGCTTTCGTTGAACGAAATCCATTTTGTGTGGTACCTAACGCAATTCCGTACACGAAATACATTTCGTACCATACGAAATGGCTTTCGTTGAACGAAATCCATTTTGTGTGATACCTAACGCAAATCCGTACACGAAATATATTTCGTTGCAACGAAATTTATTTCGTGCGCTACTAAGCGCAATTCTGTACACGAAATGTATTTCGTGGTACACCCAAATCCATTTTGTCTGTGTCTGTCAAGTAAGGGATATAAGAAGGTCGCTGATTGGCTGCCGTCTTGATCGTGCTTTGCTATGACCACGTGCCACTGATCTGTACGGAAAGATTTCTCTCCGTATATCGTGCCATGTGTATCTTGGACTGTGATGCTACATCAAACCGGATGCAAGTTGACTTGCCACCGAGTTGTCTCGGCATCCCTTAACTTTAACCATGAGGAGAGAGCGACAATAATTGCGTTGTGACACTATTTGCTTCATAAAGGGGTACTCCAGGCTGAAAATTATGTCATTTGAATAGACAGAGGAAAATCAAACAAGCAAAACACTAAAAAAATTGTCAAAATCGGACAACGAAGTTATGACATTTTAAACTTTTTTGCATTATTTTGGTGAAACAGTTCTGTCAGGAACGAGCGACCCGATGACATCATACCCCCACTTGTACCTTTGTAATATATTATATAAAATTATAATTATTCGAAATTTCTCCTCCAAGAATGTAAAAATTGGACTAAGATCATCACTTTTGCTGAGACTTATATTATTACAAGGAAGACAGGTTATACGCATGTATGATAAAATGAAATAACTATGATTTCATATAATAAAATAAGAAAAAGGCGAGTGGGGACGTGACATCATCAGCCCACTCATTGCATATTCATGACGATATGCATAGAACTGTTTTATCGAAATAATGCAAAACTTTAAAATTCAATATCTTTGTTATTAATTTGTAATCGGATTTTGATGAAACTTTCAGTGTTTTGCTTGTTTAATTTTACTCTGTCTATTCAAATGACATAATGTTCAGCCTGGAGTTATGAAGCAAATAGTGCCACAACGAAATGTATTTCGTGTACGGAATTTCGTTAGGGACCACACAAAATGGATTTCGTTCAACGAAAGCCATTTCGTATGGTACGAAATGTATTTCGTGTACGGAATTGATTTCGTGACCACGAAATGGATTTCGTCGCAACGGAATCCATTTCGTCACTAGGAAATCCATTTCGTTTAGGTCGAAACAAATTTCGCGAACGAAATTGCATTTTGTACAAAACAAAGTGGATTTCGTACGAAAATGGTGTAAACAAGGACGGACTTTACAAGCGAACACTCGACGCCCCATAGCTTATTACAAGCTAAATTTATGATGTTTTATTTGTTATTATTTTGATAACACAATCTTGGTTTCATCCGCATCCCTTTTTTAAGGTAAATCTTCTTCACAAAGGAGGTTTAAACCTAAACCATTGTTTAAACCTCCGTAAGCGTACTGAAATAGGCGTAAATAAAGCGCACATTGCCTATGTGCGCGCTCAAAGAAAATATATGATTGGATCGGATTCCGTGCGCACGTACGCTTAAAAAGCCCAAGAGTGGGGTTTAAACCATGGTTGAAACCAAACCTCCTTTGTCAATTCGGGCGACTGTGTCTTCCAAAATGGATAATATTTATTTGGGAACCTATCTTTTTATCTTGAAAATCTACTATCAATTACTTTGGTAATTTCAAAAACAAGTATCTTTCTTTTTCTGTATTTTTTAGTCTTTAATGTCAGTAACCCTTTGTGTTCATGCATGTGCGAAAACACCATGTGCACATTATGCAGGTGAAATAGTGCAATGGACAAATGAGCAGAGAGTTTTTTAGTTATCACGAGAGAAGAAGTTAGAAGGCAGTTAAAATAAATTAAAAATTATCATATGGATTGAAACAAGGTCACACCTTGAATACACTGGATCTCTTTAAACAATGAAGCACTGAAGCAAAGAGGAGAATTCAACTTTTAAACTTATTTGAGAGCGACTAAAGTAACACATTCACATGGCTTGACCCACATTTGTTGCATCAACCCAAACTTGGAACAAGGAGATTTTGATGACACCTTTTTTTTTAAACCAGTGCTCAGTCAATGATGGTAGAAATGTCGTGCATGACGTACCACTGGACAGGCAATAAGTTACTCTTCACCATAAAAATAATTCACATAATAAATAAGTCACATCGGTTCTAACATTTCCGTTAGAAGCTATCAAAGGTGGTATACTTTTTGATACGAACTGTATAATACATATGTACTTGAAGATCCATAGAAAGGACTGATCATACAATTTATAAACTCATGACATAACAGTCTCTTTGCTCGCATCATAGGTGTCTGTAGAAGTTGAAATGGTTGAAGATCCATCCATGCAACGCAAATGGCATACCCTTCTCAGCATCGATAGCGCCCTCTGCCGAAAGGTGACACACGTTAGGACGTAGACAGGGACGTTCCACCAGCAACTGCTTAAGATCGTGAATACAGATATGAAATACACTGCATTATACCCTGCCATCGGCCAAGATGGCTGGAAAACCAGCGCCCCAATGGCAATGACAAGAGGGGCAATAGAGAGATAGAAGAGAAAGGTAATGATGATCACTGTCTTGAGGCCTTTGGGAAACAAATGATGTGAATGACTACCTTTGGATTTGGAACCCCGACCAGTGCCATCAGTCTTACGCAGTTGATTACCAAATTTAGTAGGACGCCCTCTACGTTTTTTGTTGGCTAAGATCAGAAGACGTACATTGGTAAAGGTGAGAATGATGACGGGTACCACTATCATGACCGTCATTATGATAAGCGAGACCTTGGTCGAAGTGGATAAATCGTCGATATCAATGATCGTGTAGAACAATGACCTGGAATCACACAAGCTCTGAAGTAAAGTCGCCATCGGGAAATTGGAGACTGGAAGAAAAAGCAGTGAAATGAAGACTATAAGGATCTTAATGACGGCTAGAGCGATACGAACGTGTTTGGGACTTGCAATTTTGAGGTACTGGAACGGGTAGCTCACGGCGACGTACCGTTGAAGATTCATCATGCATACGTGGATGCTGGTACTCATAATCATGCAGCAACACACAAACGGCATGTACAGACACGCCGTATGGCTATGGGGAAATTGCCGAAAATAGAAGACGATCCCTTCGAGGATGGACACCAAGAGACCTGTGGCGATGTCTGTGGCTGCTAGGCTACGGAACAGAAGCACTGTGATATCGTCGAAGATATCCTTTTCTCTTTTCAACACGGCGAAAACGAAGAGGTTGAAGACGACCGTCAAGAAACCGAGAAGAGAAAATATTGCGATTTGGATGAACTCCCATAAGCCTGGTGTTTGGTAGTCATCAAAAGAAGTTGTTGATGTTTCAATTTGATCCATTGCTGCACTGGGTAATGATTCCTGGAAAAATAGGCCTTACCTATAAGAATAAAGTAAAACAAAAAATAATTTAGCATTTTGATGTTACTCCTCGACGTCCACCAACATCTATCATTTGCTCTCCATATTTTCTCTGTTTTTTTCTTCCTTTCTTTCCTGTCTTTAACTCGCTGAATTCCCTGTGAGCAAGTTCAAGGCCACTTCCTCCATGGATTTTCAGGAAAGCCAACTTTTCTCGTCAACTATCCTTCAACTACATGTATTTAAAAAAAAACGTTAGCCTACCAGTTGAAGAATAGTTGATGACTAGGGCGGATATATTTACATACCATTTTTGGAAAAGTAATTTTCGCCAAAGGTTCTTGAAAATTTTTAACATGTTCAAAATTTTCTTGGAAGGTCGGCAAACGTTTGGAACAACTGAACAATATTTCTAGAATTTTAAAAGAATGATGATCCTTGCGAAAGTCTGAAAATTCCTATTCGCCGCTTTCACCAACTTATTGCAAATCTCGCAAGTTCAAGGAATGTAACATGTCAACGGGCATCGCTAATAGAAATATTTTATCCCACAAAAAGAGGACAATCTTTTCAAGTGGGGGGGGGGGGGGGGGGGGCTGGGAGGGGCAGGTATACCCCCGAAGCCAAAGCCAAAATAAAAAGGGGGAAGCGAAATAAACGCATTACTCAAAATATTAATGTTTGAAAGACGATGGAATGCCTAAGGATCATAAATTTGAATCCACAATCAAATATTTTTTTAAAGGAATGAATACATTCTATTATAAATTGCCGGAGACATTGAAATACATGTATAAAACATACTCACGGTTAAAATGTTGATTCATACAAGATGGGAGCGATTAAAGACTTCTGATGTTCTTAAATGACAAACTCAGATTATGCTGTCTTTATTCTGTGCAGTTCATTAAGTCGTATGCAGAGAACGTCATATATTTCTTCGTGATCAGAGAAAAGAAACGGGCTGTCGCGTTTACGAGAGCGCACGTTTGCGACTTTGTTGAAAGGATTTCTTTGAGAATGGGCGTAATTATGAAAGGATGCAGTCCATCTGAAAACGATGATATCTCGTTATGTTTAGCCGGAATATACTGATTGGCAATTTTATTCAGGCATTAGACAAATATCGCCAGTGACAGCTATATCTACTGATGAAATAATCCTGATATGATATTCCCACATCCACCCCGGAAGTCTTTTCTTTCCTCTTGCCTCTCCCTGACATGTCACTCTCTACCATTCAGGGCAAACACTGCATTTTGCATTTCAGGATGTCACATGATGCAGGCATGTGTGTCTCAATTTGCAGTGGCGGGATGGGTGCAACTCTGTGATAAAGATCACCCCATCTGAAAAGAGGGAGCTTTAATGGACGACTTCCCGATATCACTCTCACCCTCGAAATTCTCGTCAAACTGTCATTACTGAAGGATAATATATGATACAACGTGAGAACAAATTGCATCTCTTGATTAAAATGGCGTCAGCGATGAATTCAATGTGCTGATAGTTTCCATAGTAACAGAGTCCCTTGTCCATCCCCATTTATTAACGCCGCGTTCACACGTAATATATTAAACCGCCAAAATGACACAATTAGCGTCACATTCTGGATTCTTATAATGCCCGTCACACGATGTGATATTTCTAGTGCGTTTGTATCCGCGCCAAACAAAGCTAGGAAAAAAATTGACCCATACGCCAGTAATTCAAAGAAGACTTTAAACCTTTCATGTTGGTAACGCTTCACTGTTTAAAGTGCGTATCCGGACACCTACCCCCTGGACAACCACCCCCGGATACCCCCCCCCCCCCCTAGGATAACCACCCTCTAGGACAGTACCCTATCCTAGGTCAACTACCCCCTAGGGCAACCACCTTCTAGGACGACTACCCCGGGACTATTACCCTCTAGGATGATTACCCCCCAACTAACTACCCCCTAGGGCAACCACCCTCTAGGACAACTACCCCCGGATAACTACCCCCCCCCCCCCCAGACAACTACCCCCTAAGACAACCACCCTCTAGGACAACCACCCCCTGGACAACTACCCCCAGACAACTACCCCTAGGACAACTACCCCCAGACAACAACCCCTAGGACAACTACCCCCCAGACAACTACCCCTTGACAACTACCCTCTGGACAACTACCCCAGGACAACTACCCCTAGGACAACTACCCCCCGGATAACTACCCCCAGACAACTACCCTTAGGACAACCACCCTGTAGGACATCTCCTTGACAACTACCGCCTAAGGTAACTACCACCCAGATAACTTCCCCCGGACAATAACGACTTAGGGGAAATATTCAATCGGACAACAACCAACATACTCTCATCAATGGCATGTAGGTCAACTACCCCCCCCCCCCCCCAAACACGTACAACTCCCAGATATATGTACTTGATTTCGGCCAAGGGAGGACGTGGAGGGGGGGGGGGGGGGCGGTGAACACAAATTCCCTGGACTTTTATGAAATTTCATGGAATTAAAAAGAAAAATCTACTTATTGTTCTTTCTGATTTTCTTTTTTTAATGAATTGTTCTGGAAGTTAATGTCATAAATTTTGTTGCACCATTGGTGCACCATAATTTCAACTTTCCATCCCAAAAAGTAAGTTGCATTCTCTACGGGTCCATCCATGCGCGCGTATCACGTTCCCAGCTGCGCGCTTCCCTCCATAGAGCCCATTCAATCATTTACTAAATCCACTGTTAAAAATAAAGATTGTTTTTTTTAATGGGGGATTTCAACTTTAACTTTGCTAATTGTAACAATACTTCGCAAGAATTTCTTGAAATATTTTTATCTAATTCTTTCTTACCACTTATCACTAAACCGACGAGAGTAACAGATAACTCTTCCACTATTATTGATAATTGTCACTGCAGCGGTCTGCAGTGAGAATATTATAGCCATATTTCATATAGCTTTTGTCAATCTTAGATTTTGTAATATTTTTAGTTATGGGACTCTTGTTCATCTTTTGCCTATCTCTAATCCCTTTGTACATGAAAGCCCATAAGAGGTGCTCTGTGTTACAGTATATGGGGAGAAATACTAAGTTGTAATGCACACAGTAGGTACACCTTCATTGTTTTAAATTATATATGTTGGCCAAGTTCATTGTCTACTGGGTGTTAAGCCCTGGCTAGTAGCAGCATCCTTTTAGTCCGAGAACAATAATAATAATAATAATACCTAGCATTTATAACGCGCTTTTCCCGTATTGGCCCAAAGCGCTCACAATTACAGATATATATTATTACCCCAGTCATCGGATTCTGGCATGCCTGCACACAATGCATGCACATTCTCCACTCCCTGGGGAGTATTCCAGCAGTGGGCAGTACAGTGACGCTCACATTGCTAAGCAAACGACATTAACTTTCGCATCCTACCGGGTACCCATTTAACACCTGGGTGGAGAGTGGCAAATAGCCTTTAGTAACAATAGCTTTTAGGTCTGCTCAGTGAGTCATCTTAGCCCGCTCAGCATCTATGATCTTCTTATATAGAGAGAAAAAGCCAAAAAGCTATCAGTTCTGTTAAAGTTTCCAGAGAAAGAGTTTCGAGTCAGAGACACAGATAGAACTCCTAAGTTGGGCGTCAGGGAAGTTTCTTTTATTGTTTGCACGGGTACGAGTGCTAAGGTGTACACTGCTTATAAAGCCTCCAATTGGTAAGTTTCTTTTGTTATTGTGCCTTGAAGTCATATTGTTTTAGAATAAATATGAGTGTTATAAAGTATTATAAAGAGAGATGATATTAGAGTGAATTAACTGTAATGAACCTTTGTGAACATTGTTAGTTGTAAGGAAATTATGTAAGAGTATAGTTAGAAATAATGTTAACCGTAAGATCAATTAGTGTTTTAGTTTGTTGAAGTAAGTTGTGTCCTTGGTAGTATAGTATTGGTACAAGCAGTGTTGTTAATTCGTAATTCTTGATATGCATAGAGAGACAATTATGTTTGATTAATCACCTATAACGGCTAAAGTTATTAGTGTAGAGAAGTTACTTTTTCATTGATTCATATGTGTAACTGAAATGTATATATCTTTGTTTGTATTGCAGTATTTTATCTTAGAACTTAAACTTGGAACTTGGGATTAGAATGACGAATAAAGGTTATTTCGCACAAACCAACACTGGTTCTACGAATATATTTCTCTTGGGGTGTATATGAGTTTGAAACTCCGGCCTGCCTACCGAGTGGTGCAGGGCGGCAGCCACATAATATTTTCAGCAATATAACTTCTCCTACCCCAAAAGCTGGTGTTATCCTTCTGATCACTTTCCAGTTTTTGTTAAGTTGTGTACAAATAAACTTGTTAGTAAAGAAACGTTTAATACTCCTATATCGTAAAATAAATGACGACAACATTATCCATCTCATCAATGATTTGGAGAGTACAGATTGGTCGACTGTTTTCGACTCCTCAGATGTTGATGTAGCTTATGACTCTTTTATCGCCAAATTGACTTTTTCTTTAGATACACATATTCCCCTTATCACCAACCGGAAATCAAATTATAAAAAGATTCCAATTCACCCTTGGATTACAAAGTCGCTTTTGAGATCTATCAACAGAAAGAACAATCTTTATTATAGATATATCTCCAAACCAAGTGATGTCTCTCGTTCTAAATACACCTCTTATAAAAGCACCCTCAGTCTTTGTTGCGTATTGCAAAAAAGGAATACTAAACTTCTCAACCTAATATGTACAAAAATGATACGAAGAACACATGGAAAATTATTAATGGTGTATTGAATAAAAATAAGAAGAGTTCTTCAATCACAAAAATAAAAACAAGCAATACCTCAACCGATGATAATATTATCGCACGAAAGTTTAATTCATATTTTTCACAAGTTGGTAACAATCTGGCGAAAGAAGTGCCGCAAGCTATTAAATCTTTCAATGATTTCCTTGACAACCCTAACCCTAATTCCATGTTTTTCAATCCTACAAATACGAGTGAAATCACCAATATTGTTAGCAATCTGCAGAATAGGAAAAGTCCTGGGTTTTACGGCATTCCTAATTTCCTTTTAAAGAAAATTATCATAGCTATCGTTGATCCCTTAGTGCACATCTTTAATATTTCTCTTAACACAGGACGGGTCCCTAATAAAATGAAAATTGCAAAAGTTATTCCTCTTTTCAAAAAAGGTGACAGTCAACTTGTTTCTAACTATCGTCCAATATCCCTACTAACCTCGATATCTAAGATTCTAGAAAAAATGTCCATACAAGAACGACACATTTTTTTCAAACAACACAACATTTTCTCAAACTTCCAATTTGGGTTTCGGGAAAACCATAGTACCTCTCATGCAATTTTGTCATTTATTGATAAAGTCACCACTTCTATCGATAAAGGTTGTCACACTGTTGGTATCTTCCTGGACTTCTCCAAGGCCTTCGATACCATAAACCATGATATTCTTCTACATAAACTTTGTCATTATGGAGTTAGAGGGAAGGCCTTGGAGTGGTTCAGGAGTTACCTCACTAATAGTACTCAATTTGTATCGGTTAACAATTGCAATTCTTCTACTCTTCCAATTACTTGTGGCGTGCCGCAGGGTAGCCTACTTGGCCCTCTACTTTTTGAGATGTTTATATTTCTTGGAGTTGTGATATACATGTACATGTGATAAATTAAAGACAATTGCTAAACTTTATTACATAAGATCAACTATGTATTTCTATTTCAGCAAAATTTGAAACTCATCATCATTTTGTACACTAGCTACAAGAATCATATATACTCAATTAATGATGAAATAAAAGAAAACATGCTAAGCTCCTGGGCAAATTACACGTTAGCGGAAATGCACTTCTATGGCAGAACTATGTTGAATGATGACAACAAAATGGTCTGTACCAGGGGTGTCGATCCGTGTTCACGATTTGGGGGGGGGGGGGGGTGACCGCCGAGGGCGCGAAGCCAGTGGCGTATCTTGGGATTTTGGAGCAAAGCGACCGAGCAGCGAATTTTTCAATTTTAACTCTAAAAACCGGAATTTCTTGTGCATTTTACCCAGGAAATTTTGCAGTTGACCACCGCATTGAGCTGTAGAGAATTTTATACATTGATAAACGGTTTTCTATTCACTCACTTCTACAATTGGAAGCAAAACTAACGAAAACCCTATATAGGCTTAAGAAAGAGTCGAGAAATGTAGCAAGGCTACCTACAGTTGAGATTTCTTTCAAGTTGAACCTTTGCAATGCTGTTTTATACACTTTATACTATATTGGGGCCGCACTATTTAGCAGGAGTCATATGAAACTTACATGATATAGCGAACAAAGCAATTACATCTTTATTTTTTTAAATTTTGAACCCATTAAGCCCTGGGTTCTTAACTATTTTGTCGGGGGGGGGGGGGATATTTTTAAAATTACGTCGCCGGCCACTGAGTACTACAAATACATATAAAGGCGTATGGGGCTCACGTCTCAATTGCCCGAATACATTGAACGATTTTAGAATACTCCTCCCGTGTCCTTATTTTTTCTTCCTTTCATGTTTTGTGTTTTTAAACTATATGTACGTGGTAGAACAGGGAACGGATAAATATGATACTTTTATTCATAACAATAGTTAGGATGATATTATATTATTTTATGCATCAACATAGTATTTAAAACAAGATTATTATTTATTCTTACTAGATATTTTTGGCGGGCCGCATGAAATCGTCTCGTGGGACGGGCCGCACTTTAATAACAAGGGCTTAAAGCTATTTAAGAACTATATAGGCCTACTGGGGGCTCGAAATTACGAGATCTTGAAAGAAAATAATTATGCGAGGGAGCAAAGCGACCGAGCATCAACATAGTATTTAAAACAAGATTATTATTTATTCTTACTAGATATTTTTGGCGGGCCGCATGAAATCGTCTCGTGGGACGGGCCGCACTTTAATAACAAGGGCTTAAAGCTATTTAAGAACTATATAGGCCTACTGGGGGCTCGAAATTACGAGATCTTGAAAGAAAATAATTATGCGAGGGAGCAAAGCGACCGAGCTTTGGAAAACGTCCGAATTTCAAACCTTCAAAAACTAGATTTCTAGCGCATTTACCCTGCAGATTCTTCATTTCCCCCATTTTCTTTCTCTCCTTTGCGTTTTTTACGCCCCTCCAAGTGCCGCCAAGGGCACGTGCCCTCTGTCCCCTTAGATACGCCACTGAGCGAAGCGAGCGAGCGGGGGAGGGTGTGGGTGAGGTATCCCCCTCCCACTCCAGGGACTATTTCAAAAATCTGTCTATAAAACTTGCATTTTAGAGCTGCATCCCAAAATGTTTTTTTTAATGAAAAGAAGGTCAAATAAAGTCAAATAACTTAACCAGTTTGTGGGTAATTATGAAATCTGTAGACCATCGTATGTTCGTTCACAAAACCATAGCACAAAACACCAAACCGCGAAAATCTCGCCAAACCGGGGCGAAAACCCGCGTAAAATCAGAACTATTTCATGGACTTCTAGTGAAAAATGCCCAATCCCGAGGAAAATAGACCAAACAGACTACTAATAATGAAGATTCCCGAGATTATTGACAGATTATTAAGCATAAATCATGCAGCTTTTGTTGGGCTCCTGACCGGCTCCCGAATACTGTCAAATATAAATTTTCTACCCTTTTCGAGGATCTTTTCTTTAACACTCGTGAAATTGATATCCTTTTTTCAGAATTTTCCTGTTTTTGATACCCTAAACGAGATACCCGGGTTACCCGTCTGGTGTTGAAAACACAACCGTTTTTACTCGTTTTCATGGACGCGGATGCCGTACAGGCCTCAATGGGACATACACCCCCCCCCCCCCCCCCCTTGCATGTAATGTCAGCTTCACTTACTGCAACATAATAGACAAACCACAGTTTGTAAAATGGTTGTAAAGTAGTATTTAAAATAAATATGTGGAATTATTTTGAAATGAGAGACACATGAGATTAAGGGGAGGTACAATTTTACTAGACAGAGACATTTGGAGACAAATATAATAGTCCTTATGAACTAAAATCCAATTGCTCCTTGAAAAAATACCTGCACAACAATACCTATTAGTTTGTCATCTTTACTATTCAATGAAACATTTGGGCAGAAGAAAGCATGGGCTTATTGCTTTTGCTTTTCGTTCCCATTGTTTGGTTGGTTTCTTTCAAGCCAGGCTGGCTAGCATTTATCATTGCACTACTGAATAAAATTAGTGAGTCATCTGAAACATCAACCAACACACACACGATTCACTTAATAAGTTTTAAAATCCACCAATCCGCGCCATGATATGTACCTGAAAGGTAGTGATCGGCCGTCCACGCGTCCGCGACCTTGTGCCGGCCCTGGCCTAGCGCCTGGCCATGCCGACACAGTGATGCATGTTCATCAGTCTGTCTAAGGTAGATGTTAGCGTATTGTATAGCTAGACATGGAATACACGCGGAACCGCAAATAAAGTAGCGATGCCATTTGCCGGCATCGAGTCGTACGCCTACGCAGGCCTATGTAATGTATCCATGATGATACAATCGCCATCTCCAAAAGCCATTTTTTTTTACACTAGTTCTTAACGTAAGAAATATATATATTCTTGGAAATTTGACGACAGGTAATTTCGGTTTTGAATGATTTTTTTTCATAATAAAAGTCCCAAAATGTGGGGGGGGGGGGGACATTTGATATTGTGTCCCCCACCTTCAAATTGGTGGGGGACACGTCCTCCCTCCCCCGGGATTGACGCCCATGGCTGTCTGGGTACATGAGGGTACTATGATAACCAATCCATCGATAAATTACGAGCCAATAAATTACGAGCCAATATCAGTGTCTACGTGTGACTACGAGCGTATACGAGGTGACTGCCAGGTGATTATCATTTTACTACGAGGTGACTACGAGCCCAGCTCGTCCCTAAATGAAATTAAATCGTAACAAAATAGCCAAACATCTTCCAAAATCTAGCTATGACAACATTATCCTAACAATTTACAACAATCATTCAAATATTTTTAAAGTTTGGCTTCATTTAAATAAATTTAAATAAGCAAAATTTCTAAGCGACTATGTACGATATCTTTCGTCTGTAAATTATAAAATTAAATAAATGTCTTTAGATACATCAATTCTATAATACAATTTCTAAAAGCAGAATGAACTTGTCAAAGTTAACTCTTCCTCATTCAATAAGATAAAACAATCATTCGACCTCGCATATGCATGTGTAGCACATAGAAAAAAAAAGCTTTCCGTTCATGCATGCAATTTACAAAATATAACCGTCTTTTCAGGTAATAAATATAAAAATAAACTGCATTTCATTACTAGTTTTCTTATCTTTAAAGTGAATATCGTTTATTGAAAAAAAAAAGTTCCTAGTCATGAATCAATGATACAGTGTTTTGCTGTTAAATTTCACATAAATTAAATCAATGAAATAACACAACATTTAACATTCCTTTTTTTTTTTCTTTTTAACTTTCTTCACTTTTCCCATAGTTAGAATTAGAATAAAATAAGACTTTGCGGACTTTACTGCCTGGAACCTGCCAGTAGGAAAAGGTCTGCCATGCCAGCAGCATGCATAGCCTGCAACAATCGCCTTCTTGGCGGCCTAGATTCAAAATTCATTTATTTAACCATAAGAAAATAACAATATAACGTTAACAATAGTACAGTATACAATTTACAAAAGAAATTACAGGATATGAACATCAAATTATCATTATGGTAAGGACCAAAAGGAAAAAGCAATGTTTGTAATGAAATTGGCCCTGACAAATAATTACATAATAAGTATCAGTGATAAACAAAAATAAACAAAAGAGGATTTATACATACAAATTCACACTTACTCACCCGCATGCATACACACACCAGTAACCATACAACGAGCTAAACAAGCACACCCACACACACAGATATAAAATGTGCCAATATAAGTGAAGGAAAAGAATATCCATCAATGACCAATAATAGACAAATTATACATTAATTGCCTTTGACAGAGCTTTTTAAACCGAGATAATGTAGTACTTGATTTAATGGTTTCGTCTAATTGATTCCAGAGCTTAATGCCAACAAAATAAAGAGAATTGAGTGAGATTGTCAATTTGACCTTTGGTAAATGAAAATCTTGTTTTTGACGGGTTGAATAAGAGTGAAGACTAGAGTTCTGGACAAACATATTGCAATATATGTTTGGAAATAATTTTTTTTAATGGAATACATGTTTATCAAGTAATTTAATGAAACTAATTCAAAAATTGGTAAAATATTCAGTTTTTTAAAGAGGGGAATGCTTGTTGATTGAAACGAAGATTTTGTAATAATTCGAACTGATTTTTTTTTGAAGAATGAACAATTTCTTTAAGTGAGTTTTGTAAGTATTTCCCCAAATATGATTACAGTAATTTAAATGTGGAAGAACAAGAGTATTAAATATCATTTTCAAAACAGTACTGGGTACAATAAATCTAAGTCTGGAAAGAACACCAACAGCCCTGGAAATAGATTGTGATATCACAGATAAGTGGGTACTCCAGTCCATAAATTCATTCAATGTAACGCCAAGAAATTATTTAATTATTAACATTATTTACCTTACAAATATTAACATTATCAATGGAAATATCAGGTAATGTTGTGGGTACCCTTCTTTTTCTAGTTCTAAACACAATGTAATTTGTTTTATCAAGATAAGGATAATTTATGAACTCTGAACCAATCTAAAACATTAAAAATTTCCTCATTTGCTAATGATACGAGTGTAAATTTTTGTTACTGTAATTACTGTATCATCAGCAAACAAGGAAAAGCTAAATAATTTGGAAGAATGAACAATGTCATTAATGTATAAAAAAAAAGAAGCGGACCCAAAACTGAACCTTGAGGGACACCATGCTGTACATATTTAATATCAGATTTGGCACCATTGACCACCACATACTGTTTTCTATCAACTAAATAACTAGTGAACCATCTTAATCCCATGCCACGAATTCCATAATGTTCCAATTTACTTAACAGTATGTGATGGTCAATGGTGTCAAAAGCTTTGGATAAATCCATGAACAAGCCTAAACAATAATTCCCCTTTTCAAGAGCTTGGTGCACAAAATGTGAAAAATTAAATAATGCCAATGCAGTAGAGTGTTGTTTACGAAATCCAAACTGTTCATTAATCAAAATATTATTAATTTGAAGGTAATTATACAATCGTTCATCAACAATTTTTTCAAGAATTTTAGAAAAAAACAGATAAAATTGCAATGGGTCTATAATTTGACATGTCATGTGAGACTCCTTTTTTGTGAAGTGGGATTATTTTGGCGAGTTTCATTTTTTGTGGAAACATTCCTGTATACAATGATAGATTATAAATGTAACATAATGGTTCAACAATGTAATGAATAGAACCTTTCACAACTCTAGATGATATGTCATCTGGGCCATTTGACTTAGATGATTTAAGACTTGCTGTTAATTTTATAATTTCATAAATTGAAGTTGGTCTAAAAAATAATGACTTGGTTTTTGTATTTGCAAATAAATAATTATCATAAGATTTATTGCTAACATTGGGTATACTGTCAGAAATATTTTTTCCAATTGAAAGAGAATAATTATTAAACTCCTCAGCAATATCTTTTGATGAATGTAACTTAAGATTATTATTGTAAATGGTTGAGGGTATTTTCTTCTGTTTGTGACTGCCTATGATATTATTAATTTCATTCCACATTTTTTTTTGAATCACCTTTAACTTTAGCAAAAAGTGTTGTATAATAATTTGATTTAGCCATTCTCAAAACACTAATCAGTTTATTTTTATATTTATTATAGGTTTCTTTATTCAATTCAGTTTGCTTATTCAAATAATTCTTATATAATCTATGTTTTTTTATTAATTTATTATTATTATTATTATTATTATTACTTATAACGCGCTTTTCCCATTAGGCTCAAAGCGCTTACAATAAATTAAATCATCTACAAACTATAAACTATCGAAAAGATGTGTTTTTAATGCCTTTCTGAAAATTATTACTGATGAAGACTTTCTAATAGAAAGTGGCAAATCATTCCAGTATTTTGAAGCTGACACAGTAAACGTTCTATCACCAGCTAATGTTCGAGTTACTGAATATGTGAGGCGGAGAGGGTCACTGGCGGACCTTAGTAATCTAGTGGGCTTGTATAAACTCAGACAGTTAATTAAATACTCTGGAGCCTGGTTATTAAGTATTTTGTAGACAAACAAGAGTAATTTGAAAATTATTCTTTGCTTCAAAGGAAGCCAATGTAGTGAGTTCAAGAGTGGTTGAGAAGGGTGGTCTCGAGAAACCTGTAAAATTAATCGTGCTGCCCAATTTTGTAATCGTTGAATACGAATCAACTGATTAGAGGGAATCGTAGAAAGGAGTCCATTGCAGTAATCAATACGAGATAAAACTAGAGAACGGACAGCATTGTGACAAGCAGACTGATCGATGAACCTTCTGATTCTAGAAATGCTCCTTAAATAAAAAGTAACTGTTTTACAGATGTGAGAGATATGATGTGACATCGACATACACGGATCAAACATAACACCAAGGTTTCTTATTGTTTCTGAAGGTCTTATGAGTGTGCCACCAATCTAACTGAACATTTGGAAGACTGCGCAGGTTGTAAGCAGAAGCAGCAACAAAAAATTCAGTCTTTGAATCATTCAATTTTAACTTATTCACCACCATCCACTCTCTTATATCTGATATACAATTCTGAAGTGTAACAAGTGCATTATCAAGAGCTTGAGGAGTCTTAGGATCAAAAGAAATATATAATTGTATGTCATCAGCATAAAGGTGATAATTAATACCATGATATCGAATGATGTCACCAACAGGGAGAGTATATATTGAATATGCTATGGGTCCCACTATTGACCCCTGCGGGAGTCCAAATTCTAGAGTTGTGGGATTTGACAATGTGCTGCCAATGTCAACTTGTGAAGACCATCCAGACAGGTATGATTTAAACCATGATGAAACTGTTGACCTAACACCTATTCTATTGAATAAACGAGATATGAAAATGTGATGATCTATTGTATCAAATGCTGCTGATAGATCTAACAGCACTACAAACACTACATTATTTGAGTCAAGAGAAAACATTATGTCATTTTTCACTTTGATTAGAGCTGACTCAGTACTGTGACTTGACCTGTAGGCAGATTGGAGAGAATCAAAAAGATTATTAGATTCGATATGATGAACCAATTGTGTACATGCTGCTTTCTCAATGAGTTTACCCAAAAATGTTAAGTTTGAGACTGGCCTATAATTACTGAGATCATTTTGGTCTAAGCCTGGTTTCTTCAAAAGTGGTTTGATGATTGCAAAATGTGCTTCCTTGGGGAAAACACCTGTGGAAAGAGATTGATTTACTACATTTGTGAGCAAAGGTAATACATGAATAAGGTTCTCTTTCAAAAGCCAAGTTGGAATAGGGTCAAGGCGACAGGACTTAGTAGCTGATGACAAAATGATTCTGGACACTTCTGACTGAGTAAGCAACTGAAAATCTGCAAAAAGAGGAATGTTTTGATTTTCAGTGTCACTAAACTGAATATTACTAGGTCCAATACTGGCATCTAGTTCGCTTCTTATTCTTTTTATCTTATTTACAAAAAATGAAGAAAACTGATTAGATAATCTGAGTGCAGAATCGTATAAGGGAAGTTGAATCAACTTATTCAGAAGTGAATGAATAATCTGATGAACCTCCTTGGCAGAACAAGAACTCAGCTTATCTTTCAAGAAATTTTCTTTAGCAATATCAATGATATGGCATGTATTCCTACTAGCTTCTTTGAACAATGTGCGATCTGAGTCTAGTCTTGTCTTTCTCCATTTTCGTTCAGCTTTACGGCGGTGCTGACGAGCAGCGACCACAGACTCATTGAACCAAGGTCTGCGTAATTTCAACGGACGAGAATTGGTTGAAGATGGTGCGCAGGTATCAAGTACCTTAGTGATACCAGAAACATACCAATCGAAAAGAGATATACTATCTAATTCTTTAGGTTGAGATGAAACTAAATGACTTAGGGCATTAGTAAATTGAACTTTATCAATCTTGCGATAGTTGCGTAGGGAAGAAGTAACAGAGACTGGCCCTGATTTCTGATGAGCCAGTAAGAAACAAATCATGTAATGATCAGAGACGCAAGTATCAACTGTATGACAGTGTAGAATAAATGAATCATCTCTTGTAAAAACCAGATCTAGAGTGTGACCAAGGTTATGTGTTGGACCCTGGACATGTTGAATGAACCCAGCGGATGTAATAATGTTTCTCATCTGGAGCACATCATTTTTTCTCATATCCTCCCAATGAACATTAAAGTCTCCCAATAACTGACCGTAAAAGTCCAAATGTCATCCAAGGTTTCCTAAATTTAATTTTAAAGTTTTTAGGCTTTATTATAGGAAAACATTCATTATATAACGAATTATAAATCATCAAAAATCTATCATAACAATGATTTATATATTAATACATAAAACCTGACTCCAGTCAGCTCTTTTAATTTATTTCTAAATTTCTGAATATTTTCATCATTAAGCGTTTGGGTAATGTATTTCCAAAATGGCTAAATGTATAATTATTATCTTTATTAAAACAAAATATGGGGAAGTGATCAGATAAATCAAAAATTACAAGACCTGAAACAATATTACCATCGATAGAATTACTAAAAATATTACCAATTAAAGTTGCTGAGGTTGATGAGATCCTTGTTGGTTTTGTTATAAGAGGAAGTAAATGAGAGAACATCAAATCTAAAGATTCATTTGATTTTTCATGTGAATTAATGTTCAAAATATTTATATTGAAATCGCCCATCAAATATAAATCAATACTATTTTTTCAAAATATCATTCATTTTTTCCAAAAAAATATCTATGGTAGTATTTGGAGCCCGATATATGCATCCAATAACAGGTTTCTTATTTTTAACTTTAAGTTTAATAAATAAAGATTCAAATTCTGATGTTTTATGGGACAAATCAGATCGAATCACATAATCATAATTACTATTAATGTATAGTGCAACCCCACCACCTTTTTTTCCCCTCTATTTATCTGAACTAGATTATAACCCTTCATATTATACATATTAACATTTGAATTTGAGTTAAACCAAGTTTCAGAAATGCCAATGGCTGTAAAATTATGATCAAGAGTTGCAAATAAAGAGCAAATATCATCAAAATTTTTACATAAACTTCTTGCATTTATGTGTAAAAATGAAACTGATTCTTTAGCATGATACTTTGAGCTAAATTCATCTCCAAAAATATATTTACAATCAATAAGTTTAAAATTATCATTGTTTTCGAAATTAAAATACTCATTATCATCACTAAACATACCTTCAATATTATTTAAGTCATATGGGTTAATTTTTAGATGCTTCAGTCTTTCAGTTAATGAGTCATCATCTAAGTTAAAATAACTATACATGTTAATCTTGTTCAAAATGATTAAATGGAAATAGTGTTACACAATTATCGCATTGTTTATCGGTAGAATTGGCACTTTTGAAATACACGCCACAAATTACACCCAGAACGCATTGAATAACACACACAAAAACAAACAGCTGAATTAAGAGTAACCAATAACACAAAATAACACAATAAAAACCAAGTACAATCTAGTTTTAGTGTTGTAAGTTAAAAAGGAATGCTTCTATGGGTACATGTAAGAGATACAAAAGAAGCAGTTTGAAGAATGATATTTACATTTTAAAAGTCTTTGTATAAGTATTCACATTACAAGTCTGTTTTTATCTGTATTCAATTTAATATTGTATTGTAATAATGTCTTCATTTATAAGCAATCATTATCAATTTGTGTATGTCTATGTTTATACTCCATTACAATGATTTGAGGATTTAATAAACAGGTCTCACTCTATATCAGCTTAAGTTCATCTTCGCTCCGTATCCGTCTCTTAATAGCTTTGGATCCATCGTCGCCAGCTGGCAGCAAGGCAATTATGCGACCATCGGATGACCAACATGCCTTGACTTTCGGTAACTTCCTAGTCTTCTTTAACAGTTCCAGATTTCGTCGTGTTAGGTCTTCCGTGATCGTAATCCCCGTACCTTTCAGCCTCCGACGATTGATGAGAATTTCTTGTCGCTTTCTATAAGACGACAGTTTCACTATTATTGGACGAGGGTACTTCGAACCATCAGATGATGGCCCCGTGCAATGCGATCGTTCGATGTCTTTATCGATGTCAATCACCACGCCCAGTTTGCCTTTGATCACATCAGCTGATAGCCGGTCTGTATGTTCATCTGGTTTCTCGTTGACCCCGAAGATCCTGATGCAGGAGCGGCGCGAGTATTGCTCCATATCGTCGATGTTTTGCTGTAACTTGTTGATGTTCTCTTTATGAGTTTCCATTCGTTTTGTCAGGTTGTTGATTTGTTTATCTTTCTCCTCTAATTGAGTTTGTAGGTCAAATACATTGCCCTTGATTCCGGGCCTTGATTACATCCAGTTTGTCAATAATCTCTTCTATTTTTTTTTAGCTGCTGTACTCACAATAGCACCAAGTTGATCAATGAAGTCAGAGTTTTTGAACAGCTGCTTAATCACTATGCATGTGATCTCAGCCGTTTCAATGGCAGGTAAGGATGACAAAACATCTGTCATTGTGTCTATTCAGCATGTAAATAGTTTAATGCATTCATAGCTCAGCACAGTGTCGAAATATTTTTAATGCGATGTTAAAAGATACACTAAATTAATAGTATGGGACTAGTCAGCAAAACAACACTCACTGTATCAGATCTTCAGCAAATAAATGTCCTCAAACTACTCCATTTGAATCACAATTTTCAAGAAATCACATTGTAGAGTGTCCCTGACTTGTATTATAGATGTTACTCAAGAATCAAGTCCATTTAGTGTAGTACTTTGATGATTATTTCACAGATATTTCACAGATACTATCTCCCGATGCTCATATTTCAATAAGATAAAACAATCATTCGACCTCATTATGCATGTGTAGCACATAGAAAAATAAATATAAAAATAAACTGCATTTCATTACTAGTTTTCTTATCTTTAAAGTGAATATCGTATATTGAAAAAAAAGTTCCTAGTCATGAATCAATGATACAGTTTTTTGCTGTTAAATTTCACATAAATTAAATCAATGAAATAACAACATTTAACATTCCCTTTTTTTTTTTTAACTTTCTTCACTTTTCCCATAGTTAGAATTAGAATAAAATAAGACTTTGCGGACTTTACTGCCTGGAACCTGCCAGTAGGAAAAAGTCTGCCATGCCAGCAGCATGCATAGCCTGGAACAATCGCCTTCTTGGCGGTCTACACTCCCTCATCACTCAGCCAACTTCAGACAATGTCTGACTCTCTTGAGATCTCCAAAGCAATCTGATCAAAATTTTAAAAAACTAACCCACAATCACTATGAACACGGTGACAAAGAAAGCGGACAATTTATGCAGCTCCTCATTGTACCCTCAGCAATAGCTCTAGTAGACAAAAGGACATCCCTTCACTGCTATTATGTGACACCTGTTCTACATATTTTTTACAGGATAGCAATGAATGGATGTTCTTTTGTTAACCAGTGCAATTGTGAAGGGTACAATGAGGAGCAGCATAAATTGTCCGCTTCTTTGTTCGTCATGTTCATAGTGAATGATGCTCTCAATACTCAACTCCTGCTCCACCCAAAATTCTTCTTAGTCCCCTAATACTGAACCCTCTATACAAAATTGCCCCATCAAAATTCCTTCTACTCCCCTTCTATATAAAACCATGCATTCTATCAACATTTCCTCTCTCTCCACATACACAACAACACACAAACACCTGCCCAATTGCAACACCAAAGTTTGCTGACCAAAGAATTATAATGCCCAAATTGCTTGGCTATACATCCCATTCAATTTAACAGGCCTACTACATTATTTGTATATGTAACGAAACAAGGTCATGAGGGTTTCGGGTGAAAGGGAATGCAGTCGCAGTTAACTTTTTTACCCCTCTCCCCCAACAAATTCATTTTTGAAAAAGAAAGAGATCGTCACATTGGCCTACGGTACAGTTGAAGTGGGCATTTTCATGCAGCCGATGGGTCAGGTCAATCGGTCAAAGAACCAAAGGTATATAGGGCCTACAGTGCGTATCAAAAACGTATACCCAACTTTGGTACCTTCTAATTAAAAAGTTTATATTCCACATACGAAGAATCTTGCTGTTAGATTGGTCAAAAGGTAATCACTGATAAAGTGTAGTTTTCCCCATCAATCGACCCGAGAAGAAAAGTTCGTGACCTTGACGGAATAGTACTTATGTGTTTCCATAGAGTTTCCATTGGCGTATGTATTTTGACCATAGACGATCCGCCATTTTCGAGAAGCAGACAATTATTGTTTCAGATGTGGAATATAAAGAAATAATCACCGTTTAGTTTCAGGCGATGAGACGTACTAACACTTCCTCGGCGATCTGAATGGTTCGCTTCGGAAAGATAGCTACATCCAGATCGCCTTGTAAGTGATTGTTTGTCCCATCACCTTCACCAACGGTAATCATTTGCTTAATAACCTTTATGAGCTTGAAATGTATTTCATAGTAAAGAACAACTTAAAGTTTGTGCAATGATACCTTATTCATAACTTTGCTGCCACGGATGACTGAGCAGCAAGCTTGTCAAAAAGTATTGTTAAAGTCCTATTGTATCAAGTTTGGGCTGAAGCAACGAGTGTGGGTCAAACCAATTATGCATTAGTTACTCCACATTGAAAACAATTGTTGAGCTATTTGCAATTGATTTTGTGCATTTGAATAGAAAAAGGTGTTAAAGTCAACTCAAACCCAAGAAAGGGCTTATTACAACCTAAATTTATGATGTTTTATTTTCCGTCATAACACAATCTTGGTTTCATCCGCATCCCTTTTAAGTTAAATATTCTTAGTGTCTTTCAAAATGGACAATATTTATTTGGGAACCTATTTTTGTTCTTGAAAATCTACTATCAATTACCTTGGTAATTTTAAAAACAAGTATCATTCTTTTTCTTTATTTTTAGTCTTTGTCAGTAAACCTTTGTGTTCATGCATGTGCTATTCGCGAAAAACACCATGTGCACAACATTATGCAGGTGAAATGGTCCATGGACAAATGAGCAGAGAGTTTTTAGTTATAACGAGAAAAGAAGTTAGAAGGCAGTTAAAATAAATTAAAGATTATCATATGGATTGAAACAAGGTCATTTGACAGCTTAGATATACTGGATCTCTTTAAACAATGAAGTACTCAGGCAAAGAGAAGAATTCAACTTAAAATTATTTGAGATCGACTAAAGTAAGACATTCATATGGCTTGATCCACATTCGTTGCATCAGCCCAAACTTGGAACAAGGAGATTTTGATGACACTTTTTTAAAAACCGGTGCTCAGTTATCCATGGCAGAAATGTCATGAATGACGTACCACTGGAAAGGCAATAAGTTACTCTTCACCATAAAAATAATTCACATAATAAATAAGTCACACCGGTTCTAACATTTCCATTAGAAGCTACCAAAGTTGGTATACTTTTTTTTATACGCACTGTATAATATACATGTATGTGAAGAGCCATATAAAGGACTGATCATACAATTTATAAACTCACGACAGCCATATAAAGGACTGATCATACAATTTATAAACTCACGACAACAGTTTGTTTGCTCGCATCCATGCAACGCATATGGAATACCCTTCTCAGCATCGATAGCGCCCTCTGCCGAAAGGTGACACACGTTAAGACGTAGACAGGGACGTTCCACCAGCAACTGCTTAAGATCATGAATATAGATACGAAATGCATTGCATTATACCCTGCCTCCGGCCAAGATGGCTGGAAAACCAGCGCCCCAATGCCAATGACAAAAGGGGCAATAGAGAGATAGAAGAGAAAGGTAATGATGATCACTGTCTTGAAGCCTTTGGGAAACAAATGATGTGAATGACCACCTTTGGATTTGGAACCCCGACCAGTGCCATCAGTCTTACGCAGTTGATTACCAAGTTTAGTAGGACGCCCTCTACGTTTTTTGTTGGCTAAGATCAGAAGACGTACATTGGTAAAGGTGAGAATGATGACGGGTACCACTATCATGACCGTAATTATGACAAGCGAGACCTTGGTCGAAGTGGATAAATCGTCGATATCGTTGATCGTGTAGAAGAATGACCTGGAATCACACATGCTCTGAAATAAAGTCGTCATCGGGAAGTTGGAGACTGGAAGAAGAACCAGTGAAATGAAGACTATAAGGATCTTAATGACGGCTAGAGCGATGCGAATGTGTTTGGGACTTGCAATTTTGAGGTACTGGAACGGGTAGCTCACGGCGATGTACCGTTGAAGATTCATCATGCATACGTGGATGCTGGTACTCATAATCATGCAGCAACACACAAACGGCATGTACAGACACGCCGTATGGCTGTGGGGAAATTGCCGAAAATAGAAGACGATCCCTTCGAGGATGGACACCAAGAGACCCGTGGCGATGTCTGTGGTTGCTAGGCTACGGAACAGAAGCACTGTGATATCGTCGAAGATATCCTTTCCTCTTTTCAACACGGCTAAAACGAAGAGGTTTAAGACGACCGTCAAGAAACCGAGAAGAGAAAATATTGCGATTTGGATGAACTTCCATAAGCCTGGTGCTTGGTAGTCATCAAAAGTTGTGGTTTCAATTTGATCCATTGCTGCACTGGGAAATGATTCCTGTAAAAATAGACCGTACCTGTAAGAATATAGTTTTAAAAAAATAATAATTTAGCATTTTGATGTTACTCATCGTCCACCAACATCTATCATTTGCTCTTTTTTTTTTTCTTCCTTTCTTGCTCAGTCTTTAACTCGCTGAATTCCCTAAGCAAGTTCTAGGCCACTTCCTCCATGGATTTTCAGGAAAGCCAACTTTTCTCGTCAACTATCCTTCAACTACATGTATTAAAAAAAAACCCGTTAGCATACCAGTTGAAGAATAGTTGAAGACTATGGCGCATATATATACATACCATTTTTGGAAAAGTAATGTTCAAAATTTTCAAGAACTTTTGGCGAACAAGTTCAAAATTTTCTCGGAGGGTCAGCGAACGTTTTGAACAATTGAACAATATTTTAAAAGAATGATGATTCTGGCGAAAGTCTGAAAATTCCGATTCGGCGCTTTCACCAACTGATTGCAAATCTCGGAAGTACAAGGAATGTAACATATCAACGGGCATCGCTAATAAAAATACTTTATCCCACAAAAAGAGGGCAATCTTTTGAAGTGTTGGGGGGGGGGGGGGAGGGGCAGGAATACCCGAAGCCAAAGCCAAAATCAAAGGGGATAGGGGAAATGAACACATTAATCTAACGATTAATGTTTGAAACACGATGGAATGCCTAAGAATCATAAATTTGAATCAACAATCAAATATTTTTTTAAAGGAATGTATACATTCTATTATAAATTGCACGAGACATTGAAATACATGTATAAAACATACTCACGGTTAAAATGTTGCTTCATACAAGATGGGAGCGATTAAAGACTTCTGATGTTCTTAAATGACAACTTCAGATTATGCTGTCTTTATTCCGTGCAGTTCATGAAGTCGTATGCAGGGAACGTCAAATATTTCTTCGTGATCAGAGAAAAGAAACGGGCTGTCGCGTTTACGGGAGCGCACGTTTGTGACTTTGTTGAAATGATTTCTTTGAGAAAGGGCGTAATTATGAAAGGATGCAGTCCATCTGATAACGATGATATCTTGTTTTGAATTGTGACCGTTATGTTTAGCCGGAATATACTGATTGACAATTTTATTCAGGCATTAGACAAATAACGCCAGTGACAGCTACATCTACTGTATGAAATAATCCTGATATGATATTCCCACGTCCACCCCGGAAGTCTTTTCTTTCCTATTGCCTCCCTGACATGTAACTCTCTACCATTCAGGGCAAACACTGCATTTTGCATTTCAGGATGTCACATGATGCAGGCATGTGTGTCTCAACTTTGCAGTGACGGGATGGGTGCAACTCTGTGATAAAGATCACCCCATCTGAAAAGAGGGAGCTTTAATGGACGACTTCCCGATATCACTCTCACCCTCGAAATTCTCGTCAAACTGTCATTACTGAAGGATAATATATGATACAACGTGAGAACAAATTGCATCTCTTGATTAAAATGGCGTCAGCGATGAATTCAATGTGCTGATAGTTTCCATAGTAACAGAGTCCCTTGTCCATCCCCATCTATTAACGCCGCGTTCACACGCAATATATTAAACCGCCAAAATAAATGACACAATTAGCGTCACATTCTGGATTCTTATAATGCCCGTCACACGATGTGATATTTCTAGTGCGTTTGTATCCGCGCCAAACAAAGCTAGGAAGAAAATTGACCCAGACGCCAGTAATTCAAAGAAGACTTTAAACCTTTCATGTTGGTAACACTTCATTGTTTTAAGTGATCCAGTGTATCCAAGCTTTCATATATATAAAAACTTGTTTCAATCCATATGGTAATCTTAATTTATTTTAACAGTCTTCTAAGTTCTTGTCTCATTAAAACTAAAAATGCTAATTTGTCCGTTGGTGCATGCATGGGGTATTTTTCTTGAATAGCATTTGAACTCAAATGTTTATTGACCTTAAAGACTGACAAATACAAGGAAGGATACATGTGCTAAGAATTACCAAAGTAATTGATAGTATACCTTCATGAAAAAGATAAACATTGTCAATTTTTAATGACTCACTACATAGCCAAGATTGTGTCATCATGGCAAAGAAAATATCAATAGTTTTGCTTGTAATAAGTCTTTTCTTGCGTTTGAATTTACATTAACACATTTTCTATTCAAACCCTCAAATCAACTGAAATAATTCAATAATCGTTTTCAAACTGAAATAACTGGTTTTGACCCACATTCGTTGCTTCAGCCCAAACTTGGTAAAAGAGGATTTTGTCAATACTTTTTGAAAAGCCTGCTGCTCAGTCATCCATGGCAGCACGGTTATGAATAAGGTATCATTAGATAGAATATAAGTTGCTCTTTACCTATAAAATAAATTTCAAATTCATAGAGGCTATAACTCTTTAATTAGAAGTATACCAAAGTTGGGTATATTTTTTAATACGCACTGTATGTGAACGAGGCTGAATGCTTGACGTACTATCTGATGCAGTAATTGATGGTCATATAAAACTATTTCACTCTTAAAGGGATACTCAACCGCAGATTGTGGATGTTTTTATGCCGCGAGAGGGCACACGTGATCGTTACCTGATCATGCCGTTGCCCCGCCGGAGCAAGCTTCGAACAGGCTGTTCGCCGCGCAACATGCACGCTCCGCTTGAGCTTCGAGCTCTCGTGCAAGATTCGGTCGGCTTCGTGCAGTCCGAAAAGTAATCCTAGTAGTCCAACGGACGCGTTCGACGCACAAACTTTGTGTACGGGTGAATGGGGCTTACGCAATCCTGACTTTCCCCACGGCCGCCTAGTGGTGTGTCCCTTTAAAACCCTTGACTACTGAATTCTCTCATTCCCATAGGCTTAACTCTTTTAGTGCCGATGTCACGTATATGTGACAGATAGACTTGTAATTTTCATTTACCATTTGCTCCGTCACAGGAAAGGTGGTCAATGTACATGTATATCAACATTTTGAGCATAAATCAAGCATTCTAAATATATGATTATAATTATATGCTACCAGAGACATTTTCAGAGAAAATTGCAGATTTTAAAAAAGATATTACAATGTACCTTATTTCAATATAAACAATAGTAAACAAATGATAAAACCAAATAATGGCCAAAAAAGAAACTCAAATGTAATTTCCAATAATTCTTATGCACAAAGTTGGGCAAAGTAATGTTTGGTATCCTAAGAAAAGGTAATAATTTCCTACAAGTTTTGTGCACAATATTTTGTGAAATGGACGGTTAATAAAGTGCAGACATTTGAAGAGTAAGCATTGATCACATTTTGGTATTTTGAAGAGAGCTAAACCCATTGGCACAGTAAGAGTTAATACGGGGACAACCCGGTTCCTGTCGGCGATGGGTTAAATGACATGTCGTGCAAAACTAAGCAATGGAGGCCTTGAATTTGTAGTAAATGAGCTGGAGATCAAACAAAAAGGCAACTATACTGAAAACAAGTTCTGCGGATCTGATATTAAAGCAAACATTGTCAAATTGGAAAAGCGGGTGCTTGAACATATATAAAGGTTCATTTATTTGATTAATGGGTAATTTCGAAGTACTGTTTACTTGTTATATGTCATTATGAAGGCCATCATACAGTGAATCCAATAACCGGTGATATAAAGCGTTGGGACACATCGTAGATGAATTACGCGCTATATAAATCCTGAATATAGAGTACCGAAGTGATGACGTCACAAAAAGCTATTTTTCATTTTGACATTTTTTATACCATATCTCAAAGGAACATGGTGAAAAACATCCAGATCCCAAATTTTATGGCAATTGGCTCATTGGGCCCCGAGATATGGCCGCATGAATACCTCCTTAGCCCCATTGAAGTCAGTGTTAAATTGGCCTGGTTCTAAACTGTTAAGAACCAGGCCAATTTACACTGACTTCAATGGGGCTAATTAGATATTCATATAAGCCATACGTGGAGGCGTCGTGGTTTAGTGCATACGTCACCGGACTGTGGATCTCATGGTTCGCGGTTCGAGTCCCGCCGCGGCACTAATGTCCTTTGGCAAGACATTAATCTACATTTGCCACTCTCCACCCAGGTGTAGTAAATGGGTACCTGGTAGGAATTTATTCCTTGAAATGCTTTGAGCGCCTTATAGGGCAGCTCGGCTAAAGCCAGGGTAATATTGGAGCGCCTTGAGCACATTTGGTGGATACGAGCGCTATATAAATACCCAATATTATTATTATTATTATACCTTGGGCCACCATGAACTGATTCATGTCAAATTTGATGTGTGAACGTTTTCCATCATGCTCTACCTAAATATGGTCATAAAAATACTGAAATACAAAAATCAAAATTTGATGACGTCACACTTCGGTACTCTATTATTTTTATTATTATTTACATGATTGTAAACGTCAAATTCATATATATTTGGGAAAGCTTGCAAATGGGTAATAGTTCCTTTAAGCAAACACGCAAATTTATAATATCACGTTTCGATACAGGGTCTAAATAAGTAAATCAAGAAGATTTATTATCAACACGGTCATAGTATCTTCCGTTTAGAGCAATTTGGATAAGAAACCACGGCTGAAATTGCTAAATGAATGCTGATTTGCGAAGATGTTATCTAATTTCAAGTTATTCTGATGCAACAATAGATATTTAGCTTTAGATATCTTTCAGGAAACACTTCAATGCAGCATATAATTATTATCGAAGATGTAAATTATAGTTTTGCTTGAAGATTTTACGATGCTATGTACAAAATAAAAAGAAAGAACAATATATTGTAATGAAGCAGAGAGTCCTTGAATCCATGTTACTGTGCTCAAAGGTCATGATCGCATTTACTCAAAGTACTGTGTTGTTGCATCAGAAGAAATTGAGATTAGGGTGCGTTATAGCTCCATTATTCAGCAAAGAATCAATGTGAGCTTTATAACAAAACATGCTTATGTCGGGCGCCTTTTATCTGCCGAAACACGGTATTTAAATATTAAGTTACAAAAGTCATAAAAGAGCAGAGCCCTAATATGTGTGGAGAAAAGAGCTATAATACAGATACTGTGAAAAAAACGTTTCAAACCTCTGCTTTACATGTGATTCAAAACGTTGATCCTATATAGTTCAGTTTTCAGTTCAGTTAAAACAAAACAACATACATCTACATTATAAGTGTTTACATTTGAATGAAACGGCTGGATAACCAATATTCAGCTGTGCCAGGCACGACACTAGTGGTCTTCCATGGGGTCCAGGAAGCATGAAAAATAAATTAATTGTATAAATATCAGACATGACATATGATTAATAATTCAAAGAATATGAGAAGATACAATACAAAATTACAGTGGTAGTTATACGTAAGGACTACTAACACCCCCCCCCCCCCCCCCCTCAATACAGAACATACAGAATCCCGAGGCTGGAATATATTATCACGTTATCAAGGTCAGAATGATTTAACAGAGTGGAACAACGATAATTCACGTTTGAAAGCATTCAGAGTTGAGGCAGTTCGTACAAGTACAGGAAGATTATTATAGGCCATGACTCCTCTATACTTGGATCCTCTTTTCAAAAAATCAGTATGAGGTTTGGCGTACATAGTTTTCCACCAAAGCGTAAGTCATATTTATGCACAGAAATACTAAAAGAGTCTGAAATATAGGTAGGAGTCATATCATTAAGGGATTTGAACATGTAAGTTAGTAAATGGGGAGGGCACGGGCCGGAAGCACCCCCCCCCCCCCCCCTGGATCCGCCAATGCACATGTTGTAAATACTTCTTGGTAAAAATAACTTTACCCGACATTTTTATTTATTCACTTGATTATTGTAACAAATATACGGTACGGTGGATGTCCACGGGCTGCCTCTGCTAGTATTCTATATTTCACATAATAAAATACAAAAGAAATAGTGAGTGGGTGACGTCACTGTTTCCCTCATTTGCATTCTTTTGACAGCAAATATCGACTCCCAATTAACATACAAACTGTTTTTTCATAATTTACACTAAGTCTATTTTTAGTCATCCAGTGATCTAAAAGAAGAAGTTCAAATGATTCAATTTTACGTACTGATGTATCGGAGTAATAAAGAAGTGTGTCATGTGCATATAATTTCAAACAGCTTGACTTAACATTTTTTGCAAGATCGTTGACATATATGATAAATAAGAGAGGCCCTAAAAGAGATCCTTGCGGGACCCCGCAAGTTATAAGTTTGGATGATGAAAGAGAATGATTTACAAGTGTTTTGCATGTTCTTCCACCCAGATAGCTATAGAACCAGTCACTAGTCAAATTTTTAATGCCGATGCTATTCATTTTCTTCATAAGAATTTTCGCAGATCGGTAAATACGGCGCCTGTATATTTAGAATCGTCCATGGCTTGCAGCCAGTCATCCTTTATCGAAGTAGATGTGGTCGAATATTTAGGTCTGAATCCAGACTGTTCTCTACATAAAAAATCATGTTTATGTAAGTAGTCTAGTAATTGGCGTTGTACAACACGTTCTAAAATATTTGACACACAAGACAATAACGAAATTGGCCTGAAATTACCCGGTGAAGATGTATCACCCTTCTTATGTATAGGAACAACTTTAGCTGCTTTCCAAAGATTCGGGAATTTTCCCATTTCCATTGATTTGTTTATTAAGTAATGAGAACGGGAACAATTTCTATGGCACTTAACTTCAACATGAATACTGAGATTCCATCAAGACCAAATGATTTTTTTTTTCAATTTTCTGATTAATTTCAGTGTTTCAGTTTCGCTTATGGGTGTAAAGCTAAACGTGGTTCGCAATTGAGCTATAAACGCGCAAATCAGCATGAACAATTCAAGCCGGGGATTCGTCGTCCAAATCATTCGAATCCAGCGTAGTTAATAAACTATATGATTATCTTGAAGAAAAGAATACCGACAAGTTCTTTAAAAATGTAATATTGCTTTTGTTTTCAAACAGGCTAAATGGCATTCTTTCTCAATGTTATTTAGGATCAAACTTGTTTGAAGAATTTTATAATTGTGTAGAAATAAACCTTTGAAATTTAGACTTAAATGCTTAAGATCTCAACTGTTATACAGTAATAAAACCGGTCTCTGTAGAAAAGCTAAAGGATTCTACGAAATCGGTGCTGAAGCCTTATCAGTCCTCTGGCTTGAATCAATGACCTTCATAAACTATACTGGAGACCGATTTTATAATTATAGCTATCGTTATCGATGCTATGTGACAGGCCCTTCACCACGCAGAAATGTTTAAATATCTCACGAATACAAAAATGGATATGCGTCACAAGAACAACTCTGATAATGCATGATAGTGGAAAATCAACATTTTTAGAGAACATATTAGGGATCACTTCCTCTGGAGTTGAATCCACTCAAATCAGAGTGGAATACACTCCAAATTACTCTTTGAAAGTGGATCCCAATATTTCGAAGGTGGATTACTCTAAACGTAGTGATTCCGAATATGACTCTAGTACTCAAACAAGGATTTCCATTCTGATTATGTACATGTATTTAGAAAGAATGAAAATGTTGAGTTGAAACTGGACCACGCATAACGAGATAAGGCAGTGTTTTCACCCTCAGTCTACTATATCAAAAATGCTGTAATACGTGATGAAAGCTTACACAATATCTTCCAGCATGTGAGTGATTAGTCTAAAAGTTTGAATACTTCACGATTTTCACACTGAGTTGCCTTACGCCATGAAGCTACAATTTCATGAGCATACTCACACTTACAGTACATACCATATACATCGGGATGCGTTATTTTTTTCTGCGGCACAGATAGGGGCTTTTTTTTAAAAAGGGTCTTGATTTACAGACTAATAGCGGTCGTGTGCTCATAATACGGTTTATTCCGTCAAGACTAGTCTGCATGAATATTCATGAAAACGAACTGTAGGGATTTGATAAAACGATGTCTTTTCTATAATTCCTGCAAAATAATTTCTCAACGCAACCTTCCGAATCCTCGTACCTGAACTCCTTATACATGTACGTATACATGACAACATAAAACACGCTTTTATACTACCAAATATTAATGGGTATAACCTTAATTACCCAACGACCAGGACTCCAGGAGCCGCTCGTTTAATTCGATATCGATGCGATTGCGAAATGCACATTCGAAACAGTTCTGTACATATACACAAATGTTATGACCACAACAGTTATTCTGCGACAATAAGGCCCAGGGTAAAAAAACCAGAGATAAAACTCTGGAAAACCTTCGGATCCAATTTTCACAATAAAAACAAATTTAAAATTTGTCGTGATGAAAGAGCAAGCTAGAATGATTCCCCAAACATCTTCTACAACACCCTAATGCGGGCTCTAATGCCCATGCCCCGCACCACCTGCGGAAAACATTCTTATGCATAATCACTTCTTACTCTTGGACAACAACCCTTAGCAAGCATAATTATGCATAGGCCTACATTAACGAGAAAAACAACATTTACCTGCTATACAAACGTAACGGAGGCAAATAATAGTTCTGGGCGTTCCCAACGCAATCTTTGCTTTCCGCGGGTTTTTGCCTCCCTCCATTTTTGAAATACCCGGTTCTCATTACTACGTTTACCACATTGCACCGATAATGGGAAACAACGCCTTGAAAATGTAAATGTACCTGTGTGAACACGGCCTTGAACTACTTCATGGACAATGACAATGTAAATATTCTTTGTACTTTAGACTGCCTATGTACATCTCACGTGATCGCCCAGCCAGACTCCACGCTACATAATTATATGTAGCTAGACTGTGTTAAATTATGCCTAAAATCACTCAGAGGTGATGAATGAAGGATGAATTTGACTTCCCGACACACATAACCTTCGGTGATCTTTAGGTAAGTGAAGTTATTTGTCTAACCATGCTTAACACTGCGATCTCAATACACTACCTCGTTTTTATGTGAAGACATACTTATATATATATACAGTATCATACTTTTTATTAAAATTGTTTGCATGAGTAAACACATAACAAAATTATTGTTGGCCATTATTTTCTCACAAAAGCAAATCCCCAGGGCAGGGTACGTTTCACGAACCCCTAGTACAGTTCGCCGACGTCCCATTAAAGGTCCCCTGCAACCCAAATGCAAGTTGATTCCTGTTGATGTGCAGGGATGCATACAACTTAAATTTCGTTATTCAAACATCTAAATGTTTTTCATACTTTTCTAAAATATTTTTAAAATCATTTTCTCAAACATGCTAAGCTCCACCCCAAGTGCCCCAATCTCATTCCTGCAATGAAATCATCTGTCAATGATATCATTAGTGAGCTAAGGAGAGACAGTGGTATGTAGCTTTGCCAGAGATGACCATCTGTTCAATGCCTACATAGGAGTTGCTATGTCAGACATGATGTAGCATCACCGGGAAAAGAATACCGGTATTGAGGAGGTATTGTTTGAAAGCATGCTATTCTATTGTGAGCATGTGCTGAGCTAGGGGAAGTTCCATTCCATTGTCTATATTGTAGAATGTTAGTGTAGCTGACTGATGATTGACAGATGGGCCATTCTCCGTAAAAGTGTGCAATTAGAGTTGTACACATGACAAAATTTCAACATCAAAGATTTCATTAAATTCTTGTGAATTCAGAAAATTTAATCCCTTAGGAATACAAAACAATCAACGGGTGATTTTTGGCTTCCCATATTTTTCAAGAAATATTTCCAAACTCAGTGACTTTTTTTCACATTTTGAAGCGAAATCACAGATACGTTACCAGAGGTAGTAGAAAACTCTGATAGTCTGCTTAATTCTTGCTTTAAAATGTCAACACTTATGTAAAACTACAAGCTTGAATATGTACAAACAACATGGAAACATTTTGGAGTCAACCTTGATCTTTTCTGTAATAAAAATGATCGTGATTTATAAAGTGAAGGTTAAATACAAAGCAAAAACATATATATATTTCTGCTTGGAATATGTAACCCTATAAATTGAGTTTCTATTTGGAGTTTAACGTTATTAGTAATCTCATTGATTATGTATGAAACGTTATGAATAGGTATCACACTTGTGACAAAAACAAATGACACGTAACATCTCTGCCAGATTAAATAATTTCTGGATACAAAGAAGAACGGTGCATGGTAACGATTTCACGGAGCAGAAGTTCCGTATTATGCAACAACAGACCCAGCACCAATAAATGCATTCTGACTTAAATATGTTCGCCAAAGCGCTTTGTATGATCATGCTGCCTGATGCATTCAATCAGTAACGTAATTTGATTGTAACGTATATGGAACGATAGTTGTCCAAGTGGTTGGATCTGTATATAATTTTGTAACAAGAGATTCGATGAATATATCATGGTGCCATTTATGCTTGAGGTTGACTTTGTTTAACTCTTTCAATTACACTGCTATGCGGCCACTGGCGTAGACGGGGGGGGGGGGGGGGGGGGCACCGGTGGGCTATGGCCCCCTATATATTCAGCCACTAAGAAAAAAAATATGACGATAAGACGATTTGTTAGAACTCGGCAAGTCGACTTATTCTGGACAAGAATTTGAGAAGACAAGTTGTTGGAACTCGGCATGCCGACTTATTTGAGACAAAAAAAAATGAGAAGACAAGTTGTTGGTCGGCAAGTCGACTTGTTTAGGACAAGAAGATAAGATGAAGAGTTGTTTGAACTCGGCAAGTGGACCTGTTTAGGACAGAAGACGAGATGACAAGCTAATGCAACTTGACAAGTCGTCATCTCGTTTTGTCCCAAACAAGTCGACTTGCCGAGTTCCAATAACTCGTCTTCTCGTCATTTTAACTTGTCTACTCGTCTTCTTATCTCGTCATCTGGCACTTATAAGCTTCCGTAAGTATCCGATCAGCAGTTGAATTCAGGGGTGTTGCCGAGTGCATTGCATTGGATTACGGCCGAACGCATTTAGCGCCTGTGAAGCGGTCTGCTTTTCCGCGGTTTGTTATCATTATATCTACGATATTACCGTGTTTTCTTGATTTGTGGACAACTGTATGAGGTAGGAGGTAGTGCATATATAATGTGTTGAGGCTACGTATATGTAAACTTAATATTTCTTAGTAAATGAAGAAGCTTGATGGGAGGAATTTTATTTTTTTTTTCTTCTTTAACACTGGGAGTAAAATGCCTAAAAATTTGTTTACAAATTAATATTTCTTCTTTAGTTACATTTTGATCAAAAATAAATAATATCGTTTGATATAATTATACGGTTTTAGCTTTAAGAACTGACAAACGTCTAATGGATTGTGCCATTTTGCCAGTCTAACAACAATTATAGATTGTGAGATGCGTGTAGGCCTATATAAGTAAGAGATAAAAGAGAATGGTATAAGAAACGAATGAATATGTCAACAGCCTTGATGGAGTATATTGTGAAAATGTCCGTTTTGAGGTGGTAACTACAACGCTTCTCAAAGTACAAATAATCCCCCTTATCAAATAAACGCGCATGACGTAGATCACTGGGTGTCAATAATTAAGTGAGGTCAGCGATTGCCTGATCGAGAATATGCGTCGAATCTCAGCAAAGTACCGCGGCGGCGGCAGGAATGAGATCTGGATCATTTTTTTTTAGGGTGGAGCTAGCTGAGGAGGTTGGGGAAAATATTTCAAAAACATTTAAAAATCTATGAAACATACCTAAATGTTTGAATAACAGAATATGAGTTATATACATCCCTGCACATCAACAGGAATAAACTTTCACTTGGGTTGCGTTTGGGTTGCAGGGGCCCTTTAAAACGTGTTTCTATGGCATGTATATTAGGCGAACTTGTACTCATGACTGTTTCGCGTAACTGCCCAATGTCCAATGTCAACATAAGTGCGAAGCACTAATTATTTTCCTTTTCTTTTTATTACAAGTCATATTCCCGAACATGTTATTTCTCTCTCACTCTCTCACTCTCTCTTGCGCAGCAACGGCGTTTACAAGGCACATATTGATTAAGGAAAAGAAAAGAGCAGTGGATAAATCCCGAATCTCAGGCTTTACAAGTCGCCATCTTTAATTTCCTTCTGTGGTATTATGATACGCCAATCGTGTAACATAATTATTTACTAAAATTTTAAAACTTGGCACTTTGACTCGGATAATAACTCACGAGTGGTTACTTGCATCTCTTCTAATTGAAATTTGCATACTGTAAAGTTGAAAGGTGCCAAAGTTGTTTAGAGTAAGATGTTTAGGTTGTCTCCCAAGATTCTTTAAAAATATAACAAGTTTACATTATAGACAAATCACTGCCTTTGTAGAGTTGTCGTAATCGAGTGGTTTAAACACTGGAGATGTGAAGGTCGTGGGTTTGATCCCCGACACGGCACGACACGGCACGACACGGCATTTTATCTACATTGCTCATCTTCACCCAGGTGTTAAATGTGCACACGGAAGGATGCAAAATTCATTGTGGTTTGTTTGGTATTATAAACGTTTGTAAAAAGGCGCCTGGCTGGAATGCTCCTCAAGAATTACAGGTGCATACATTGTGTGTGCGTGAGGGTAAGCCTGAATCCGATGACTACATGAGGTAATTATCTGTAAAGCTCTAATAGATCGAAGATGCAAATCTTGAATATTATTATCTTCTTATTATTTCACACATCTGTTTAGCAATTTTGTCGGGACACAACCCTCGGATCGCTTGGTGAAGAAGGGCCTGTAACATAAAGAGATCAATCTTACGATTGTCTGTGGCAAACCATGTACTGAAGACTTAAAATTGATCGTAAGATTGATTGTATCTCTTTATGTTACAGAGGACAAACCTCAACCATAATATTTCTGAACTAATCATTCTACTCCTGTGATGTGACGTCAGATCAGCTGAGCCATGCGGGCAGTATAGCCATTACGTTTGATTGACAGAACCCGATATTCAGTAGTTTCAAAAATCGTTCAGGTGGGACCTGCCCTTAACTACCCCACAATACCAGTCAAAGGGCTGGTATCGGGGGGGGGGGGGGGGGCACTCGACCCCAAAATGGTAGGTATGCTAGCGTATTATGAAAAGGATGGCCTTCGGAACTACTAACATTATGGGAAAAGGGGGTCTTTGGAACTGGATTACAACATAAATATGATGCTACGGAACTGGTTCCCACAAGCTACCATTTAATAGCTAAATACACTGTCATGGCAGGTCTATGGTATGTGTATGGTGTACAGCTACTTTGAGTAGTTTATGTACAAAACAAACGTCACACATCATGAAAACATGTTTGCCAACGCGTGGATTTCCATATCACTATAGTGATCTCAACTTTCGATATTTCATAAGTCCCTTATTCCTTATTCAGATTTATCTCAAACTTTCACATGCTTCTCTGCTTTGTATGCTTTCATCCAAGCCAGATTTTCTATGAAAGGGTTGATTTTCGTTTGAATGTACCTTATCGTATTGGTTATAGTGCATTGCTTAGCTTTGTGTATTACATTCATATAACGGTAATGATTATATGGAGAAGGAGCTTTCTTGATCTACACGTATGCATAACATAGAAGGGGGAAAAGGGAAACATATTTTCCGCTGATCAAATACACTCCAAATGATACGTTCTAGGATAATTATTTCAGCGTACCAAAAAACCCAAATCATGCTGTATGTTAGGGGTTCCCGGTGTCGCAATAATTATCATTCTCAAAATATAAGCTTCTCATATTGGTTTGTTTTTAATACCTGACTGCTAAGAAAGCATGTTTATGCTTGTAAGTAAGCAACCAGGGGACCGACGGCTTAAGTCCTCTCCGAGGGACTTGGTAATGAGGATTAATGCCTTACCAAAGGGCATATCCGCTTGGTTTCAAACCCGGGCCCTCCCAGTTACGAGACCACTGCTCTACCATGCACTGAGACATCGCGCCTCATATTACTTCTGTAGAAATTATCACAAGTTAAAACACTCTCAGTAAGCATAAAAGCGACTTGTGAGTAGACTAGTCGACGCATCCGTACGCGTTCGCACATAATAGGGCCCGTAAGGAACCCAAGTCGGAGTTCGGTTCCGTTCGGGCACTATTCATGGTGCTTAAATCTATCTTTAATTTTCTTCATACTCCTTAAACCGTTAACCTATAGAATTCCAGGTAAAGTGTTTTTGAGGCTGATTTTTCTAGCTGTACATATTTTTTTCCCAGGGGATTAGTACCCTTTAACCGCGGCTCACACGAGGCGTCATTTCGACTGCTTCGTTATCAGATCTTATACTTGTGCAGGCAATTAACCCATACGCCAGCTTGTAACAGTGTTTCCTTGCAATGTTCATTTCGCAAGCACATTTTAAACCACATAATAATATTCTTTCATGACGCGCAAAAGACTGTAGGCCAGTCACCCGGCATTGCTCTATTACTCCAAAACCCGGCTCACACCAGGGGTTATTTATTGGTTGATGTTAGGACCACGTCAGTGTCTTTTACGTGTAGTCATTGAGCAATATCGTTTAAAAGTGATTGCAAAATTAACAGTGCTAACAATACTTTTAACAACTGGCGTATGGGTTAATTGACTTCACAGGCTTGATGAGCATGTACTGACGCATTAGAAATGACGCCTTGAGTGAGCGGGCCCTGTAAAAAAAATAAGGCTTAAAATGTTCGAAGATACGACAAAAGTGGAAGGACCGTCTCTTTGATGACCGGACCTGCGAACTCCTCGACAAAAGTAAAATTGAAAACAAAAATAATAAAAAGAAGTACAGAAACCCGCACTTAGATGGCGTCAATATTCGGAACCGAATCGTACGCCAAAAATCCGAAACAACGACGCTGCATCGAAAGCGAAAAATTTTGATTTTGATTTTTGGGCGCCCTCGAATGTTTCTGCAGATAAATGGCGCTATATGAATGCTGTTCATCATCATCACCATCATTTTTTGGATATTCGGAAACTTTGTAATATAGATCAGAAGAAGCTGTTTCATCGCAATAGTATTTATTATATGTATATATTTTATGACGATTTATTTTTTGAAGGGGAGGAGGCAAAGGGAAAATTGTTGTTTTTGACCACTCACATAAAATAATCGGTGGGATCCTATATCAAGATTTTAACCTACACTACAATCATGTATAATAAAGATACAATCGTCTCATTCTATCTCTGTCTAGCGCACTCTCTCTCTCTCTCTCTCCCTCTCTCAAACACACACACACATACACAGATTTGTGGGGAACATTGTTTTCTCCTATTGTATTTTGTACCCTGCAAGCACGTCTCCTATTGTATTTTGTACCCCACAAGCATGACGGAATAAAGGCCATCATTGTGATCTATTGTTCTATGTACCCCACAACTGAATCCATGTAAGCCCACACCAACGCACACCACCCCAAACACACTGACATTCCCCTGTCTCATTGTCATTCCTTTTGTTTCCACTCGAGTTTTCTAACGACATTTTTTCTTTCTTTTACAGATTGACGAACCAAAAATCCGCGGTGCTTGTGAAAAGAGATCGTCAAAACAAATTATGGCAACCTCGTCGGTAAAAGCATCAAGCCCTGCTCGTATCATGGTGTGGAGTACTCCGAGATCAGTGTCTACTGCATTCGCGAGATCGATGTCAGCTCGTGGTGATACTGAAGTGTTCTGGGAACCCTACCTGGCTTGCTACTCGTTTGGCCCAGACAGAGAGATACACTGGGGCGATGACATGCCAAGTAGGTGCTCCTACATATTGCTCCGAACCGGCGACCCGTTTTATGTTTTTCAATTTATCCATGTTTCTCTCTGCAACACTTTCTATTCAATGCACCTGCCAAGCATAATTGCAGCTCTGTGGATGTCATCGACTTTGTATACATTTGTTGTTGCTTTTTCTGGTAATCCTCTGGCAAGATTTTTTTCAAGAAGTATGCATAAAATTATTAAACAGGTCTAATGCTCCGGGCTTTATTTAGTCAAGCAAGGGGTCACTGAGGTATAAACCAACTTTTCCATTTGTTTTGTCGAAACACCAACAATCTTTTCAGAATCTTTTGGAAATTGACCCACCCCCCTTATAAAACCCTGGAACCGCCCTGCAAAGATATAGCATATAGGTTAGGGTTGCAATAGACCGCTTCGGTAATGTATGCAAATTTTATGCATCCCTTGTTATTGACAACCTAAAAGCTTGCTGGAGGCTTGCCGGACATAGCTACAAATAATGTATGCAAACTGGATTCCAGGCATTGAGGCTCATTTATAAAAAGCAGGTTCATGGAAAAGCTCGTCACTAGGCGCTTAGAGCATATTTATGTGCATAAATTTATATACATTACAGAAGCGGTCTATTCGGTTTTAGGTTTATTATAGGGTTACGTTTAGGTCTAATACTTGAATTGGTCTAGGGTTGAAGTTAAGAATTTGGTTGTTGTAGAATAATGACCGCGGAGCAGTTTGTAGGCGAGCACGCAGAGCTATAAATAGGGAGTTTTCGATTGTGTCAACGTGAACGCCGTCCTAGATCCTCCCAGCTACAATTGACTGTTTTGTGTTAACTGCATACCGCGCTTTGTGCAAGAACGGCTCACCCGTCCACTGGCTTCTCCATCGTCAGATGAGAGAACGCGTCAAACGTGGTTTTGCCGTCTTCTCTAAAACGTGACCTCGCTTCACCCATTGCTGGCTTCATGCTTCACCTACTTTGTAGGCAATCAACACAAAACTGTCCATTGTCGCTGGGACGATGTAGGACGGTGTTCTAGTTGACACATCCGAAAACTCCTTAATGTACCGCTAGAACAACTTATACCAAATCCAATTAGTCATGCACAAAGAGGCGATAAAAGAGACATATAATTTATATTCTAAATATTATTATTCTAGCGTTGGTGCACAAAACTATCGGTTTGAGGCTTTTGTAATCCCTGAATATAATTTTTCTCTCGTGTCTCGAATTATTTTTAATATATGTCAAGCAGTTTTGTTTTACTCTATTTCATAGGCGAATCCACCAAGAAGAAAAAAAAATTACCGCCCCGCCAAAACTAAAAAGCAGTCGTTAGCCACTGCCATCTTCGCTGTGCTTCGAAAGGATTAAATTCCCTGATTAGATGGTGGACTTCCGTGGTGTGGCTAACACACACACACACACACTACCTCACATACTCTTTTTTCTTTTCCTAATTTTTTATTCCTTGATTCAGATTTTATTACAAATTAAGCACTGATTACAAAATATAATTCAACCTGACAATAAACGATACAAATAATATAATTCCATAACATGCCATATGCAACCATAGTACAATTTAAGTGAACAGGGTATATATATATATATATATATATATAATTGTAAGGAAATAACATATACAACAGGCTTTGGCAACTCTCGTGGAAATAAATACAATGCGAAAGGAAATGAGGGAATAATGGTTGCGTAACTTAAATCAAAGTTCCCCAGAGCTGTCCTCCCTTTTTGAAATTTTTGCAAAGGCTGAAAAAAATGTCTCCGCTGGGAATCGAACCCGGGTCGTTGGCTTAGAACGCCAATGCCTTAACCACTAGACCACGGAGCCGGGTTAGTGGTTTCGGCGACACCAGATTCAATTGACCGACAGATTTTGACAAATCTTCAACCTTATTTATTCATTCCTTTGTCGGGGGCAGGTGAGTTTTGAACAAAGACAAGCCGCGTGCCTCAGCTGGATCCAAGCGAATGCTTTGAGATACATGTATACATTAGAATAATTATTAACAATTGTAAGGAAATAACATATACAACAGGCTTTGGCAACTCTCGTGGAAATAAATACAATGCGAAAGGAAATGAGAGAATAATGGTTGCGTAACTCAAATCAAAGTTCCCCAGAGCTGTCCTCCCTTTTTGAAATTTTTGCAAAGGCTGAAAAAAATGTCTCCGCCGGGAATGGAACCCGGGTCGTTGGCTTAGAACGCCAATGCCTTAACCACTAGACCACGGAGACGGGTTAGTGGTTCGGCGACACCAGATTCAATTGACCGACAGATTTTGACAAATCTTCAACCTTATTAATCAATTCCGATGTCGGGGGCAGGTGAGTTTTGAACAAAGACAAGCCGCGTGCCTCAGCTGGATCCAAGCGAATGCTTTGAGATACATGTATACATTAGAATAATTATTAACAATTGTAAGGAAATAACATATACAACGGGCTTTGGCAACTCCCGTGGAAATAAATACAATGCGAAAGGAAATGAGAGAATAATGATTGCGTAACTTAAATCAAAGTTCCCCAGAGCTGTCCTCCCGCCTGCCTCAGCTATTTATATATATATATATATATATATATATATATATATATATATACACACACCCCCCCCCCCCCACACACACACACACACATACACACACACATATATTTATATATATATATATATATATATATACACACCCCCCCCCCCCACACACACACACACACGCACACATATGCAATGACCCTCATCTTCTGACAATCGTGGATCGGCTTTGGATCATGGCTGAGCCTTGAACAATATCCATTGTTTAATGACTGTATGCCTATTGCATAGCAGAAACGGGATTATAGCATGATCTATTCTCCTTGACTCCATGGCGCCTCAACATCAAAATTTTTATTTATCAAAGATTTATTGAACTTCATGATCAGTGGCGTAGACACGAACACGCTTTCTATTGTTAGGAGGGGGGATGATGAATAATAACAAGGTCCTAAAAATTGATGAATTATACTTGTACAATCTCGGTTGTCTTATGTACCAATTGGAAAAAAAATCAGTTACCAGAAAATTTATTGCAAATATTTTTGAAAAATAATGAAGTACACAAATACCCCACAAGACAATCAAATATGCTACATCTACCAATGACCAGGACAGCTACTGCACAAAAGACTTTTATATATACCGGACCACAGTTCTGGAACTCCTTAAATAATACTATTAAATCAGCTCCCACCATTTTTTCATTTAAACGTAGACTAAAAAATTCCTGCTGAATAGATATACATGTAACTGCTAAATGGTAAAAAATAACAGGGAAAATATCATTTCGAACCAAAAATTGAGCTGGAATGAAAAGAACATCATTGCAGAAAGGATTAAAATGTATAACGTCCCCATCCTTCATCTTCCTTCTCTATCTGTCTGTCTCTCTCTCTCTTTCTTCTCTCCTACTGAAGTCATCGCCTGTTATCATTTCCAATATATTTATTTGTACACATATCACTGTCACAATTATTCTGTTTTGTAGTGTAAGGGGGGGGGGGGGGGGGGATAGTGCAAAGTATATATATTTCGTAATTATTTCCATAAACTTAGAGCATTTGTAGGTATATTTTTTCTCACAAAGGGGTCTATAAAATACAAGCTGTGCTTTTTAATAGACTCCACCACTTTTGTTTCTTTACTATGCCTGATATCACCGAAATTATGATAGTATAATTGTTTTAAAAATTTTCCATTCATGTAAACACTTCTTATCGTAATTTTGTTTGATATTATGTAATATAAATTTGTATATGTAAAACACTGAAAAAACATGTGGAAAAAATAAAGAAACCTTGAAACCTTGAAACCTTGATCATCCCCCCCCCCCCACTAACAATGGATAATTATGCGTGTCTACGCCCGTGTTCATGATAATATACATATCAAACTTAATAATAATAAAAATAGGCATATCATGTTGGAAACGGGAAAAGGGTTACGGACAATATTGTCATTTATCATTGAGGTAGGAGTGATGTTTGATTAGACTAGCCCAAAGTCAATTGTGTTGATAAACATCCACCTTTCGAGGCCGCGATCATTTCATTGGTTTCATACACACATCTTTTATGTAATATATGGCTACATGTATTTACCTAGACCAGATTATGTCCGTTTTTCATCTTCATGAATTACGATATCCCAACAAATTCACAATCTATTATACTTGTTTTATTTGATATATTTATTTCCAACATAATTGCCCTTCAACTAAAGTTGGTCTTCACAGGGGTCCACACACATCTTAAAAAGAACCCGTACAAATCAAACGATTGTTTACTACACGTGAGAACAAACAGAAAAGCAAACAAGCAAAGAAATACATGAATATACGAGTTAAGTTCAATATGGGTAAACTTGGGTAGGATTATGGTTCCAGCGAAAGGTTAATGACATCAGTCCAAGATCCTGACGGCTATGAGCGCCTTACAAGGGGCCATTTTCATGTTAATGAATATGACCTCTAATGTTTCTTAAAATGTGTCTCTTAAAATGTATTCATAGGCTAAAACTATTTCTCTTTCCATCGGCAGATATGCTGAACGACAAGTATACATACAGCTACATCAAAGAAATTCTTAACGCTGACTATCCTGAAGCTAAAGTCCTCTTCGTCAAAGGAATGATAGAAGGGATCCGAGGTCATTTTGACATTGTGGAGCCCACCTACAAGCATTCCTTCCTCATCCGTCACCCTAAGAAGTCGTTCCGCTCTCTTGCTCGCCTCGAAGGCGAACTCATGCTTCCACCCGACTTCAGTCTCCGCACCTTCAAGGATATCTATCACGACTTAGAGCGGTTCTATCATTACGTCCAAACGGAGTTCGGCCAGTCAGCACCTCCCATCATCGACGCAGACGACCTGGTGAATGAACCAGAGAAGCTCCTGCCGAAATACTGCGAAGCTATGGGCATCGAGTATACACCGAAGATGTTGAATTGGGAGAGTGTTAGTGCCGATCAGTTAAACTGGCACTGTACAGACGTGGGTGATATTGCCAATGCGACCCTGAAGGATAGTATTGTCTTATCAAATGCCATGAAAGGTCGTGGATTTGGCAAGGCACCCGATCCAACCAAGGAATCTTCGTCTACTGCGTTAGTCGAGGAATGCGCACAACATGCGCTACCTGCTTATGAAAAATTGTATGCCCTCCGTATTCAGCCATAAGTAACCAAATCCATAGCCGTAGCTTATTCCTCTTCCTCGTCTTCTTCTCCTTTCCCTTTTCTCCTTTTTTTCTTCTTCTCCTTTCTTTCATTCTTCTTCTGTTTTTCATTCTTCTTCTGTTTTACATCTGCCTGTATCAATGCATAAAGCGTCAATTTAGGAATTCGTGAAATCCTCACTAAAGGCTCGTTCAAATATGAACGGTAAACCGCCTCCAAAACCGCGGGTTTCACGTTTCTGTATCTTTTAACATACAGTATGTCTCCCCCCCCCCCCAAAAAAAAAAAAAACCAAAAAAAAAAAGAAAAAAAAAAAGAAAATAAATAATAAATAAATAAATAAAATAAAAAAATTAATAAATAAAATGAAATAATAATAATAATTAAAAATACAAAAATAAATAAATAAAATAGAAATAAAAATACAAATAAATTTTTAAAAATGAAAATGAAAAATATAAATAAAAATTGAAAATGTTCTGTTAAGGACCCTTTTTTTTTTGGTCACAGCACCCCCAGTAACAAAATCGTTCCCAGGTGCCTGGTAGGACTTTGCTCTTTCTTCTTATTATTTCTGTTTTCTCTCCTTCATTTCTTTTAAATATATTTGAAATACACTTCATTGCTTTAGGATGCACTCCAGCTCAGTAGGAACCAACTTTCACTTTACAAGCCTTGCTTTTTAGTTGGTTCCTACACATTTCACAGTTTATTTCGGTATGGACTTATATATTTGGTTAAATTATACACTTGATTTGTGCATTGTATAATTTAATGAATATTTCACTATTCTTTCCTTGTACTTTATTATGCTTGAACTGTACGTGAAAAAATATTCTTCGCCCAGACGTGACACCTTTGTATATTTTCGTTGTGAAATGTGAAAAATAAATTCAATTCAAATTCAATTCAATTCAATTTTAAAAATATAAGTATAAACTTCCATCAAATAATACTGTGCACATGGTTGTGTTTGTAAGATGCTATGTTGATTGACTTTTAGTGTACAAAAAAAATGGTCATGATTGTAATTACAAGTATAACCATATTCTTCTGCCGTATGAATGAACTTGTTTATGTTACCTTACTTTGATAATTGTGAAGTTATTTTTTTTTTTTAATTTGTAATGTGTTGTTATGTGCAAGCAACCAGATTACATGTCATTTAATCTACAGCTTCTCCACATTACATCTCAACTTTGTTATTCTATTCTGTTACTACTGAAAAGTCGTGTGTTGTTGTTCTTTTTTTTGGGGGGGGGGTGGTTCGTTTGTTTTGGTGAAACATATAAATGTATTTAGTTTGGTTTTCTCTGGGAATTTTAAAACAAATTCTTTCATTCGTTTATCTATCAGATGAGAGACTCTGATATCTATCAGAGCCATCCATGGCTCTGATATCTATGATAAAATAGCGCCATCTTCCGTTATACAGAATGTTGAAAAATTTTGTATGGAAGAAGGAGAAAAAAAACACCGGTGAGTCAAGCCAGAGAGAGAGGGAGAGAGAGAGAGGCAGAGAGTGGGAATTAAGATGAAGATGATAATGATGATGAAGACGATGATGATGATGGTCATGATGGTGGAGATGACGATTTAAAAGCACTAATACTGTCATATTTCTGTTATACTGTATACACCAAATGCACAGTAGGCACCAAACGCACAGAAGCGAGAGGAAGAGAGACAGAGAAAGAGAGAGAGAGAGAGAGTACCAGAGAGAGAGAGAGGGGGGGGGGGGGTAGCAGAATGAGTGAGTAGAAAATGAATGAAGTAGATAAAGTAAATCTTCACGATCATAATAATACTAATAAAGCATCTTTATCGTAATTATTCCTACTTTCTGTCTCTCTGATAATTGAAAAAAAAAATCAACAACATACAAGCGGTTACTTGTCGTTTTTTGAAAGTTCATACTTGTCGTTTTTTGAAAGTTCATATTTCTGAAGGTTCGTATTTTCAAAGGTACGTTAATTCCGAAGGTAGGTTTCCAAAAATAAAATAGAGTTTGTAATTTCGAAAATGTAATAGAACCCTATACATCATTTTTCGGAATAACGCACCTTCGGAATAATTTATCCTTTTTGATTGTCGGAATTATAAACCATTTTTTTATTTTCAGAAATACTAACCTTCAGATAAATAAACCTTAGGAATAACGAATTTTCGAAATTATGAGCCTTGGGAGTAATGCAACACAATGTTAATGATCGGAATCATGGATCCTTTTAATTTTTTTTTAGAAATAATGAACCCGCTGGTATGGGAAATTCAAGTTCAGGCAGAATTATAAAATTTGGGAAAACTAATGGCCTCCAAATAAACAGGAGAAGTAACCTCTTCTGATCGCACTCAAAACAATATTTTTTTTTATTGTTGCCTGAAATGTGCCCTTTAATGAAATTTTGGGTTGAAAAAAGTAAGATAATTTCTAGCAGAATATTCGGGCAGTGAGGTGGTCTATTCATTTAGTATAGCAGTTGCCCCCCCCCCCCCCCAGAAATTTCAAAATCATACTTTTTTAAAATTGGGTTTTAGACTTTTAAATGATCCAATATTGAAAGCGATCATCTTGCCCCCCAGGAAAAAATTTCTGCGTACGGCCTTGAAGCCGAATCTTAATCCATACCCCGATTCATCGCTTAACCCATTAAATGGGAGCCGGGGGTGCGGGGGTATTGCAGCACCCCCTGGAAAAGATCAGGGGGTGCACCCCCTGCAAATTTGTGAGGGGGTGTACAGCATCCCCTAGAAGGCTGAGGATGATGGGGGTGCTGGGGGTGCTGTAGCTAAAAAGTAGTTAAAAAGAGATCGTAAAACTCCGAGGACCTATTTTTTGTTTTTGTATTTGTTTTTTTCTTTGCTTGTCAAAGACTTTTGGACTTAAAAAGAGACCCTAAAATGCTGAGGACCTTTTTCTTTTCTTTTTTTTTGTTGCTTGTCAGAGATTTTTGGACTTAAAAAGAGACACTAAAATGCTGAGGACCCCTTTTTTTTGTCAGAGATTTTTGGACTTAAAAAAGAGATACTGAAATGGTGAGAACCTTTTTTTTGTTGTTGCTTGTCAGAGACTTTTGGACTTATAAAGAGACACTAAAATGCTGAGGTCCCGCTATCCATGACGTCACGTTTGTTTTTGTGAGCCTAGAAGACTGTCCTGAAAACGACTGTCATGTTAAAACTAACAAATATTTTGATCACGTGACTTTTGCACTGCTGAAGGTGTTTCCAAGATGGCGACTCTGTGATGTGCATCTTATGTGTGTAACTTGTGCGGCAGGAAAGCGGATGTAGCAAGGTATGAGTCATATGTGTATTCATAAAACGCTATTTTCCGGATATTTTGTAGCATCTGCAGAAATCCAAGGATTTTGTACTTAAAATGGAGATAAATGTTGCTTGTTAGGGGCGGTAAGTTCAAATTCCGGAGGTATTTTGCAAGATCATGGAATTGAATGTGAGCGTGAATCTGACTGAATGAATGAGAGGTTGGGGCTGAGCCTGAGCCTGAGGATAGGATTGTCCGTAAATCGTTGGATTCGGTACCGGGGTTGGGCCGGAGAGGCCTGGGTCCGGTTCCGCAGCAGGTGTATGGTCATGGATGGACGTCTGTTTGTAATTGTCGATCTATAAATTTATATTTTTACTTTTTACTAGGTGGCGATATGTCAGGAATTCTTTTGAGTTTTGTCATTTTAATTGGCATTATCGTGAAATATGATGGGGTGTCCAAACTTCGCGGACATTTTCGTCTTTTATCATGTTTATGACGTTACTACAACACAATTTGATAGATAGGCCCACTCATAGGTACACGCCATTGCCGACTGTGTAGTAAAGCAGGCAATAGTGAGTACGGTACTAATATGTATCACTGTGCATTTTTGGCTATATTTAAGTGAAACCCATATCTTGGTGTTTACTTAAATATAACTAATTATGTTGAATAATAGATGATTAAAACTTACCAGTTTGTTTTGTGACCTTTGAAGAGGGTTTCCTGAAATTTTGGGTCCTTTTTGTCGATAACTGCTATCGAGACTGTCCCGTCAGCATCCAGTTTGTATTTTTCACGATTATGATGAAGGGAGCCCTCAGCGCTCGTAGTAGTACCGGCGCGATGGGTTCGTCGATCTCCTACGAAGACCTGAAAGGGCCAAACTGACGACGTAAAAAAATAAAAAATATTACGTACGTACGTAATAATTACTACGTACGTACGTAATATTTTTTATTTTTTTACGTCGTCAGTTTGGCCCTTCCAGGTCTTCGTAGAATAGCTTGTGTGCGTAACATTCTGCGTACGTATCTACGGTGCGTAACCATGTAGAGCGGCCTCACTAGTGCGCAACATTATTGAGAGCAGTCGTGATCTGTATGGAGATGTGGGTAACAAGTACCGAAAAGAGGGCTGTAAATGTAAGTTTTTATAACTTTCTACATTTTGTATCTTAACGAACTGATAACTTAAAATCTAAAGAATGATACTTAAGTATCAGTTTGCCCACAAAAACATCAATTTCAAACAAAATTACATCTGTATCCCCAATACCCAGTATACACACATGTATATGATTCTAATGGTCAATATGACCATTGCTTGCTGATGTGGATAGGCCTATACATTAAAAATGTAATATCAAATGAAGCAGAATATACCGTAAAATAATGTCATACAAAAATGTTTGAAAATTTTATCTTACAAACTCTCATTTTAAGGCCAAATCCAGTCGCTTACCATCAGCTTTCGCTCACCACAGACAAGTCCATACTTCGCGGATTATGTTTGGCACCCTGTTTTGGCCCTATTTGTGCATATTAATTACGATAAATAATAAATAAGACGTCAGAATTTTGTGGAATGACCAAGAATTATTGAAAGTCGTTTGTGCTATTAGTTGTTCAAAAATATTTGTAAAAACCTTTAGAGCCGTTGCAATTTCCTTTTCAAGTGAATGACTTTACGTGGATAAGCTTATGGATCGTAATGGTAATGTGCATTTACTTACATTTTTTCGTCGCATTTTGCCTCTTTTGGGTTGTTTCCGTATTGTAGAACGATTTCCACAGTCCCTGTGTAGTAGCGCGTATAATGTACTATTTATCGCGTATTTAGAACTGATACGCGAAGTATGGACATCCGCGAAGTTTGGACACACTGCCATACATCTAGGCCTAGATCTAGGACTGGGTAGGAGGACTAGGTCCCCTCTCATTTACCAATACCATATACGAAAAGTGGTGGGTATGTGCCGCCGGCAAGACAAAAAAAGGGGGCTTCGCCTTCGGAACGACCGTATCATGAAAAGGATGGTCCTTGGAACTACTAACATGATTTTCGCAAACGGGGCTCTTAATTTGACTTTGGAACTGGATTACAATATAAATATGCTACGGAACTGGGCATCGTTTAGCTGTACGAGCTCCTGGACCTTGGCTTATCAATCTGGTACTGGCCTACGGAGCTGTACATGGGATCGATATAGTATACTGTGTGTGGAGGAAGCTATCAACAACAAAAAATAGATGTAAATATCACCATTTCTCACATACATGTAGGCCTACTGTGAGCCACGCAAACCACCCTGGAGTTTTCTAAAGGGGTTACCTTCCAGGATCAACTAAGATTGTAAAAATTGAATGCATAAAAAAGAAAAAAAAAAGAAAAAAAAAAGAAAAAAATCGGCAGGTTTTTTATACCTGGCATGTGTAACTTGAATCCGGGACAACCCGACCACCGGACAGCTCGACCCAAGACAACTCGACCAGGTCGAGTTGTCCAGGGTGGGCTGCGTTTTCGGACAACTCGACCTACTTTTTTTCTTCGAAAAAATTTCATGAACAGAGTTTCACAGCATGGCTACAAAAGACATTTTCTGCATCAAGTATGTTGATATCACTCACGGGTACATTACTGTAAAATAGTTTTCTGTCGCATGTACTAAAGGTATGGGGGGGAAAATAAGATAAATATTTTAAATACTTGCTTTCAAATTCAGCCCTTAAAAATCTCACTCCTACCTCAAATGGCCGTTAGGAAGAACTTTTGATATTTTCAGCAAAATCCAAAGTCAAAATCTTGTCCAAAACCGGAGAAATCCCCGCCGATTTGTTTCGCGATCGCGTGTTGTTTACATACTGCCGATGTCTTAGACTAAAATCGACCAATAAAATTTTTGTCCACGAAGAAACTCGGGATCGCAAGCGCACATCGATCTTTACGATCGCGCACACAGAAAATCGGGACTTTCCGTGTATGCCACATAGGGACCGAATTTTTAAGGACAAAACTCTTTTGGGGAGATGTCAGCGCCCGCGGCGACCAGGAAATGTACACAATGACTCCGATAGCTCGTTTCGCGAGAATCAACAATAAATTACGGATTTGATTTTTGGAAATATCTTTTCCAACATCGGTGAGTTGAATTTATTGTATTTCTTGGATATTTAGTGGTCGGTTTTTGTAAATTAAATGCCGATTTTGAGTGAATGTTTGTGACTTTTGTGCAGTAGTGTTTTAAAAAGTTGAGGTGTATGACTGCCTAAATTATACACACGAAATATAGGAATGTAGCTATGAGTGGTTGATATGATATTGATATGATACCCTAACCCTAACCCTAACCCTAATGAAATTTGTTAGAAGAAAAAAAGTAGGTCGAGTTGTCCGAAAACGCAGCCCACCCTGGACAACTCGACCCGGTCGAGTTGTCCAGGGTATTGGGTCGAGTTGTCTTGGGTCGGGCTGTCCAGTGGTCAGGTTGTCCGGACCCTGTGTAACTTGTATACATGTATATGGGACTACACATGCAATGTAAGATTTGTGTAGTCCCATACATACAAGTTACACATGCAAGGTAAAAAAACCTGCCGATTTTTTTTTCTTTTCTTTTTTATTCATTCAATTTTTACAATCTTAGTTGATCCTGGAAGGTAACCCCTTTTAATAGGAAACTCCGAGGGTGGTTTGCGTGGCTCACAGTATGTGAGAAATGGTGATATTTAGATCTAGTTTTTTTTGTTGATAGCTTCCTCCACACACAGTATATATGGATCCCATGTACAGCTCCGTAGGCCAGTACCAGATTGATAAGCCAAGGAGCTCATACAGGCACTAGGCATCGTTTCACCAAACCGTCTATGTACAAGTTCGCCGACATCCCATTGAAACGCATGTTAATTTTGATACACGTGTTTCAATGGGAATTCGGCGAACTTGTACTTAATACATGTATGACCGTTTGAGGAAACGCTACCCTGGTTCCACACACACGCTCCCATTCGCTTTAATACGCTGTGTGTCATGGCAAGTCTATGGTGTCTTCGAAACGGGGCGGGGCGGGCCAGAACGGCCGGAACGACGGAATGAAAAAAAAAACGGTGTTTTGGAACAGTTTTCTCTCTTCGTTTTCTCAACAAGAAAAAAATGGTATGCTTTGGAACGGAAATTTGAGTGTAAAAATGGGGGTCTTCTGGACGGCACACACCACCGCACACTATATACTGAGTGCAGATGGAAATGAGGTATTTACATGTATGCTCATTTTCCCCTTCACTGTACTTAAAGTGCGTCTAGAAAATAGAACGTACTCACACTTTTACTTCCACCGCACACGCGGTGCGGCTGCTCTTACACAGCGTGACTTGAGGCGAAGCTGGCCAGCCTAGCCCACGGGCGGCGCGGCTGCCGCTTGGTGCAAGGCAGCATTATGTGGAGCCACGCCGTAGTAGAATCGAAATGATGAATAGGGAATGTGAGTTTTACCTGTTATATTAAAGGGAAATCCTACCATAATGGCAAGTTGCTCTGAATGAAAGAGGAAAAATCAGAGAATCAGATTGGTGAAAGTTTGAACAAAATCGGACAAACAATAAGAAAGTTATGAATTTTTGAAAGTTGTAATTACTACACATATTATGGGAATTTCAAATTGGCCGAATAGGTAACATCACTGTGATGTCGTTGCGGACAACTCCCCCATTCGCTCCAACACACAAAATGCCTAAAATGTTACTTTTTTCAAAATGTATTACTCAGTAGGATTTTTTTCTTTCATGAGGACCTACATTTTGAGTACTGCCCCGAGGGTAAAGGCGCTTCGGAGAAAAACGCAAATTAATGATATTTTTGTGTACGACAAACGGGAGAGTGTGTCCACAAGTATATCGACTCACCAAATTGCCAATTTGAGATTCGCATAGATGTAGTGATCTCACTTTTCAAACATCCATAACTTTCTTTATTCCTTGATTTCTCTCAAACGATCCTGTTTTTCTTATTTTTCTGCTTTCACACAAATCAACTTATCACCAAGGTTGGATTGCCCTTTAATGTTTCTAGATCTAGATCATGTTCAATAAAATATATTGGGGTGTCAGGAAGAGTATTTCTTGGACATTTTTAGATTTAACTTTAAAATTTTTGACGGCAGTTGTAGTTTAAAAATTTGGTATTTGGCGACTTGCAAAAAACAAAAAATAATTTCATCGGCAAAATACGATTATTCAGCTTGTCGAGTACAGAAAAGCTTGGCCAGAGGATGGCAGCTCTGCAATAATCCATCTTGACGATCATCAACACACTTTGATTTTAAAACTTGACATCGGTCAGGAAAACGAAAGTAAATACGGGTTCAAATGGCTTCCAAAAACGTCCTAAAATTCATTGTCTTTTAACAGGAAAAAATAGTATCCAGATCTCAACGATAATAGTCATGTGATATATCAAAATAAAGAGCAAAATGTCACTTAGAAGTACCCTTACAATCGCTGATCATTTTCTGCATTGTTTTGAGAGATACATGTAGCATCCTAAACCCCTTGCAAATATCAGGATATCTCGTTTCACGAGACTGGATATCCTGTAAAGAGAAAATCTTTTAATAACTAGCCTTTTGGCTGATTTACGCACGGGCTGCGGACTGACTGAGTAGAGAGTAGAGGCGGGGTATTTTTGGCCGGGGTGAGAATAGCCTGGACAGGCTCTTTGAAGAGTAAAAACAAAAAAAAAATGATGCTAATCTTCATAGAGCCTGGTACTTTTATCTATCTCACTCTCAGCAACACAGTAGCCACTTTAGAATCTCTTAAACTGTTGAAAATTACCTTTACATGTACCACTTTTTCTTTATCTCCTCTCCACCATAGCTTTAGAGTACTAATACCCCATTTTTTACCCTAGAATTAAGATATCGAATACAAAATGTGAAATATTTTTCACATGAAACGGTAGGTTCAGTATTGTCCAAACTCTCGGAAAAAGCCTTTGACTGATTTGCAACTTCAAAAATTCATCTCTTATTTCTTATTGTATCTGCTCGAACCTTCATTGATTTGTTCTTTTATTTCTGTCTTGAACTTTTAAAACCCAACTTGTAATCAGGGTGGCCTTCCCCTTTAATGCATTTTGTATACGATATTCCCGAAATTTTAATTCTGTGTTTTGCATTTTCTTAAATTTCTCATTTTTTGTAGATGACTGATGGATTATTGCTTTTATGAACTCGTTCATCGTTGTCAACTCTTGATATTTTGCTCAGGACATTCATGAACTTGGAATGACGTATGTGTACTGTGGACTGAAGTACACGTAATGAAGGAAACTCGTACGCTAAGCTTCTACACCGTTCAAAGATGAGTGAGTATATATTTTACAATACTGGAGAGATTTTTGCTCAGAAAATTGAAATGGTTATATTTTCACTGTCTCTTTAAGTATCTTGCTAATTTTTTCAGGGAATCTTACTGACACTATGCATGTATATAGATTTTGCAATTTTTTTCTCTCAAAAATACCCCATTTGAGGACACCAAAACTGTGACATGATCTGAGTGCATAGAATGAATGGGTAATTTTTATACAAATTTCATACAGTACTCTACATTTTTTCAATTCTTTTTCCTTGCAAGGGTCCATATTAATCGTTAAATGCAGAAACAATTGTTAAAAATTGCATCAAATGCCCCAAATACCTGTGGTGATGAAACGTTCCAGTTTAAAGAAATCTATGAATAACAAAAGTATAACAAGAATGCAACTTAAATACATGTACATGTATCATGAATCTGTAAAAGCTGCTGCCTGCTAAATTTATTTAATATTTTTTGTGTCCAAGCCTTCACAAATGTTATGGAATTTGTAGTTTGCCAAAGTTACATCAGTGTACATGTATGTAGAGCTCTGTGGGCCGTAATCTGAAAAACTATTTATCTTTTATGTTGGTAAAATGAATTGTCATAACAAATCAAAATCAGGACAAGTCATTGGTTAAAGGGATAGTTCACCCTGATTACAAGTTGGTTTTAAAAGAAGCAGAAAAATTAAAGCAAAATCCGATAAGAAATAAGAAAGCATGAATTTTTGAAGTGGTAATAAATCAGACACAAATTGGCAACTCTGTGACGTATTTTGCGAGCTCCTCTCGTATTTGCCCGGTACCCCCCAAATCAGCAATTTCCATTTTTTTTAAACGATGTATATATTCAATCATACATGCACCTTAGATATAATCATTGCTCATACATGTAGATGTATGTTTTTACACAAAACCTGTATGAAACAAATATCTTTCTTCGTCAAAAACTAAGATGGGAGAGGAGCTCGCAAGATACGTCACGGAGTTGCCAATTTGTGTCAGATTGCTAACAACTTCAAAAATTCATAACTTTCTTATTTCTTATCGGATTTTGCTCAGACTTTCACCAATCTGTTTCTTTAATTCTTCTGCTTCTTTTAAAGCCAACTTGTAATCAGGTGGACTATCCCTTTAATGATTGCGCAAAGATGGCTGTGCTCGCCTAAAGTTAACAGAGACATCTGCGCAAGCACCAGTGATTAGTGTTCATTGCGTGCAATTTGAATGAATGAATGAATGAATTTATTACCATTTCTAAAACAATATATGAAACATATTTACAAGGCATTTACAAATGCGAATGGTAATGGGAGACCACGAAATAGCTGAAAAAGCTGAAATGGCAAATGAATATGTGGTTCCCTGACAAAAATTATGTAAATGTGATATAATTAAAGACTACGTAAAACACTAATTAAATTTTAAGAATACAAATACTCTACCAATTAAGGTCTTACAATAATAAAGTAAATACTGGCAAGAAGAGTATATACATGTATACACACACGCAATCAACATCAATAAAAGCAAAAAACAAAAGTTTGTTCATTGAGTATAAACAAAATACCTGTATCTATAAAACTATAGGTTATATATTCACAAATACCAAGGGGGGGGGGGGGGGGAACAAAAAACAAAACACACACAAAAAACAACAACAAACAAACAAAAAAGTGATACATCACTCTAGATATTCCATGAGCATCATTTCTCTTAACTTCCTACAAAATGTTTTGACGGACGGTTTCTCTTATAATATCTAAGGGCAATGAATTCCATATTCTAGAACCGTAGAATGAAATTGACCTCTTTCCATGCTCAGTCTTTACTTTTGGTAAAATGAGACTTTTGCTATCTTTTTGTCTCATATGATACCTGTGATCGAAAAACTGGCAATATTCATACACAGAATGGGGAAGTTGTTGATGTATTAACTTATACATGAAGGTAGCTGTTTGAAACCTGTGAAACTTGTAAATATCTAAGATTTTCAAAGCGGGAAATAAAGGCGCAGACGGTGTCATAAATCCACTAAAGGTAATAGCCGTAACAATCATTTTCTGTATAATGAATATTCTGTCAACAAATGAACTATACGCACATCCCCATACTTCAAGGCCATAGGAACCCTTCACTTTGATCAAACCTTTCCGTATTTTAATACCCGTTTTCTTTTGGATTTAATCACCGTATAATTTGTTTTATTGATATTTATTGTTATTTTATTTGCATCAGACCAATACATGTAAGTCAAATTTTTGGTAATGTCTGATAAATCAATGTTTACTTGATTGGAGGGAAATGTATGGAAAATATTTCAGTTTGTTATGACAATTAACAGTTTTCCTTAACATAAAAGTTCACATACATCTTAGAATACCGCCCCTGCATTCTGCTAAATATTGTGTATTGGTACAAGTATGTCACAGAGTTGCAAATTTGTGCTTGAGTGATTACAATTTCAAAAATTCATAACTTTCTTATTTCTTATCTGATTTTGCTCAATTTTTTACTATTCTGTTTCTCTTATTTTGTTCTTGCTTTTATTCAAATCAATTTAATACAGGGTTGGACTTTCCCTTTAAGTGCCCATTGACTCATGAATGTGTTTCTTTCTGACATGACGATACAACAAGTTTGTTTTACATAGTCAGGCTAGAAAACAGGGTTGGCACAATTGAAATCCACTTGATTTAATTGTGATTTAAATACCGGTAGTGATTTCAATCTTTGTTTTTTATTAAAAATTCAATGATTTATTAAAATTGAAAAAAAAAGAAATTATGCTTTTAAAGTAATTTTGTTGATGATTTTGTTGATGAGACCAAAAAAAAATCACTAAGAAATCACTGTTTGATTAAAAAAATGATAAAATTGAGAGTTTGTTTTACTCCAAACAATATCAGCTACTAGATACACCAAATGTTTCTTTTATTTTATATAGGAGCAATATTTTATAGGGATATAACTAAGCCTGAGTCGAATCGATTGGTTAGCCGGTGTTCGATCGAAGACATCGAATCCCGAATACGTTTTGGCAAATTCGGTGCATCGATTTGTAGTCCGCCAGATTTTTGACTACCGTAGCCACCATGAAAAAATCAAATAAAAAAAGAAACTCCGTAACGTACAGCATATACTAGCAGAGAACGTGAAGGCGACTTCAAAGTTAAAACTGTTGGCTAACTTTCGCTAATTCGCTCGCGGAGGACGTCGCGCTTTACCTGTGCTTTCTCTATGGAAAAATCGTTTTGTCGTTACGAACTGAAGTTTACAATAATTTTCTTGCACTCTCTCTGCATTGTCAATTTGACAATTGTATAATTGAACATGATAAATACGGGCATGAGTACGAGTGTTCCTACTTAATTCGCAATAACTAATATCACACTCTCATCAAATTGGCAATTACTTCTGAATGATCTCTGAAGCTGAATGAGCTCTGAAGCTGAATGAAGTCGAGTCTATATTGAGCAACGAAAAGTTTATTTCGTATTTTTTTTTTTTTGGCATCGAACAAACGTGTTCCATTCAGCTCTCCAAAGACAAAGTAAGATTATTAAAATCTTTGAATTTGAATCATTGTCGGGTGTGTCGACAATGAGCATCGCTTCGTGCGACACTAGTGATGATTTGGCTAGCCATACGGACTAGAAACTTAAGATTTTGGCTCGTCCGCTGTGATTTTCACTAGCCATTGGCTAGCGGGCTATCGTTAATTTCGAGCAGCGAGAGCCCATACATATGCCCGCGATGCCAGCGGACCGGTCACCGGTGCATGGTGCATGCACTGCGTGGAACTGTGTGCAACTCTGTTTTCACCGCCCATCATTTATCGATGCACCGGTATTCGATCGAATCAAAGCCGTCGAATCCCGGTTTATGAAATATTCAATATGACTCAGGCTTAGATATAACTAAAAAAATCAAAAAAATTGATTTATATTTTAATATTAAATAAATCACAATTTAAATCAAATAAATAGATATATTTGGGATTTTCAAAAAAGTCACGATTTTCCAACCCTGCTAGAAAATAGTGATGTTTCCTTGAGAAGACGTCAAGGTTAAAAGCAAACAGGAAATATAGATTTCATAACATACAGTATGCCAAGTATAATATAACTCACACCCTCTTTTGGCACTCCTCAGTACTGTAATAACAAATTGTTATTGTGATTGAAGCTAATACATGTACATGCAGTGAAATCTGAACAAACTGGCTACATGTACACTGTACACTGTAATTTACTACCCTATTGTAAATGTATACAGTGTAACCCTACAAAAAATACTGCCTTGCAGTTCAATGTCCACCAAGTACATATAATACATGTACAATGTACATGTAGGGTACTTGGTGGACATTGAACTGCAAGGCAGTATTTTTTTGTAGGGTTACATTCACTGCTGGCCTACACTGCAGCATATTATTGCTCAAGTGAACTCATTTTGTGATAAATTACAGATCTACATGTACATTTAATAGCAATATTTCCTTGCAGCAATGGATATATTTTTTAAAACCAGAGCTTTTTTTTTGTTTTTTGTTTTTTGTTAATGCTGAATTGCTCACCCCTCCCATCTATTTCTTTTCCACCTGGGGCCTACATGTACAGTACAGTGTACATGTACTTCTACTTTGTTATTGAGTGGGCCTAGAAAACAAAGACTACAGGAGACTGGACAATATGTGAATATGAGGAATGTCTTCAGTGATTTAAATACCGAATCTCTCTTAATACATATTTGTACATGTATGTAGGCAAGGCACAAGGGGATATGACTGAAGAGGTCATTTTAGTATTTGGGGGTCTAGAAAGCACAGACTACAAGAGGTTGATCCAATGTAAACAAACCACAGATGAACATTGGCACTGTCCTAATGGGGTCATGTGACTTGGACAGAATCTATATTATGTACACTGTAAATAACACAGCACTGAGATTACCGGGTAGACTGAAGAGGTCATTGGCTAGATCAATACCAGCTGACCAAAAGTACTGGGCATTGGGGGGGGGGGGGGGGGGGGGGACAGAGAATTTTCAGGTCAAGTGCATGTATCTACTTTGTATGGACAATACTTTCCTACATATACATGTACATGCACAGTTTATAAGCTATATTTGATCAATTCCATTATACAATGTACTTAGAAACTACATTTTATTTGTTTTCATAATAATGTGAATTCATGTCGAGAAATTCATACATTAGTATGCGCATGATATGCCCGTTGTGTGTTTGCCTTTAGAGGTGTATTACCTTTTTATCCCATCATGAAGTGTGTAAACATCACTCTTTCGTTCACAAAGCCCCCTTTTCAACCAGAGCACTTTTGGAGCGTTAGTTTAAAGGGAAGGTTGAGTTGTGGGAAAGGTGAACAATAATTTGTGGGAAAGGTGAACAATAATTTGTGAGCTTTCTCATTGTTTTAGTCAGTTTGGAAGAACATGTAGTAGAAGTGTCCCCTGAAAAGGATTCATCAAATACAAGATATGACAAGAAACAGCTGTATTTTTCAGGCCAAACATTTTGTGTGTTGTCCATACACATTTCAGCAGGATTTTGAGTCAATTTCTTATCTTGGCGATTCCAAAACCTTACAGCATACTGTACATACATGTACACCAATGCTTATGTGCTACATGTACATATTATCAACCTTTCCCAATTGCTTTGAGACAGTTTCTTTCACAAGTTACATGTAATCTCATGACAAGTACTCAACTTTATCTTTAAATACCAGAGTTTAATTTCTCTCCAGCTGCTCCTACATCATTCGCTGTTTTTGCTGCAATATGTACAATGTACATTTACATACTGTACATGTACATGTAGCACAGCAAAAACATATACATTACATTATTTGTATATGGGGCACTTTTACAGGGCACTTTTACAGGGCGATTAATATTCATATTTTACGCGGTCCGGAAATGACCTAATTCTGAGCGGTCATCATTCCCTGATATTTTCCCTCTTCCGGGTTTCACTATTCACTTTGTGTACAAAAAGTGTGGTCAACATTGAGCCCGAGTAACAGCCACCTTTTCTTGTCAGTGCGCTCTTATTATTAAGTGCATACGCGCAGTATTGTGTACGCTTTAAATTGTAGGCTTAAACAATGGTGAATGGATACGCGCGGTATCAATTTACGTCACAATTGCTTGGCTCAGATTACATACCTGCATGAATTATCTGAAATCAGAGAGACTGACAGGCAAACAGACGTGTCCATCATTGCTACAAGATAGGCATACTTGATATTGACTGGCTGTACTGTACATGTGTACTTTCGGGGAATATCGAAAAATGTTGCCCTTAAAAAGAACCATATTGCACTCTTCTTCGACTCGGGGCAATATATTTCTGTTGCAGGCAACATTTTCGATGTCCCCCTCAAGGCCAGTCAATATTACATGTACATGTACACACGGGCGTAGACACGCATAATTATCCATTGTTAGTGGGGGGGTGGGGGTGATCTATTCATCATCCCCCCACTAACAATAGAAAGTGCGTTCGTCCATGTATCTACGCCACTGCATACTGTATGTACATGTAATAATTGTACTGCCTGGCTGCCACAGCACTTGCCCCTACAGTGTCATTGTAAACAAAGATGTACTACTGTACATTGTAGGCCTACATTTACGCCTACTTGTACGCCTACGTAGAGTACCATATACTTTATTACAGACATTGTATTCCAGCTTGCCAAATTCTTTTTATTGGAATTTGATTTTAGTTTTGGTTTCAAATTGAATGAAAGTACATTGCAAAGGTCTGAAAACCAAACAGAACTACGGTAGTTTACCATAATTGGTCATTCTGAACTGGTCTGCATTATGTGTACATATATGTACACATAAAAGCCTTCTTCCGATAAGCCTTTATGTGTATACCTACATTTAAGAATACACAAAATGTGGATACAGTTACTGTTGTAGATCAGAGTCTCTTTGAGGAAATGCATACTGAATTGCCGAGTTATAGGGAACTGATTATGATATTTCACTCCTACTCTATCATAAAGCTCGATTTTTGTTAAAAAGAGTACAAAAGCAACACAGTTTGTTGTTCCACACAAGTTGACGTCATTTGTACAGGTACTGTGCATGTACTGTAGGTTGCCGGTTCACTGAGCAAATTTCCAGTATTTCTTTAGCAGTCCCGACTGCTACAGGTTGGTTGTCAATTCCACCTTTGCCCTTTATTGACGGTGGAAATCGTCGGGAAGAAAAAATAGTTCTAAGAGGAAATAGAAATAAACGAATCGGAAGATTTGAGGGCACAGAATGACACAACCCAATTGTTTATGTGGATGTGACAGACATGTCATCATTTCTGGAGGCTCTAGGAGTAGGGTTGTTCACACACAGGTTGAAACGATGCTTGGAGAATTTAGGCTATAAAATTTGTAGAATAAAGTTTACACTTACATACATGTACATGTACATACACATGTAGGCATACTGCACTGACTTTAGCTTTGAATGCTTGACATCAGGGGAGCGTTTCATCAAGTGTTTTGTCAGTGATTTTTACTGACAAATTTGCTCTCAGCCAATCATCTGTAAGGATTTCAGTAGCTTATAACACTTGTCGGTAAAAATCACTGACAAAACACTTGATGAAACGCTCCCCAGATCTACATGTATACATGTACATGTATATAATAGCTACATTTATATTGTCCACATGTATCCATTCCAGGGGATGCTCAAGATGCCTACATGTACATGTACATACATGTTACATGTACTACTTTTACCCTGGCTTTACCCGAGCTGTCCTAAGGCACTAAAAGCATTCAACGAATAAATTCCTACATGTACCAGGTACCCTGGTACACCTGGGTGGAGAGTGGCAAATGTAGATTAATATCTTGCCAAAGGACATAGTGCCGCAGCAGGACTTGAACCGCGAACCATGTGATCCACAGTCCCGTGACGTATAGATCTACATGTACTAGACCACGACACCTCTACATATCTTGTACAGTAAAAAAGAAGAAGATTTGAAAAGAAGAAGCTGCGCATGAACACGTCATAGCAGCTCCAAATCTGTACTTGTATTCATGATTTGTTCAGAAACTTATGCAGTTTACATAAAAGTCAAATTGTTATGGACTGCAGTTTTGATGGCAAGAAGCTTTCTTTGTAAAGATTCACTGATCTTTAAATATTCAACTATTTCAAGTCAAGAAGCTCTCCAAATTTTGACTACTCACAAAGTTTGTGAAGGTATCTGGCATGCGATACCTGTGTAATTCCTGGTCATTGTTAGGATAAATCACATTGTATTTTCCTCCTTTTCGTAGGCAAACAGTCTTTACATACATATAATTGACACAGTTTGCAATTATTAAAGCATTCAGCACCATGCACTGTACCTTCTTTAGAAAAAATAGAAGGAGGATTGTAACTCCTTAATTTCAGACAGTTTTTTTTAATGTAAAATATAAAATACTAGCAAGTCTAGCATGTAAATCATATTTCCTTGAATTCTTATTAGTTTGCATTACATGGTACATGTACATAAATGTAATTTCAAATTCATAATGAATTTGTAAGCATACTGTGTACATGTACATGTACATGTATGGAGACCGCATGTACATGAATGTACAATGTACTTTTAATACACAATAGGAACTTGGATCATAATAATGCACTTGGCTGAAGAAAAAAAAAGTTACTAAGCTGACACTGTGGTTCCCTATGGCATTATTCAATATCAGTAGGGCTTGTCTCTCTCCCTCTCCAAAGCTCATTATAAATTTTCTAGGCTCTGATGTTGATGAGGTGTGGATTAAAGAGAAGGGTGAGATCTGATATTCATGCTTGTTATTCCTACAGTATGTGAAAGAATGTCATAGTACATGACATGTAGGTGATCTTTGAAGGTAGAGGTTTGCATGGTGGTACTGATAACATGGAGAAGGTTTACGGTTCACCATGTGGTTAGTCCTGAAAAGGACTATTGAGTATTAAAGAAGAAGAAAGTGGAAAAAAGTTGAGAGGAGAAGAAAAGGAAAGGCGAGATAGAAATTCAGAGAGTGTAGAAGTAATCTTTCTTGAAAGTTTGAAGTCCTGAAAAGGACTGTAAACCAGATGAGAAGGCTGAGAGTGGAGTCATAGTACTTTGCAATGTCCCATTAAAAACTATTTTTCTATTTCATATTTGAAATATGATTAGAAATTCATGTAGTTTACAACTTTGGATCAAATTCATGTTTCCAGTTTTGTGTCTAGATACATGTATCTACGGGGTCCGCTCACTATTCGTAAGTACCGCTATTCATTTCACACGCACGCATTATGAATAGCAGTCCGTATGAATAGTGGTCCTTATGAATAGCGAGGTAATTTGTCTGTTTTGCCCGCTATTTTATAGAAGGACCGCTATTCATAGAAAAAAACGCTATTCATTTAGTCACGCATTATGGATAGCGGTCCTTATGACTAGCGAGGTTCCCCCGTATCTACATGTATGTCCAGTGATTGTTTGTGTTGGGTTTTTTTTTCAGCGAGAGTTACTGTATTATAGTCAATATCCGTTTTAAATTTGAAAGATTCTGAAATCTCAATCCTTATTTGTTCCTATTTACTTTACATGTGTATGTACAGTGTACTACATGAATGTAATCAACCAGTCATTTCAAAATGAATTCCAGACATTTTCTCTCACAATGAACATCATCTTTAAAGGTGGAATGCAAGGTTAGGGCATCTGTATAATATTGTATATTATATGGTAAATTATTATATAGTAAATTATTCATAAGAGGCATGGAAATATAAATAACAGCCAAAGTGAAAAGCAAATAGTCAATTATGTGGGTTAGGTGTTGGAATGTAATTTTTTTTTTTTTTTTTTTTTTTTTTTTGGGGGGGGGGGGGGTAAGCTTAATGTACATTTACATGTACATGTATACATGTATGTTCATAATATACATGCATACATGTAGATGTATGTGTACATACTTTTATAGGCTCACTTTTACATGAATGTGTCTATACATGTAGGTCTTTTCCTAGATGTAATTTAGATCTACATGTATGCCAGTTCCCTTGTGACATCACAAATGAACACTTCATGTATAGCCTGTATATATACATGGAGCATTATTTACAGCAGATATGTGCCTGTCTGTACTTAAAGAATTTGCAGTGTACAGTAGTACATGTACATTGTACATGTACAATAGCACTTTCAAGACAATTGACCACATTTTGTGGTTTGGCTCAACAACTTTTGATTCAGAGCTCTTAAAAATCTACCAGATGCATGAGTACAAAGAGCAAAAATTTCTGCACACACTACAGTATGTCCATTTTTATTGCATGACCATATTGCGTTTGAATTTTGAAAAGGAGAATAAGCTTTGAAATCCTTAAAGTAGATATTCAAAGAAAATCACAAATATGGCAATTAATGTATCACTAGAAACTGGGAAGCTTACAGATGGCAATCTTATAAGTTTTATGTCAACTGCGTATCTGGTGATTATAAAAACAACACAAATAAAAGCTCTTCTCAGCATCTGGAATATCCGAGGATTCGCCAGAAATATAGCGATGTTTTGATGTCGTCACACTCGGGATCGATCCTGCTTAAGCAGACGACGTCCTATAATGAATGAACGTAATTGCAATGCAATTATTTATCAAATTATAAAGAGTTTGGTGTATTTAAACATGACCTTATTTCACACCATTATAAAGGGAAAGTGAAACTGATTCTGATAGCTAAAACCGTTTGATTGTAAATACATAGGAGAAGGGTCAATGATCAATGAAATAAACCCCACTTTCAAATTGAAAAGCCCTCCGAATAATAGCAGGATGGTATTCGTTCCCTCTTGAAACGCCGAACATGCCCGGTGCAAACAGCTGAAAATACAATGGCGTCTTATTTTGTTTACAAGTGACTGATTCCTTTATTTTTTTAACGCTGCATTTTTCATCAAAATAATACCATACACGAAGTTAAGAGTGAGGCAACAGACTAACATTAAGACTGACGCTAGTGAAGGAAGAGAAATAAGTGAAGAGGAGATGACAAAATAGGCTCTGAAAAATGTGTAAGATGTTATGGGACATCGTCTGCTTAGCCAGGACTGGTCCAGGGTGTGTCGTCACATATCTCAGCAGCGTTCGAGGAGCTCTTCAGCTGCTATATCGGGGGCTGTATTTTACCGTTTTATAATTGATAATAATCATTACTTCAAATGTTTCCAAGCGTTGAATTTGGATAACCTTGTTTAATTTATGCCATCTATGCAATAATAAGTATTAAGCCAATATTTAAAATCATCAACGTTCTACTTTAAATTGGCAACACATTGAGAGGTTCAAAATCATTGTTTTTCATCAAAACTGGCAATTTTTTCAACTTTTAGACAAAGTTCTTTAACCATGTACATGTATATTGTTCTCAAATACATTACACCTTATTAGAACCATGTAGCACTGAAAGAAAAATATTATTGTTGCCAGTTTGAAGAACGAAATGTGATCAATTTAGCCCTTGAATAATTCCTGTCCTAAAAGGGATAGATGAAGTCACCATTGTACCCATCTTGTTTAAACATGAACAGTCTACATGTATGTCATTACTGTACACAAACAGAAATACTTTGTAGCATTAACATGTGTACATGTGCATGGAGTATTGAATACCGTCTTGTCCAATTCACTCTATTCAATACAACTCAACTAGATTTACCACTCCCTTTTTAGTTAATTGCTTTTTCTGCAAGATCAAAAAACCCACCACTACTCAAACAAACAAGAGTGGACCATGATTACATGTAATGCACAGTTGAACGTGAATAATTGTATTGGTAGGGATTTTAAGAGCCATATAATCAACTTGATAGTATTGAAGTTGCACAGGATACCCATTTTGCAGTTATTTGTTTGGTTTGGAAATAACTGAAGCAGAGTGCATTCCTGATGAGTGTGGAACTATGCATCATATCACTTTTACCAAGTACTCTATAAAAGAGATATATTTTCAGTATAACTGTACATTCTTCCCAACTACTCAGCAATAAAGATATATATATATGAAATATATACAATATATCTTTATTGTTTCTCTTCTGACTAGAACCTCCTCTTTTATTAAATATGTGGGAAATGTAGCTTTGTAATGTATGTACATGTAGTGGATGGGGATGTGCTCGCTATTCATTAAACATGCGTTATGAATAGCGGTCCTTATGAATAAAACGTGGTCCTTATGAATGGAGGTCCTTATGAATAGCGAGGTAATTTGTCTATGGTTTGCTTGCTTGCTCGCTATTCATAAGGACCGCTATTCATACAAAACTGCTGTTCATTTAGTCACTCGTTATCGATAGCGGTCCTCATATGAATAGCGGTCCTTATGACTAGCGAGGTTACCCCAGTGGATGTGTACATGTATGTACACTGTACATGTACGTACACACCAAAAAGATGCATAATGGCCACTTTGCCAATAGGATATTCCCCATAGGATATTCCCCATAGGATATTCCCCATAATCATATAGTGATCTCAGCATTCAAACATCCATAAATTTCTTATTCTTTGTTTCAAATTTTCTCAAACTTTCACTACTCTGCTTCTATCCAATCCAAGATTTCATGAAAGGTTCATTCCCTTTTAAGTCAGTGAATTGATAATTTTAGTAGTCTAGGGTTCAAATCCAAGCAGTATATAGTCTATTGTCAAGACATTTCATTTGCCACTCTCCACCCAGGTGGAGATATCTGGCGAAGAAATGTTTCCTTGAATTCCATGCAGAGTGCCTTATAAATCAAGAGAGCTGGGTTAAATTTGGGATGATTTTTTTTTCTTGAGTGCATCAAGAGACTGAACATACATGTATTCCTGATACAGGCACAGAATATTTTCAATCTCTGATTTCAATGAGGAAGGGTTTCTGCTTCATTTGACTCCACATGGTCATGTGTGTACATGTACATTAAAAACAGTGAAAGTACTTGTACAGTGTATAATATACGTCTTTATCAAAACGTACCACTTAAAATCGATTAACGTGAGTATGTTGATTACTAGATCTTTAAAACTGCATACCATAATTTACATGGATCAATGCATCGTTGATTTGATACACTGTTGTGCATACAGTTGTTGGCCAACAATATCATGTACATTGTAAAAGTACATACGTACATGTACATGTACATGTATGCACTCTTGTCTATTAGAGCAGAGCAACTATTAAAGATCTGGGCCCCAGTTGCATAAAACGTACCATTAATGGTAACTCTGCTATCAATGGTAACTACCATGGTATTCACTCAACCAATCAAATTCAAGGTTTCCATGGGAGTTACCATTGATGGCACCATTGATGGCACCATTGATGGCAAAGTTACCGTCAATGGCAAGTTTTATGCAACAGGGCCCATGCAGTGCCAAGATTCAACCACAACTTTGATTTGCTTAGACAAGCATGTACTTCAAAATATGTACAAATAACAAAAGATGTGGGTGAGAGCCTGAGAGACCATGCCTACACATTGTTTTGATATGCGCACATGTACCAAAAATAAGATTTGATTGGAGCACTTTTTATAGATTTTATAGTTGTTAGCAATTGAAGCTATTTCAGCATTTCAAGGGACAGTGTCTTGTATCCTCTGAAAATGGCACTATACAAATCCAATTATTATTTTTAATTTCTTTATTATTGTTATAATTTTTATTATTATTTGCCTTGCTATACCGGTATTTGCTCACTGTATGTTTCACCTTGACTTTGGGTATCATCGTAAGGAGAATGCATGCAGGAATGGTGACAGGCCTACCAGTGTTCATCATGTCATGTGGATCTTTAACACTCTAGACAAATTAGCCTGACATTCCTAACATGAAAGAGGGCAGGGTTAGTCAATAGATCAAGGCACCCAGTTCACACTGTTCTCTAGATGAGTAGGACATGAGTACATCGCATGCTATGAGCTAGGTGGGATGTTTTAAGACAGAACAGAGAAAAGTTTTAGACTAAAAGCATAATCTGTAGGGTACTCCAGCAAATACAAGGAAAGATCAAAAGAACAAGTTTTCAATTCCAATTGATGCTGGAATATATGTAAAATCTCTAAAAAGTACAGATGGTTGAGGACCCATCAAAAAGGTGTGAAGAGATGCAAGACCAGTGGCCCAGCGCATACTTGTACACATGTACATTCTAGAAATTTATGACTTTTCTTTTACAACATCTACACAACACATTTCTCTCTGGTCATTGTCTACAATAAGTTTGTTGACAGTGATAGGTTACTGCATTATTTCTTACAATCCTTTTATTTTTAAACTTTGAAGTAGAAAAAAAAATAGAAAAAGGGTGACAAAGTTTTGCGCCCTTGTTATAGGCACACAATGAAATATACACCAGATCACATCTCAGATGTGATCGGGGGCAAGTCTGATAACCCTAGATGCCTTCTGACAGCTGTTATATCGATGCTACCAGGAGCACTGACAGGAAAGCGGCAACCAGCCACTTAATTATTATATTGTTGAGAAGTTAACAGGCACTTCGCACTTCATCTTGTTCTGTAGTGTAATGATACACCATGTGTGTAATACATACTACATCTTTAGGTAACTTTTAAAATGATTGATTATGATTTTTATAAATAAACACTGTACAAAGTATGTACATCCTTAGCAAATTGTGAGTATATTCTGTGTCTTTCATTAAAAGAAAAAGAGATGCATGAACCGTCAAGTCCTTTAGACTAATATACGGACGAACGAAATGCCTACTCTTAACCAATCAGGCTCGGCTACAAAATGTACAATGTAGGCCTGTACAAGTACATTTTATGGACATTTGATGTTTAGTTTAGTTTAGTTTAGTTTAGTTTATTTATTCATCTTTCTTTAACATTTTACATAAATACATTGCCTTTAGGTACATAGAAACACGACAATATGTGATACAGAATTTTTCAAAAAGATACACAAGTAAAGAAAGACGAGGAGACCTTGGTAAAAAGCAAAGCTTGTAGTAATAAGGTCTCCTCAGCACAGGTACATGTATAACAAAGTAGTTACATACATGTAGCAAAAAATTAATTGTACTTAATTAATTCCTATTCTAGGTAAGTAAAAATACAGAGGGTAAATACAAGTTGTAAAATAAGTCAAAAATATATACAGTATATACATGAGGTGAGGGTATAGGGGAGGGCTTAACATAACAAGACGAGATAGTATGAGAGGGAAAAAAAAGAGAAGGGGGAAAGATACATTCAAGAAGGAAAGGATACAGAAAACTGACGGGTACACCACACGACAAAAACAAGAAACAGAGGGATTAAAGGCTGACAACTGCAATATGTGGACAAGAAAAAAAAAAGAAAAGAAAAAAATTTACATTTAAATGTTACAACCGTACCCTATGAGTCATGGTAATTATTTAAGAGATAACCCTTAAGCTTATGCTTAAATACAGATTGGCTAACAGAGTGCTTAATGTTAGCGTCAAGGGAGTTCCAGAATCTAGGACCAGTGCAGAACAGTGTATTAAAAGTAAACGTTGTCCTTACATGGGCCAGATGATATGCAGAAGCATTTCGTGTAGCATGGTGATGAACTTGGCTGTTCTAAATATACTGGCCAGAGCCAGTGGCAGAACATCAGCATTCAAGTCAAACATGAGAGTCCCAAGTTGGAAATGATAAATATCTTCCAATTTTAAGATCCTATGGCTATGAAAAAGTGGGTTAGTATGCTCACGAAAATTTACATTACAAATAATCCTCAACGCTCTTTTTTGAATCAAATATATCTTTTCAAGATGAGTTTTAAGTGAATTACCCCATGCAAGGACACCGTAATTGAGATAAGGAAGGATTAATGTTGAATACATAATAAGAAGAATGTCCTGAGGAAATGAAGATTTCAGTTTATGAATGACACCGGTATTTTTAGATAACACTTTACAAAGATGATTGATATGTACTTTCCAACTTAGTTGCTCATCAATGTATAGGCCAAGGAATTTTGTTGATGTTACTCTATCGACTGAAACATTATTGAAAGTTACATTTCCTGGAAGCACTTTAACTTTGTTACTGAAAAGCATGAAGTTTGTCTTTTGCAGGTTTAAAGGAGAATTAACCTCAAACAATAAAGACGATAGTGTTCAAAGGTGTTATTTATTCCTACTTGTTAGACTATATGGCTTCGCGTCAAAATATACGAGATCGATACGAATCAAGATTTTCTGAGCAAAATTTATCATCTGCTAGCAATATGTATCGTCTGCTAGCAATACATGGGGGCTGCCATTTTTTTTATGTGTACAAGAAGATTTTCTTAATCCAAATGCCCAATTGCCTTTTTCAAAATTAAAAACCCATTTGAGATTTAAAATATAGAATAGATATGTCAATTTATTTTTAAACTGAAGATTTCCTTATATATTTCTGTTGAAAATCGATATTCGCTTAATATAAATCTATTTTCTAGATACTGTGACGCAATGGACGGAGCAAATTAATTCAAATTTTATGGATGCTTCTTCCCTGAGCATCTATAGCGGCAAACTATGCATTCACCTGCTTTCGGATAATGGGACTTGAAAAGTCAGAATGCATGCTGCATATATTATGTTCTGCTCTGTTTGGCAAGCCCAAGAAAATAGATTTTTGTTAAGCAAAACCAGACAATTTAAAAGTATCATTATAAAGATTTAATTTTTATAAATCATGTAAACACCCACTTTATATTTTTCGTCACATATGGGATTTTAGGTAATGAAGAAAATCAATTTAGGTCTTGGATTCAAAATATCTTCCTGACCGGAACATTTCTCAATGGTTCATGTACAAATCCAAATCAGCAAGAAAATGGCAGCCCCCATGTAAATGAGTAGTAGACGATACCGGGTGTTGGAATATCTTTATTATACCCTTTTCTGATATCTTATTGGAAAATGATTTAGGCCAATAAGTAGGAATATACTACACCTTTCAATATAAGTAAATTTGTACTCAGGGGTTAATTCTCCTTTAATGACAATTTATTTGCTTGAATCCACATGGTTATTTTACATAGCTCTGAATTGACTGTTTCTAAAAGAGTCTACATGTACTAGGTGTTTAAAAACAAACATTGGAAACTTTAGATAGTATAAATATACATGTAGTTCTCAAACATTTTACTTCATATCAAACTGAGATTTTTACATTGTAAAGTTATAGGATGTAAAATTTATTGGGAGCAAGTTTCATGAAATTTCTCTGAATATTTTTCTTAAAGTATCACTCTGAATATTTAATTAGATTTTTCACTTTTTGACAAATCAAGGCCACAAAACCTGTGTGTATCAGTAATTCAGAACACAACAATTGCCACTGTGCATCGCAGCTGTAATTCCAGAACATTGTTTTAGCCCAGACTCATGAATCATTAATGACACTGGACAGCAAAAGGTTGGCAGAAATGACAGCTGGGTATTTCCATAAATAAGGGTCCCAATTTGTGACATTTTGGTGTCCCGGTTTACATAAGGAACACACAGGTTTCTGTGGCTCTGAGTGTAAGATGCCAATCGTGGAGTAAGACTCCAAAGTGATTCTGAGCATAACATATTGTATCTTCACTGTTAGAATAGTACTCAATCTTACTCCACTATTTGTCTCTACCTAGAGCCACAAAAAAACAGTGTGTTCCGTAGGTAAGCGGGACACCAATTTTGGAAATAGCCAGCTGCAACATATTCAGAACACAACAATTGCCATTTGTACTTGTACAATGGCAATTGTTGTGTTCTGAATTAATCACTGATACACACAGATTTTGCGGCCTTGATTTGTCAAAATATTCAGAGCAATATTTTAAGAAAAATATTCAGAGAAAGGCAATAAAACTTGCTCCCAATAAAAATTACACCATTAACTTTACAATGTAAATAATCAGTCTGATACGAGGTACAATTTTTTAGTTATTAACGATCAAATGTGTCCATTTTTTTTTTTAACACCTACATGTAGTACTGTACTGTGCTGTAATCATGTAGCCTACGTTCTGAAACTTAGACCTTCATCCTATTCTTGGTTATTTTTTTGTCCTGATCCCTCTGCATTGTACTAATTCCACACATCAGTGAGATCATAATGTAATGAAAAAGTGTGATGACCCATGCCCAAGCCCAGATGCACATTATTAGAAGCTTATTATTAGAAGCCTGCTGTGTATGTTACATGCGAGTAGACATTTAGTGGCCTATCCAAAAATTGATAAATAAGGGGATGGATGAACTCTCGTTTATACGGGGTGAGGGAGGAGGAGACATACAGTGTGTATACATGTAACATGTACATGTACATGATCTACAAGTACATGTACATGTATACCACAGTAAAGCCCCCCAAATAACATATTTTGCCAAAAGCCCTGGATACATGTATCAGATTTGATCATTTCAGTTCAAATTCCACCATATTTTGTGCTTTTAACTTCAGTTCATCATGGGCATGCACTGTACATGTACACTATTTGTACACACTGCTACTATTATTATTAAGGTATCATCACTATAAATTCAAATTCAATTTATATTGATTGAAATCAAAACATGCAGGATCATTCTCAATTTTTGTTTAGAAAAAAAATAACACTGATACACCAATCTGTAGAGTGTACATGTACATGTACATGTATCTACATGTAGATTTTTTCCCCACAGATCAGACCCTGCAGTTATAGGTCTATGTGTAGAATGTATGACGCAGCGGCGTATCCAGGATTTCCCAATAGGGGGGGGGGGGGGGGCGCCAGGAATTATTGATTGCCGTCATGTGGGAGAAATTTTTGCTTCTGAAGAAGGGCTGAGATGCAAAATAGTGCTATATAGTGCTATATTTTTTTTTGCACCCCCCCCCCCCTCGATACGCCACTGTGACGTGAGACTTTGTGACATCACTTGTAGAAAAGTGAAGTATTGGTTGCACGGCCTTAAACTTTTAGTATGATTATAATGTAATACAGCTCCACAAGGAGCCCCTGCCTCCCTGCCCCCCTGCCCTACCTCCCTATCCTCCCCCCAACACGCCCCTAATTGTATCCCACAAATTTCTTTCTTCGCACACGGTCCAGAAGCCAATTTGCAATGAGATGCATGGGATGCCAACAATGATCATGAAGCAATTGATCAGTCGCCATAGCGATGTCAACATCCTTCCAAATGGAGGAGATGCTTGAAATATTGTGAATGAATGAGATCTTGTGCATTTTATTTTTCGTTTTTTTAACCCACAGCTGTTCAGGGTTTTCCGATGGTCTAAACTAATCAGCTTCCCTCCTCAAATTCTTTATTTGTTTTATGAAGCAGGGCCCTGGGCCCTGTTGCATAAAACTTACCATGACCATTAACTTTGCCATCAATGGTAACGCCCATGGAAACCTTGATTTTGATTGGCTGTTGAGTGATGTTACCATGGTAGTTACCATGCATTGATAGCAGAGTTACCATTAATGGTAAGTTTTATGCAACGGGGCCCAGATCTATTTCAGAACTTTAATATCTGAATCACTCATTGCTCTCGTCTTTTTCCTTCTTTAAGTTAATTATTAAAATTCATGAATAATTTTTGTTAAAAGACTGAAAATGCACAGCATTATTGTGTGAATGTCATTTTAATAAGGAAATGCCTCAAACCTTCCAACCATTCTCTGTACATTCTTCAACTACTGTACATGTATACAATGTGAAGCTCAGCTTTAAACTGTAATTGTAGTTGTAACTCTTGAACTGTTATCACTTATAAAAAAGTTGGGTTTTTTCCTTAATATCTTTATGTGTTGTACCCTCCCTCATTGACTTTAATAGTACAGGTAGTGTAAACAAAAAAATGTACTTACATGTATACTGTATGGGAGCTTTGTTTGGATATGCTGTAATTGTAGTGATTTAATGATCTTTTTTTGCTGTTCAGTTTAATATCAGAGCTCTTTTAGAGTTTTCTGGAGCTTAATTGCTCACCAGTCACTACTCCTACAGTACATGTATCTCTTTCACTGCTTACCAAGCCTATGGTTACATGTGTACATGTACATGTAGATGTAGTTCAAGGCAAAATGAAGTTTCAAAGCTATCATACATGTAGGTTACAGTTTTTTTTTTTTTTTACATTGGCAAGATGGAAATGAGTGAACCAAGGGAAACCATACCATTTTTGTTAATTTCAGTGGAGTCAAGTGAAGTCATTCAAGGCATTATGATTATGCCTGTAATTTATTTTTTTTTCACTGTAAAGGGATGTGTAAAGTAGGCTTGGGAGCGAGAGTCGAGTAATCGATTCTACCCGACTCCCGTTCCGAGAACCGAGGAGTCGACTCCGTGATCTCCAGAGTCGGGTACTCGTGCCCGGCGGTTCTGCGATTCCGAGAGTCGATTCTGTTGTGTGATAATACATAAGAGCCTCGGAATCGGCCCCGAGAGTCGATTCTATCGCGTGATAATACATACGAGGCTCGGAATCGGCCCCAGGTGAAAGTTGAAGTTCCAGTCATATCAGCGCCGCTACTTAGCTCCGCAAAAAATCTATCAGTACAGTGTGTGTATATGTGTGTGTCATTTCCGACTGCCTCTGTGTGTGTGTGTGTGTCATTTCCGACTGCCTCTGTGTGTGTATGTGTGTACAACGCCGTTAATGGCGCACACTTCATTGTATGAGCAAGACAGGGAAACTCACGCGGGAGAGCTTGGAAGAGAGAGAGAGCGTGAGCGTGAGCGAGGCCTAGCCCTAGGAGTAGGAACTAGATGAATAGGGGCAGGGCTAGGGACATAACATAATATATCATTACTGGTTTGCATATCTAAATCCGGTGTAGGCTAATGATATAAAAATTAACGGCGTTCGAAGAACTAACAACACACAAACACACACAAAAAAAAAATCACGGAAAAACTGAAAGTCTGAGAAGAAAATATAAAATGAAAATAAAGCTTTCAGGTCTTTAAAAAAATTCGAGGCACAAATATATTCATTGTTAGAGTACCTCAGAATTAAGAAACATTAAGATAAGGAATAGTAATAATTTTCTTTAAAAGTAGGCATGCTACCATAAGAAGAGGGAACAGGCAAAGAAAAAACCTAGATCAAATATCAAAAGCAATGCCCCTCACTTAAAAAATAAGACATTGAAGAACTATAAAGGAAACCCCCTCCAAAATGTGAGGAAACAAATATTATTCATACCACAGTGACGGCACAAAATAATAATTCAAACTAGGCTACCAATCGGTAGAAAAATTATTGTTCGTTAGAATCAAAGAAAAAAAATGGCGCCTGTAGGTCACATGTAAATTAGAAAAAGGAAGATGCCAGAGGCCGTTGATAAAGAGAGTTGTAACACGCGCATAATAAGCCTGCAAGTACGCTGTCTTTGTTTAAAAGATGGCGGATCAGTGTAGATACTCGCTGTAGCTAGCTCAGGAACATGCCGTTTAGCGCGCGCGCCACCTCTTGGTCATACCACGCACAGTCATCTACAGGCATCTTGCGAACAAATGAAAAAGACGATCTATTTTCATCATTATAGTCGCGAATTCAATCTGGTTTTCGTCATTACAGTTATGAAATTGAAGCTTAGACTAGGATTATACTGGCCATGTATGTAGAATTTCGATAATTGTTTTATAAAGCGGAGTTTTTAATATAAAAATCGGACATTTTTCGTTCAATTGCACACTGCCCCGATACAGTGCAATGACATAGTGAAGCCACCGCGTACGGTGCAACGTACAGTGTATCGGGCCGGGGCCGGGCCCGGTGGGAGTCGACTCTGAATGGAATCGAAATCGAGTATCTGGCATGCACTAGTGTAGGCAACGTATGGCTTTGCGTGCGATGCGGCCTCGGAGTCGACTCCCTTTGGAACCGAGACATTGCGTCGGAACCGAAATCGGTTCTCTCTCATAGCAGAACCGCCCAAGCCTAGTGTAAAGGGTTGATATCAGGCCCAAATGTATTCATTTGAATGTATTTAAGTCAAATCCCAATTACTTGTCAATTTGTCACTTTTTTTTGCATTGATGCACATTGATATCACAATTCCTACATGTATTAATCCTGGACAATCGTGCATCATACCTTTAAGAAAATATCCCCTCCAGGCTTGATTGAGGCTACAGCAGTGTCAGATAGAAATCAATATTAAATCCAGACAAAATCTGAATAATGATTGAGTTCTCCACTTACCCTCCGACACTCTCCTTCCAAATTCAATTCTGTCAGTTCTCGTTTGTGAACTCCCCAACTCAACCCCTACGACAAGCAAAGATTGAATAGGAAAAGATGTATGCTACATGTATGTATGTGCATGTACATGTGCAGTGTGATAATGCGTTTAAAGTGTCCAAGATTTGATTTCATAAGATTTAATTTATAATTGGTATAAATCTATCATAAATTTAAGAAAAGAAGTGAAACATTTCTATGGTTGAAACGGAAGCGATGTAACAGCGGATGCAGTAGATGTACATGTAGATGATCAGCTGATGATAATCGCATTGATAACATTCTCGGTAACCTGACTAGCGTCATTAGATAGAGCTAATTTGCATATTTGGACGAGTGAATGAGTGAAGTGTTGACCGCGATATTTTTAGCTATAGTTGTTTATGCGTAGCTTCTCTGTCATTATCGTAAAATCTCTATTGTGACATGGATAAAAAGTGCACACGTAATAACAGAATTACTTTACAACTGACTCCATGGTATCGTACCGATTCACAGTTATGCTACAGTACGTACTGTACTGTAATGTTTGGAGATGCTTCATATTCATATCGCACGCGAGAGAGATGGGTGATATGTCGGGAATTACTATAGAATGTTGACTCGTGTTAGTTCCTTTTTTCAAGGGATTTATCACAAGTTTGTTGACTCCCGTGTCGAGTATGAAAGTATCGAGGCGCCTCCTACACCATCACGTACATGTAGGTTTATACTGCTTTGATTTGTTTTAATGGTATGTTTACATTTTGTATTTGGATTAACAAGCTAATAGCCTTTGCCTGTCCATGGCTTTCCTGACATATCTACATGAAATATGTAGGTTTTATTTGTGTCCGTTTGATTGAAGGCATACATTTGGTATACTGAATGGATTATGCAGATTGAATGGATACACATGTACTGTACAAGTATGTTTAAGGCATTCCTGGCATATCATTACCACACACATTTTGTTTTGATTGCTGATACATTCTGTGAACTTCCAGTGTGTATATTGTTACTGTATGTGAATCATGAATGAATTATACATTGTATCTATAAAGATGTTGATCAGATTAAAGATTTAAGAAAAAAAAATAGCAATTTGTCATTCACCAATTCACCAGCAGCCACGTTTGGCCAGTACCATCTTACCGACACTCTTGCATGTTGGGGGAACCAAGCCATGCAATCATATCAGTGTGATGATATACATGTAGATGGGAACGCTGCAATCCATATTCCCATGTACTTCCAATGCACCCTAACCTAGAGGCCAGTTTTCATTAGCCCGAGTTTATCAAATAGCTTGTATTTTCTGGTCTGGGTACATACATTGTATGCCTCATCACTATTAGCTCAAGCTAATACACAGTGAATACTCAGATTGCAGGCTATTTCAAATTTGTATTTGGGTCATGCACTCTAGATATTATCCCAAGCTACAAGTAAGGCATGTTCACCAAGCAGGCTGCTATTTTGCAGATTGGCGGACTAATTCACCAAATGAAGATGCTCTCAGACTATGATCTGCTTTGAAGCTTCAAGCTAATTCAATTGAGTGGGGATTGTAGACTTGGGCTAATGGAAACAAGGAACATAAAAGTCAGTAGACTTTGCTCGAGAAGCACTGAACAATATACAGTAGTATTTTAAGCTCGAGTTTGTTCAGACCAATGGAAACGCACCTTTAAACGTCATAAGTGTACCTACCCCTACATGTACGTGTAGATGAGGAAATGCAATGCTATCCGGTGTCGACAGACTCGTTGAATGCCGGAAGTTGTTGGGAGTTACTCTTGACACCTTACTCTCAGAGATGCTTAACTTCTGAATTTAGAGATGGATTTCATGCCTGACATGCCAGCCGTAGCATGGTGGAGTGGCGTTCACAGGCAGAAATCTGGTCTAGATTCATGGGGAGGGGAAAAGATGATTCTTCGGAAGATGATTCTTTTCAGCAAGATATTGAATTGAACTTTTCAAAACTGAAGTAGGACGAACAGTGTAAAAAATGTGACATTCAGTAATTTGCGGTATATTTACATGTACATACACATGTAAATGCACCACCCCAAAAGTGTCCCAATGGCAATTATTGCATGTACACATGTACATTTATTCTGCTTTTTATTAAAACAACGCACAGCTTGATTTCAAATCCATCCAACAAATCTTTAATACTCGAAGGGGTTTTAAGTAAATACAAATGGGGTACCTGGCTAAAAAACTTACTTGTTCAATGCTTCCCATTTATTATTACATTCTTCTCTTGCACGTGTACTCTCTTACTCCCTTCTTTATTCTACACTGTGCCTAGAGCACTCTACATAGTGGATTTGGTGCATTATAAATCACATTATTATTATTATTATTATTAATGTGATATCTCGAACAGGACACTCTGCACAGAATCACCTGAATATACATGTAGATTTGAATACATGTAAATAGTAAATTTAAAGCATAAAAGGATATTATCGATCAACACACTAACAAAATGTCTTTTCTTTGCTATTTTTGCAGCGGAAACACAAGAAATGGAGGCTCTCCAGAGAGCCCAGAAGGAGCGCCTTGACATAGTACGCAAATATGACAAGGTAAGGTATAAAAAGGTCAACAGAAACTTATTAACTTACAGTGTAAATGAATGTCCTCTACACTAAGAACATGTATATTTTGCCACTCTCTATGAAGATGAATAGATGGAATACCTCTGCGTAATAATACATGTAGTATTCAGTTTTTTGTATCCTCTGGAAAAAGTGCTTTATATATCCAAGTATTATTATCATGATTTATATTAATATCGGCATTAACTCTTTCAGTGCCGATGGCACGTACACATAGACTTGTCATTTTCATTCACTAATTGCTCGACCACAGGAAAGGTATATGGTGATCAATGTATATCAAAATTTTGAGCATAAATCAAGCATTCTATGATTGTAATTATATGCTACCTGAGAAAATTTCAGATTTTTAAAAAGTTATTACCTTATTTCAACATTAAACATTGGAAAACAAATGAGAAACCAAAATATAATGGACAAAACAGAAACTCAAATGTAATTATCAATAATTCTTATGCATAAATTTGGGTAAAGTAATAATGTTTGTTATCATAAGAAATGGTCATAAATTTCCTGCAAGTTTTGTACACAATATTCTGCGAAAAAGTAGATGTTAATGAAGTGCAGACATTTGAAAAGTAAGCATTGATCATGTTTTGGTAAAATTTTGAAGAGAGCTATTAAAACCCCTTGGCACAGTAAGAGTTAATTGTCATGTTATTATTTACTTTGTTTGACTTCAGGGAAGAGACAAAGGCGTACATATAGACCCATGGGAAGATGCTTCTTTCATCATCTACAGAGTAACAGATAGATATGGCTTCTGTCAGTAAGTAGAAATTTACTTCTCCCTCTCCTCGCTCTCTCTCTCCCTCTCCTCGCTCTCTCTCTCCCTCTCCTCGCTCTCTCTACTCTCTCGCTCCTCTCTCTCCCTCTCTTCGCTCTCTCTCGCTCCCCTCTCTCCTCTCCCCCCCCCTCTCTCTCTTCTCTCTCTCTTCTCTCTCTCTCTCTCTCTCTCTTTCTCTATCTTGTTCTCTCTCTTTCTTTTGCTTTCTCTGTATCTGTCAGTCAGACTCAACTTCGGAAAACCGAGCACAGGTTTATACTCCGTAAACGGCGTATAGAGCAAGATGAATATAGAGCCCTCATCATTCAATGCGAGACGGTCTGTACAAAAGGCATGGGGAAAATCCTGCAATGTCGACCTGCTGTTTATAATATAATTTTCAAAAATAAAAATGCTGCGGATATATTTAATCTCAAATGTTTGTCATTTGAAAGTCATTTCATATGGCGAATCATTCACGGATTTTGAAGGTAATTGACGGGCAGCATTATTTTTAAGAATATCGTTGGAAGGTTGACTTTGCAAGATTTTTATACACTTTTTTATACACTGCCTCGCACTGAACGATGAGGGCTCTGTTATTCATACGCCGTTTTCGGAGTAATATACCTGTGCTCGGTTTTCCGAAGTTGGGTCTGACTGTCTATCTTCTGCTCTCTCTGTCTCAGTCTCTGTCCCCCGCTTTCCCCTGCTTGGGTAGATGACCAATGACTTGCCTTAATTTTTCATTTAAAGATTAAATATTAAACTAGAATTTAATTCGTCATGAGGACGAATTAGGTGGTCTGTGCTTCAATTTGTACGATCATGATTGTAATCAGGATGATCATAATAATGGGGAAATACTAAACTGAAGATAGGATGTCAAGAATGCCATGAATGGAGATGCTTCTTGAGGACGGGAATGTAGCAAAATGTGTAACGGTCATTGTAAAATGATTATGGTGATGATGATGATTATAATGATATATGATGGCGATGATATAATAGCGATGATGATCATGACGGTGATGATAATAATGATGATGATACAGGATACTTGGCAGATTAACCCCTTAGCTCTAATACAGGACAGGAAATCACAATTTCCATAGGGTTGTACACAAAACTACTGCACACTACTTTCTAATATACATAATACGGAAAATAAGGCAGTTTATTACATGATTTGTGATTTTTTATGTTATACTAGTCGAAGAGGATGGTAAAATGACAGGCAAAAAGAAGCAAAAAAAAAAATTTGTTATGGACCCACCGGGGATCGAACCTGGGTCACCGGAATGGGAGGCAAGTGCTTTGACCAATAGACCAAAATATTTCCCATAGAGATAACACGTAAACGAAAACGGGATTCTCAAATCACATTTTGTACTGAAAAATTGGGCATGATCCCGACATCTGATCAAAAATTGGAGACCACACCTGTAAAAGCTTATAGTCTCAGCTACAACATATTAAAATCTGGAAGAAAATAGACCAAAAATAACTGAGATACTGCTCAGAGAACAATGTCATGTAGATTAATGATTCGAAACAAAATCATCTTCCATAGACATAACACGCAAATAGGGAAAATTATGACATGGAATCTTGCATTAAAAATTTCAGTGTGATAATGTCATCAAAATGAAAAATGGTGGTAACTGATCTGGTAGAGAATTGTCTCAGCTATAACATATCAAAATTTGGAAGAAAATCGATCACCTATTACTGAAATATTAGCAAATGAATGACGTCATTTTTTCAAAATCATTCTTTTGAGTTCATATGCAAATATGATGATGTTAGAACATGAGATCGGCAAAAATTCTACATGAATTCAAATCTACAACTCCCAGGCTTTCAGAATATGTAAAGGAATTGGGGGATTTCCGTGCATTCTGAGGAGCTATGGCGAATTCTAGATAGGCATGTTTTTACCACTTTTTACATTAGAATGCCCATTGACGTGCGCACGAATTTGAAAGTTTGATGCGCGCGTACGACATTATGGAAGGTCGAGATTGACTGTAAATAGTTGGAAATTGTCAAGAATAGTATCAGGAAGATGAAACATGCGAAAAAATGGCGTTTTTACGTTCTCTACGCGCTGTGCGCGCGCATAACGCGCGCGCGGACGCGCACGAACAGGAAATTTTAAAATGCGTAAAATGTCCTGAACCATACCCTAATTTGATTAAAAAGTGATTTGGAGCATTTTTAAATTTTGACGTGCGTCATGATGCGCGCACGGATTTTAATGACATTTTATGTTGACCCTTGACCTGAAGTTCATGTGTGTCAAATATGGTTTATTTTTGATGACTCGTTATGAAGATATGATTGATAATGTGATTTCACAAAATGGCGCCTGGATGACGTCACGATGACCTCATGACCTTGAAATAGATACCCGACCTTGATCTTATAAGTCCTCATAACTGTAGAGATTTTGATAAAAATTGACTCAGCCGATATTGAGGAAACATGGTAACAAGAAAGTGGTGGAAAAATAAAAATAAATAATAAATAAATAATAATAATAAAGAAAATTCTGACGAAATTAAGAGGTGGTCTGTCGACTACGACAGACCACCTAATAAAGAGTTCACATCCTGTTACTAAAATGGAAGATAAAATAGATTTAAAAAATACTACTGTAGGACAGCAGAATATCTTCATTTGCCGTTTGTATGGTATTAATGTCTTAGAGTGCTTAGAAATGCAGCGCTAACTTTTCCGTGAAATGTGATTAAGCTCCTGATGGATTTGGTTGTGAAGGCCTCATAAACGTACAGTGTCCATGTAGTCTGTTTATAGCCTGCTCAGATTACAGGACAATTGTCTACAGGAGACTCATATCAAGAATCATGGTATACATGTAGCTAAAGGAGTGTACAGACTACAAGATCGTATAAAGAAACAGGTTTTGGGGAAGTCAGTTTTGTGTCTGTTTACGTCAAGGGCAGCGATGGAGCATACATTATTACAGCTGATTGGTAACATCAGTGCGCGCACGCAGTAAGCCCCGTCCAGTTAAATACGATTCTCATATGATACGACGTTCAGACTACAAGGGGATGCTGATTCTTTATCAAGTTTTCATTTGAAACGATGCTCAAACATGCATTTTGCTATACGACCTTACTTTATATGATGTTCAGACTATGAAAATTTAATTACTTATCATATAGCTGTACAATGAATTTAGGTACGTAGTCTGAACAAGGGGTACATGTGTACACAATGTTAAACCAAGAAGGTTCAAACAGTCATAAGAGACAGCTTCCCATTGAAGCGAGCGTTGATGCCACAACAAACATGACAATTATGCGCTCTCCCAAAACATTCTTCCAAACGAGGAAACAAATCAAATTCTCTTTCATTGCATAACCATGGATACGCACAATGGAGGATATTCTGTTATCATGATAATTAGTTTTAGCAGACCCAAATGCAACTTCGAAAAAGTGCACATGAATGATATAACAAGGTTCAAGCGAACATATTTAGTGCCAAAAATACCAGAACTGCGATGACAAATTCTTGACTGGCCGTGTGTGCCCACTACTTTGGTTGGCTATATTTCCGAAAGCCATCTTGCACGATAGTAATATGAAATTTAATAATCGGAATTAAGCGGAAAGGTATTAAAATTGCCCTTAAAGGCATACATTTGTGATACTTTTAAGGCTACACATGTATATTTTAAAAAATTGATCATCCTGAGACAGGAATTTCAGAATGAAATAGAAATTATTTACATTAATACTGTACATTCACTTTCTGTGTTTGTCGATATATGAATTTAATCGGTATCGGCTCCTTAATCTGAATAGCGGTGTTTGAGCTCAATTTTTGGAGAATTTTCGCTCTAAACACCAACACCAAACACCAACACCGAGCGTGAAATCACCCATTGCAAACATTGAAATGTCAAAACAACTCTAAATATTTGCCATTTTCTTTGGTGGCATCAGACATCGACATCGACATCAAATAATCAAGGCAGTTTATTCATTCAATTGTACATCCTTTATAATCTGCAAGGTGTTTGCATTAAGTATCGTTAGTTGAGACTCCCATCTGTTTGAACCTCCTTGGTTAATTAAGCTCACTGGAACTAGCTCACTGTTTGAGGGTAAAATCCGTTTTGTCAGGAAACCAGGCCTGTATGATCAGTGGATTACATGGTCAGATAAAACTAGGGAAAACCCCTCAAAGCTCCCTGGTTACAGAACCATTGTTCAGAAGTAAAAAATAAAAAAAGTGCATAAAACAACGTTCCTCATATACATCGGAAAAGTCTTGCTATTAAATGGTGCGATCTTGATGCTACATGTAGCTGTGACTGAAATTTCTTTCTCTACATACTTACAAGTTATTCACCGTTCAGGCATAATTTTTAATTTCTTTTATATAAGCTAGCACCTAAACTTTGATCCTAAATCTAAACCCATGTTTCTCCTAAAACCCAATCGCAACTGTAATCCTAACCCTATTTCTTTCATGAAAATCATGACATAATGACCTTCATGTCATACCTTACATGTACAGTCATATCATTAATAAATTTTATGTTAATTTTTTTTTTCAGTGAGAAAGACCTCCCAGAAAGCCCAGATGATGAAGAGAAAAAGGTAAGGAAATTGTTTGTGCAAACAGGTTTAGCGTAAAAGCACTTCTGTGGTAGACCTTGTACATGTAAATGTGAAGAAATGCATTTGATGTCTATGCCTCAAAGGCCAATGCACACCTTATTACCATGTTTCAACTGGATCTTGACAGAAAAAAAGCTACCGGATCAGGGCCCTGTTTCATAAAACTTGTTATCAGTAACAAGTTGCAATACATATAACTGTTATAAGCTACTCAAATCCTTAAATCTGATTGGCTGAGAGCGAATTTGTCATTGAAATCTGGCAGTTTTTATTGACAAGTTTTATGAAACAAGACCCAGATATGCCACTCTTAATCGTTAAATCCTCCTGACTATAAAAGTCCTGTCCTAATATAATTCAGTGGATCAAAATTGTGGGTGCTTGAAGCCTTCCAGTAGGAGGATAGCTCCATCTGGCTCCATGTTGGTCAGCATGCAGTCTCGCAGATAGTCCGAAGTCTCTATAGTTGAGAGCCATTGACAATTTCTGTCATTGGGATGGTACAGTAATAGCCACAGTATCAGTCAAACTATCTGTCTGACCATTTAGGACCTCAGGTTAGGAGAATTAATTTAAAAAAAAAAAATCTAGTCCTAATTGCAATTTCTATCAGAATCCAGTAGTTGCCTGGTCTTACGTACATGTAGGTGTGCTGTGGCATTTACATTTGTAGATCAATACTATTGTGTCCTTTGGCAAGACATTACATGTAATTTGCCACTCTTGACCCAGGTGTAATGAATGGGTACCGGTAGGAATTTATTTCCTGAAGCCTCTGCACCTTCATTAGGGCAGCTACATGTAGGCTGAGCAGGGATAATAATCCAAAGCTTTTGGAAGTGCATAGAGACATTGAGAAATACATGTTTGATACGCGCTATACTAGAAGTGTGAATTATTTTTTTATTATTATTCCATTTTGTTGATAAATGGTATTGGTCAAAATGTTTTTCTTCCTGTGGATAGTACAGTGGTTCATTCACCCAGTTTTAAATTACAGGGCTGTGGGTATGATTCCTTGCCCAGTGGTGAACAAGCATTGGATTTGAATAAGACTAATTTCTTGCAGGATGCGAGGTTAATCTGGAATTTCCTTGAAGGAAGTTTTCCTGTCAGAATAGTGAAATGGTTTAAATGCAGCAACTTCCTGAAAGCTATTCTGTATTTTAACACAAGAGGGCAGCATAGTACTTATTTATTGTATCCATCCTGAGAATATCTAGAATGTGTGCAGATTTTATTGAAGGAAAGATCGGGATCGGGTAAATTTTTTAGAAGTTATTTAATTGCAACAAAATTTCTGGAAGCTTTGCTGTCTTTTAAGGGCAACAGACTACTTAATTTTCAAACTCTTGACAATATAATTTGTGTAGAGTTTATTGATGGAAAGATACAGAACAGTCAATTGTTCCTACATGTAACTATAAATGCCAAATGAAAACTTTCTGGAAAACTGCGCTGTCTTTTACGACAAGAGAGCAGGATATTACTATTTTTCCCACTCCTGAAAATATCTAGAATTTGTGCAGAGTTTATTGATGGGAGGAGTTCAGTCAATTGTTCATTCAAGTGATTCTGAATACAGCTTCCTGAAATCCTTGCTGTCGTTTGAAATGAGAAGGTAGCAAAGTACCTCTTTCCTCCACTCTAGACAATATCTAAAATACAGAACAGTTCACTGTTCAGAAGTGATTTATGAGTACAACTTCCTGAAAGCTGTGCTGCCTTGAACCACAAGAGGGCAGTAGAGTACTTCTTGCCACTGTCTCAACAGGTTTCCAGAATGTGTGCAGAGTTGATTTATGGAAAGATAAATGTACATGTCGTGAACAGTCAATTGTTTAGGGCCTTGTTTCATAAAACTATAACAACTATCTAAGCTACTGAAATACTTGCATCTGATTGGCTGAGATCAAATTTGTCATAAAAATGGGACTGCTGTTCTTGATAACAAGTTTTATGAAACAGGGCCCAGAAGTGATTTATAAGTAGCAACTTCCCATTTACCGGAGAAAGAATGAGCAAGCAGTACATGAACATGCACTTCATAATTTTCTTTTTGCTAGGCATAGGAGCAAGTTTGCAATGAATTTGAAAATGAAGGTACATGTATACACATGTATTGTACATGTTTTTTGTGTGTAGACCATTTTTCTTGATTTTTTTCTGTGAAGGGTTCATTCCCTGAAGTTTCAGTGATGAAAATTAATTTCCCTTTCTTTTTTCTTCGATTCCACTTATACATCTATGTAAGAAACACAAATTTACTCCTTTTTACAGTCATTGATGTCTCGCAAAATTAATCTCTTTAAAATCAAAGAAATCTGACAATCTTACAATACATTAACCGTAAAGCCCACTAATTGCAGAAGTTCATGTAGATGCCACAATCACTTTTAGGATCTTTCTTTCATGTCACGTCTCAGTCCACGGCTCAGCCCCCTTCCTAATGCCAGGCGAGGGTCCAATTTCGCCCATGGCGTGACTCACCAGCTTGAACTTGAGCAAAATGCTGGGAGGATTTTGAAATCTTAGTCATACCCAGGGAATCTTTTGCGCTCGCTAAGTTCTTGGGTGACTCTGATTTTTGTGGTCGGTTTCGCTAATTGATTTGCGATAAGTAATGGTCCAACAAGTACATGCGATACTTAAAATATTGATTGCAAGTACAAACCCTTATATGAATTAATGCACAATGCAGGGTCTGAAATATCCAGGCTCTAGACTAGCTTCCATGGGCTATGAAGTCTTGAGTGTAATGAAAGTGCTTGATGGAGCTATTGGTGAGTTAGTGTAGGCTTCATTCAAGACAGAACACATTCAGTTCTGGTGTCAAATGAGAATTGATGCCTCAGAGACTACAGGTACCAACCATTGTCGGTCAATAACCTGCCAAACACAGTCTGAACTGATCAGTTTGTGGACTACATGTAAATACACAGGCCTTGGCCTGTGCATACATGTAACTGTATACTGTGGAGCTGGTTTAGGTACATGTATGACTTGAGACCTTTTATTTCTTAAACTGTCAAATTAGAGTCTGTGATATCAGACTATTAAAGCAATAGTTTAGTTGAGCTTCTGATTGGTATGATCAGGGAAGTGTATGGTATGATAGAGCTCATAGATTAGAAGTATAACTTGATCCTAATTTATTGTTGAGGCCCTTATCTCTCTCTCTCTCTCTCTCTCTCTCTATCTCTCTCTCTCTCTTTTGTTGTTGTTGTCAGGATAAAAGAGGGAGTGTTCTGTGTGTACAATATTCGTCCCAAACGAACAAAATTTGAGCTAACAATGGGATATTCTGGCGAATGTGCCCCTTATGCAAGTGCAAATATACTTGTAAAGAAAAGTATTCCTGTTATTAACAGATTTTACACATTCATTCACTTTGCTCCCACAATCCGTAAAATCAAATGGAATAATTTTTCTTATATTTTAGTTGATTCATTGCTTTAGAAAATCCAGGATCTACCATTGATATTGTACCTGGATGCCCCCATGCACTTTATTTTGTATCATACTGGTTTCAGGGGTCTGTAAAATGAGTCATTCTATACTGAAAGAGTAGGACACTTGTGAACCTTGAACTGGCGAAGGCTCATCAGGCAACAATTTCAGTTTTGTGAAGTAAAAGGAAGAAAAATGTGATGGACCATTTTCTGCGAGAGTTACATTTACTTGACTCGTTGAGAGCCAGGAGAGCGTTACCTCTATTGTTTCTGGGTTAGGACCTGACATGATAGCTTGGATGAAAGACCTAGGCCTTGTTGGTAAAATACGGAGGTGTGAATGAATGTCCCAGTAGGGACTAGGACTGTATGGTACATGGGGACTAACCAAAACCTTCAAACTTCATGGATCCAGTGTGGACTCGCCCTCTATGGTAGTGAATGTTAATGAGGTTTGAGAGAGTATTACAGGGGTGTATTGTTTTCTGAGTAAGGACCTGTCATGGCAGTTTGGATGATAGACCTGGGCCTAATGTTTGTAACATAAGAAGGTGTGAATGAATGTCCCAATAGGGACCAGGACTCTGTTCTTATGTTGGGAGTTGGGGGCCACCCGGAGCCTGCCCATGTTCTCTAGTTTCCAAAATGTAGTTTCCAAAATTCTACGTCACAGAGTTGCCTGTTTGTGTTTGATTACAACTTCAAAATCCATAACTTTCTTATTTAATACTCACTGGACTTTCTCAAACTTCCATAAATCTTTTCCTTTAATTTTTCTGCTTCTTCTAAAGCCAACTTTACATGTATATCAGGGTGGACTTTCCCTTTAAACTTGATCGCAAAGACTTTTGAGAAGTCAGGTGAAGGGTAATCGCAATCCTCTATTGTATATGGATTCCCCCCCCCCCCCACACCCCCGGAAAAAAAAATTATGTTTGGATTATGTTAGCACTTTTCAATTGATGATCTATTGACAAGGCAGCTGAAATGGACTATAAAGTTGATTTTACAGTGACTTCTTTGCGATCATGTTTACTGTATTATGTACATGTAGATGTTCATTTATGTCCAATCCAATATTTGGGGAGGGAGCCCAAACTTTGCTAACTCTTGAGAATTACATTTTTTTCTTCACCTTTCCTGTATTATCAGCGGTGGAAATTACATGCTTTCTTGCCATGGCAACCAATTTCCTCTCTATATTCCCCCGTCCTTACTTTTGGTTCTGGAGGTGACAATGTCATGAAATTTACGTTGTGCCATTCGTTATATTCTAAAAAAATATAGTCAATGTTATATTTTGCATGACTTTACTTCAAGATGAATCAGCTTTGCTTGAAGATTTATAGTCATAATTGACCGGAATCTTACTAGTTTCCCTGCAATTTTATGCTCTCCCTCCAGATATTTTTAAAAGGTTACACATTGACACATTTATATGTAGGGCACATCTAGCATCCATGTTTTATGATCTGTGTACATGGAAGAGGCCCTCAGGTCCAAGTATTATAATACATTCTTATCCTTTTTAATCTTTATTGACACAGGGTTTGGACTTGTGCTTCTTCTGGGGATAGAAATACTTATGACATGGCAATGAAATTACTTTGAAGGAAACTGTTTTTTCACATTGTTCAGATTTTACATGTTAGGATTATAATCTTTGGTCCTTGTTCCTCCTGAACATCCATGTTCCTCCTGAACATCCATTAAAAGTGTTAATTTTACATTTTAAGTTAGGAATTAAGGAATAGGAAGAATGAGATATAGTTCAGAAAGGCGACAGTGAAAAATGTGAGAAATGAGACAGACAGGAGAAAATGTGAGAGAAAGAGAGAGAGAAAGAGTGGGGAGGGTGAGAAGTGTGTGTGTGTGTGTGCGTGTGTATATGAGAGAGAGAGAGAAAGATGGATGAAAAGAAAGGATAAAATTTAAAAATAATCAACAGAAGAGAAAAGAGACGGAAAGACAAATGGGGAGTACGTAATAAGACATGGTGAGAGAGACAAGATATAAAGAGAATATGAGATGGGGAGGGGGGAAAGAAAGACAATAGAGTAGGAGAGAAAAAAATACTGGTAGTAAAAGGAGGGTGGAGATCCATGAAAAAAGAGAGAATTTAGAAAGAAAAAGAGATGATATATAGAAATGTTTCCTTTAATTTTAAATTGGCACTTCACAAGGACAGAGGAGCATGCATGTACATTAATAGTCAGGGGCATGTTTCCTAAACAGAATCAAAGAATAGGTGACAATGATAAAATCATACTTTTAATACTATACATATGTCTTTTTAAAAAGTTTTACAAGCTATTCAGGGTCATTCATACACTGTCTTGTTATGTTCAATTTGTCGGAAAAGCAGCTCTACATTGTTTTTAGGATCCATTCCAAAGTTTTGACACTTGGATCACGGATGGTGACATTGCAATTTGGAAAGTTTTCAAGAATAAAAAGAAGTGAAAGACACGTGCCGTCTGTATCACAGACACACACCCAGTGCTTTCTTTTTCCCCTTGCAAATTTTTGGATTGGAGCTCGATGTTTCGTCTAACTGAAAAGAATTTGACTAGATCTCTACAGGTTCTATTTAATATTCTTTAATATGTAGACCCTATTTGATATTAATTGCTTCCTTGATGAAGAATATGTACTATATTACTAGCATTCTCTGTATTCATCATCATCAAACCATTTAGAATGTTTAATTTGTGTGTAGTAAGACTTGATTTTCTTACTTTTTCTTTGAAATTGCAATGTCATTCCTGTTTTCTTGAGCCTGCATCAGGTGCATGTCAGGTACAGTTAGAGCTTGAAGCAAGAGTATTCCTGAACGGAGGTATCTACCTTGGGTTACCCTTTAAAGGGAAAATCCACCCCGATATCAAGTTGGTTTTAAAGAAGCAGAAAAATAAAAGCAAAAGTTTAATTGGCAACTCCATGACGTATCTTGCGAGCTCCTCTCCCATATGCCAAAAACATACTTAAATTTCCATTTTCTCTATAGGACATGTTCAATCATGCATGCATCATTGATATAATCATTGCACATACATGTATGCTTTACACAAAACATGTATAAAACAAATCTATTCCATCATCAACAACTAAGAAAATGAAAATTCATAAAATTTACTGTACTGAGCAAATTATATCTTATTGGATTTTGTAACTTTCACTAACCTGTTTCTTTTATTTTTGTGCTTTTAAAACCAACTTGATTTTAGGGTGGACTTTCTCTTTAATCATCTCTCTTACACCCTAGATCAAATCTGTGTTTTTCTCTTGCTCTCCTCTACATGTAGTATTTACTGTTAGGTGTTATTGTGCTAGTCGTTCCTGAAAAGAGATTCAGGTAGTTTCCAATCCCTTCAAAATCTGGAAGGAAAGAACTTTCCTCGAGCCTCAAATCCTCCGTAGAAAGAAGGCTTGCATGCCTTAGGTTTGAACTTGATAGCGCTAATATTTCTGTCCCAGGGAGAGTTTAGATCTACACACTGCGTATGAACACAAACCCTTACATCATTTGTTGGCAGTGGGACTGCAGGCAGTGCATGGCACTTCATTTGTCACTGTGCTTTGGACTGGATAACAAGTTGCCAATCGAGCCTGCTCAGTGAAGCACACGCCAAACCCAAAGTGACTGTGTGGCTTTAAAATAGTTTCTTGTTTGTCACAGAGATTATTTCTCTGTTACTTTGAATGGATTAGAATTACCTTTGCAGATCTGATATAGGTTTTTTTTCTGCCAAAACTTCACTCTTTCCTTATGGAATGGATTTGAATCGCCTTTTGCAGAGCTGATGCTGTTCTCAACCCCCAACACTTTACTTTCTCCTCTGCAAAGTGTTCGTTTTGGGTTTCCAAATGTTGGTTATTTCACATTTCAAACTTCCTAAGCTTTGTGCATTGCGGTTGATCCCAGCTGCAAAAGGACCTTTTTAGCGAGCGAGGATAACGACTCCAACATTCCCGTTGATCACTTTTGGTGCGAAATTTTTTGTGGAATATTTTGATGTCAGCAGTCCATCCCGCGATGGTCAACATGTCTGTTATTCACCTCTTGTATCAGAAAGATACTCATCGTAACTACAAGATCTTTAAGGTACTTCTTATCATTTTGAATGGAATAGGTACAAATTTGAACTGAATAGGCAGAAAATTTTTTTTTCCAGTTTTTTTTTTGTTGGTTATATTCTCTGATGACTATGACATTCCAATGAATAAATTTCTTTGCAGGAATTCCACTATTTAATAGAAAAGAGTATTTTTCTTTTGCAAGATTTTGTGAGCTTTTTATAGGAACATCATAGTGGAAAATTATAAAATCTTGATAATTCTATCTGTTATTACTTTCATAAAACAATAATGATGTTCTATTGAATGCAATTGACTGTTTATTTTGTTTTTGTCTTCACCTTTTGTAAAAAAAAAAGATTGTTTTTAGTTTTTTAGGGACTATTTATTCATTGCAAAGTACCTCAGATATCCAGATGAAGAAAAACAGACATATGCAAAGTGAAATTTTCCCAATGCAATAAATGCAGTGTGATTAAAAATTTATCTCATTAAATGTTTATTTTCAATACTTAAAAGGTAGTGGCACTATAAGGGTTAAGTAGTGTGAAAGGCTTTTAGCTTTTTTGCTATTTTGCATGTTTTTAGCTTTAAACTCTTTTCTTATAACAAGTGTTATCTGGGTGAAAGACTCTCATCAATTTGAGCAAATTATCTTTCTAGCGAAAACAGTTCTCAGATTGCAGAAAAGTTTCACTGGTGAACTTAAGAGGGGTGTAATGAAATATCTTTATCGATTGATTTTTGAAGCTTGCCAATTTCCTGTAATATGTATCGAGTTTGCTTACCAGATTATGGGTCAAATCAACATGCCCAGTATAAAGTACATTATTTAGGGAAAGAAAATTTAGTTTATTTGTTTTCTCATTTAAAAAAAATAGTTAATATGGTACTATGGTTTCATGGTTGCTTCCTGTATCCATGTCCATTGTATAATATGCTCTTGGACATTTTAGGCCTCCATGTACAAGTATACATGCAATTTTTGTAATGTTGTTTGTTAAATATAAATGTTAATGAGCATCATCATGCACCTGTCTACAGTGTGCATTACCCTCTTTATTATTCCATCAATATGTATCACTTCCTTTCTGTTTTTCTTTCCTTTTTCCTTTCCTTTAAAAAAAACAACTTTTTCTTGTGCTTCTTTCAATAACTCTCAATAACTCTCCTGTTTGTGTCCTATTCTCTCATTATTCCTCTTGCTCTTTCTCTCCCTTTCTCTTTCTCTATATTTTGCCAATTATCTGTTTTCCTGCTTGCGTGGCTGTCTCCTTTTCTCACTATGCTAGTCTCTCTTTATCTCCACCCCTCTATCTACATGTATCTCTCTCTCTGTCACTCTGTCTATCCCTCTCTCCTTTTCTCTCTATGTCTGTATATCTCTTTCTCTCTTTCTCTCTTTCTCACTGTCTTTTTGCTTCTTTTTTTCTCTCTCTATCTCTACATGTATCTCTCTGTTTATCATGAATTATCTAATATGTCTTCCTGCCTGCCTGTCTCACATTCTCTTTCTGCTACTTTCTCTTATTCTCCCAACTCCCTTCTTAAATGCTGACTCTCTATATCTTGTCTCTCTCTCTCTCTCACTCTCTCTCTCACTCTCTCTTTCTCTTTTTTCTCCCTCCCCCTCCCTCCCCCCCCCCCCCCCCTCTCTCTCTCTCTTCTTCTTAATTGTACTCTTACATGTCTCACATTTTCTCTCTCTTTATATCTTGTGTACAGGCCAAAGAGTTGGAACTGGAAAGAACACAGAAATGGCTGAAGATGGCCAAGAACTGGAAAAGATATTACTCAAGTGAAAAGGTAATATTTCATCCAAGTTTACTTGTTCTTGGAAACACTATGTGACTTGGTCCTTAAAACAATTGTTGCTTTATACATGTAGCTTTCTGAAAGAGCTGAAATATAGGACTGTCTGTATAAAAATGTAAAATATATTTTCTTAAACCCAGGATTTCTTTTGGATTTCCTGAAGGAAGAAATTAAGAAATTTTTGGAGTTAAGTTTTTATTTCTTTCATGTTTATTTTCCAGTGCTCTTTCAAAGCCTCTTTAGAGGTAAATTATTCCCTGCATGAACTGGCTGACTTCTCAAGCCTTCTTGTCGATAAAAGAAATATAATTTTAGGGCTTTCTAAAGGCCAAATGTGAACCCCTAAGTCACATTTCAATTGCTGTAGATATTTAAAAAAAAGAAGCAAAAATAATTTTGGTCATGCAATGAAACTGAGAAATTTGTCTCATAGAGACAAGATTTTGTATTTATTTTTGTTTTGTTACAGATTTTGATGATTTTAGCACTCCATAAATCAATGGAGCGTAAAGTTAGGCAGCTTTCAGGAATATGGTCCCCAAAAAGCCACCTGCTCATAAAGGCCAATTTTCTTGACTCCCTTGATTGGTCTTTATTCACAGGTTTCACCATAGCTGCAGACGGAGAGAGATAATCCTGCCTGTCATCCTTTAAATGATAACATTTTGTTTAAATAGCAAGCGTCAGTCAAATTGCAGACTTAATAACTAAGTTTCATCACCCAGGACAATTGCTTCTCTGTAGCATTTGACAGGTTGCCATAGGTAAAGCCTTAGACTGCCAGAGGATGGGAGGTCTGCTGCTCTCATATAGGGGCATAGAGACTGTAGGATGAGAAGGGTTAAATTTTTAGAGTATGCCATTCATGAGAGAGTCGTCCAAGGGAGAGTGCAAGGAAAGGTCACATGCGACTTTAAATTGATGTGGCACGTGGCCTAGTTCCATGTGAATGTTTGGATGTCATGTTTATTTTGTGTGGTCTAGAGCAGAATACAATGTAGCTTTGAAGTTCACTGAGCCCTTCCATCCAATTATATTTAGATCTAGAATGATGTATTTATAAAGGGATAAGGAGAGAATCCAGATAGATAGGTAAAGAATGGAGGAGACATGCAGAGAAAAAGCTGAAGATGGAGCAAGAGACATACAAACATTCAGACAGTCAGAAAGAAGGAGACAAGCAGAGAAAATGAGAAAGGACAGAAAGGAAGGGGTTGGAGGGAGAGGAAGAGGGAGTAATTAGAATAGAATAGAATGTACATTTAGAATAGAACAGAATATAAATTTTATGAGAGAGAGAGGGGGGGGGGGGGGGGGAGATGGTGATTAGAGCACATTTTGACCTAATTGTGAAAATATTTTCTGAATAAAACAATACAAATTCAATACCCAAGGCAAGAGGCGTACATGTATTTTGGTCATATGCCAAAAGGGTTAATAGAGACAGATTGCTTTAGTTGTGACATATTTGTAAATCAGCCACAATAATAACCTTTCATCCACTTTTTAGTGGTATGGCTGCATTTATGCCTAGTTCACATTTGGCTTGCGATGTCTCTACGGAGCCCGTATCCCCCTTTCCGCGCGGCCTCCATGTGGAGGCTTTAAGATTTTCGGGTGGATTCACGGGCTCCGCAGCCTCTGATTTGTTATCGAGAGGAGTTTGACAAATTTTAAAAAATCGTAAGATCGTAGCCCGTAGACATGTCGTAGGTGACATCGCACAATCCTCGCACGGGCACCGTGCAATGGTCAAGCGTGATCGTGTAGCAAACACGATTTTTGGTGGACATGGGGGAAAAAAAAAATTGTAAGGAGATTGTACATTCGCACGGCCCTCGCACAGCTATTGCAAGGTTGCCGCTCGCTGCCCGTGCAGTACCCGTAAAATATGAAATATGTACACATAATCCCTATTGCTGGGGATTGGGATCCTCAAACGGCACGGCGACTGCACAGTCACCGCACCACTTCCGTGAAGCCTCGCCACGGGAACCTTGTGGGCTCTGTACGATTTCCTCATGGAGGTTGTGGAGACTGTACGGCAACTGCATTGACATCGCAAAATGCCTGTACGGAATTTAGACGGGTTGCCCCCGAGGCCCCGAAGAACAAATTGCACGATGCCCGTAGACAATGTGAACACAAATGCTGTAGCCCTCAGCGACGTACGATGCCCGCAAAATCGCACGGCGTCCGCGGCAAATGTGAACTAGGCATTAGTTGATGTGTGTATACACAAATCTAAAGAGCATGGTTGCAGTAGTGTTATTTATTAAATCAAAATGAGATTTGTTAATTTACAAAGAAAGTTGTAAACTATAACTCTTGTAGTCATATAATGTAGTCTGTGTTTACAGATCCTACATTTAGATTGTTGAGAAATAGATAGAAATGAAAGGGATTGCAAGTTGTTTGTGTGGTGATAGATTCCTCCTTCCAACCATGCTGCTTGGTACATCATCATCATGTTTTATAAAGACCATTATCTCAAAAGAGCTTTTGACACAATTTCTTGCCATATTTATTGACATCGCAAACTGCGATTTTATCGGTTTGTGGGGACTTAAACAGAGATAGCTGTCCATATTTCTTTCATAGTCAAAGTTACCTTTGTAAAGATTAAATCTCATGTTTTCCTTGGCAAACATTCTGCATATATCCACAGGTTTGACTGTATTGTGTTCTGATTTTATTTATTTTTTGTCTGGTTGACTATAAAAATATAGAGGTTTCCTGGAGAAGAAGCAAGAGACTGTTTACACTTTTTGACTCCTTATAAAGATACTGTTTAATACAGGATCTCTCCCTTCTTTTAAATTTCATACAGAAAATGTTAGATTTCCTCAAGTGCGAGTCTTCTTGGTTGATTCCTTCAGTTTTTCCTGAATTTTACCGAGGGCTCTTTTTAAGCTTTTCAGAACTATATTGCTCTCTGCTCCATGAAGATTGTTAGGTCTTTTCTGACTTGATTTTTCTTGTGTCTTTATCTCTCTGCAGCTGACCAGAAGAATCTACAAAGGTATCCCAGACAAGATGAGAGGAACAGTATGGGCCATGCTCCTAGACCTCAACAAGATCAAAGATGAGCAACCTAATGTCTATGAGGTAGACCATAAAATCCTCTCATATCATAGTATTCTCTCATAATGTTCAATCATAACATAGTACTCGCTCATAATATTCAATCATAACATACATGTAGTACTCGCTCATAATGACGTACATGTAGTATTCACTCATAACATCGCAGAAGAGATGAGCAACCTAATGTCTATCAGGTAGATAACGATAAAATCCAGTCATAACATACATGTAAAGGCTCGAATTCACAACGGGGGTTTAATGTGAACCATGTTCTAAACCTTGGTTTGAACCTCCACATCTCCACATCTATTCATCTATTTTGCCCACCCATTGGACATGAGGACATGCCCATAACTATAATGAAAGCTTAAACCACAGTTTAGGAAAAACCTCCATCATGAATTAGGGGCCAAAGACTTCAAAAAATTCATGGGCAATTTCAAAAGAACCTTATACATTGCATATATTCCTACTGAAATCATGTTCAGATATTTATTCGTTGAAAGTCAAGTTTGTGATTGTATTTCATACATGTATACAAGGAGGCCAAAATTGGAAGAAAGAATTTCACAAGTCGTAATGTCCGAAGGGTAAAATTCATTTGTCACAGTCATGACATTTGCTATTAAAGAAAAGGTTTATATGTACAGTGTAGTCCCATATGCCCATATCTGTGTCTACAGCTTTTCGGTGTATAGGATATTTGCACATTCATGGTTTCAAAACCTCTCAGTACACACTTATGTTTAGTTCATTGATACTGTAAATCAGTCATTTGGTATACATTTACAGTGTAGTTTCAAGACACTGATGACAATTAAATTCTACCACATAAAACTATAAGTAACCTTTAACTATGATTGAAATATAACAAGCATCAAAATACACTCCTTACAGCTTAGAGGGACAAATCATTTAATTTGCTACAAATGGGCATTTAAACTGGAAATTTATTGTTAAAGGGGTCAATCACATTGTCTACTTAACCACATCCTGATGTATTTCTGGACAACAAAAGAATTTGAATTAACTAACTAAATCTTAGTTGTCCACTCTGCCGTTTTCTTTCTCCGAGCAAATTTGTCCTAAATTTTATATTTTAAAGGAAGTCCCATATATTTCTAAAGCAGCTGTCCACTGAAATAGCCTTGGATTTAAATCGCAGATAGAATAAGAAAAAGAATATATCCCGATACATTTCATCCCTCACATCTCAATTTTAAGCCACCGTTCCCCTTTGGCTAGTCTCTCAAGACAGACCCTTGCAGGACAATATACATGGATTTGGTTTCACTTCATGGCAGGCTACTTATCAGGTTGAAAAATATCATTTGAGGGTTCTTTTCTTTAAAAAAAAAACATACCTAAATGTTATTGAATATTTTTCAGTGATTTGGCTGAGATTGTCAGGAAACCATCCCTGAAAGTTATAAGAGTTATGATCAACATTTAATAAATGAAATTTTATTTTCACTTTCATGAATAAGAATAACAATTCTATGCATACTGTATTACGAATAACCCTAAAATAGTTGATATTGTCATACTAGACAAGTAATTTCAGAGATTTACTGCAATAAATCATATATACCTACCTATTATGCCTGTAGTCTTGACTACGGGACCCCTTCGAGAATTTAACACACATGCGTCACAATATTGTGCGCACCCCCCGTAATCCTATTGTCCTCGCCACTCACGCGCGCCAACACGCTTCGGCCATCTTCCTCTTTCTTGCTCGCCCCCGACGAGATAGGACGTATAGTCACAGCGCTCCTGAAATCAGGTCGTATAGTATCTTTTAGGTGCGCTTTTTCACATAGTTAAAGCACTTTTAGGTACCTATATTCGTTTAGATTATAGTACTTTGTGTTTTATTAGTCACTCTTGCCGATTGCAAGGGATTTTTGATTCCCTTTCTTGGCATTTTTGTTTCTCTTTTACGGTCAGCCCCACGTAGATATTTCTGTGTTTGCGGGTGTTTCCGTTTGTCACCGAGCCTTCGGGTTCGGTGTTTGTTCTTACGGTTTAGGCTGTAAAAATTTCTGTTGTGCGTATCTCCCAAATAAACTTTAGTTTAGTTTCTGCATTCAGTTGAAGTATTTCTTAATTTGAAAAGTATACTTTATTGTCTGTTTTATTGCAGAGGTATGAATTCGGAAGAAGAAGCAGCTGGGTCGAGGAGACCTGCTTCTTCCGAAGAGTTGTCTAGCAAGACGACTCGGCCTTCCAGAACTCCCCCGAGTACAGCGGTACGCGGGGGAGGGAGGAGGGCCAAAGGTAAGTTGCCTAGTGGTGTTTCCTTGCAGAGTTTGCCAGTTTCGGAGCTTGCGGCTTCGGGACGGGTGGCGTTAACTGAATCGGGATTGTCAACTCCGAAGCCTGTGGTTTCGGGGTGGGTGGCGTCAGATTCTAGTGGTTTGGATATCTGGAGAGAATCCAATCCCCCGGTCGCTGAGACCAGAGGGGGGGGCTGTTGTTTCCCGTACGGTAGCGTTCACTCGCTCTGATCCGTTAGGGGAGACGCGCCCCACTACTGCAGGGCAACCCACGGGCTTAGTCCATGTTGGTCTGGGTTCCTCAAACCCTAGCCCCGGCAAACGCCATATGGGGGAACGAGTACTTTCTGGGCTGTCTTAGTGTGCCAGCTGATGGGAATGCTCGAGCTAACAATGTTGGTCTGGGTTCACAAACCCTAGCCCCCGGCAAACGCCATATGGGGGAACGAGTACTTTCTGGGCTGTCTTAGTTGCCAGCTAATGGGAATGCTCGAGCTAACAATTATGGACGCTCTTCGGAGCAACAGGTGTTTTCACCTGAGTGCGTGACTACTAGTGCTCCCCTATTGCCGCTTTCGAGCGGTCCAATAGTGGGTTCACATGCCTTTAGTAGTCATCGGGCACATACCGAGTCATCTCGGTCTGCCCACGCACTGGGAGCTTTTAGCTCCCAACCCATGGCTACTGCATCCTCTTGCTTAGCCAATATGGGTGTTTTGGACGATTCTCTAGGCTTACGCCATGAGCGCTCCAATCCCTTTTTGGGAAGTGAACGTCCCTCCGCGGAGGGATCGGTTTTCACCTGAGTGCGTGACTACTAGTGCTCCCCTATTGCCGCTTTCGAGCGGTCCAATAGTGGGTTCACATGCCTTTAGTAGTCTTCGGGCACATACCGAGTCATCTCGGTCTGCCCACGCACTGGGAGCTTTTAGCTCCCAACCCATGGCTACTGCATCCTCTTGCTTAGCCAATATGGGTGATTTGGGCGATTCTCTAGGCTTACGCCATGAGCGCTCCAATCCCTTTTTGGGAAGTGAACGTCCCTCCGCGGAGGGATCGGTTCGTGTTTCCGAAGTGGCTTCGGAGATCTGAATGAATCCGATTAAGCGTTCTAACAAAAGGGTTTCGGCTACGACTCTTGTCGAGCCAGCCAAGATAAAGGCCAAGAAGAAGGCAAAAAGTGGCAAGGCTTTGCCGGCCTCTTGCCCGTCTGGCCTGGCTAACCCAGCTAGCTCCTCTCAAGCTGACATGTTCAGCATGATGCGGGCTTTTGCTCAGAATCAGGGTTGGTCCTTTGTACCGGCTACTTCAACCCTGACTTCTGTCCCTATTCAGGGGTCTGACTTTGAGACTAATCAACCTTTTGTGTTTGATTCCTCTTTGTCTGAGACTGATTCGCATGTGCCTCCTACTCCCGCGGCCCTTTGGGCTCCGCCGGGCGAGGAGACTGTTGGTGAGCCATGCGGGGACCCGCCTGCGGAGGCCTTTGTTAACGTTCCTTTGTCTCATTCCACTCGGGTGGAACCAGATTTGGATGCGTCCTCTCAAGCTTCGGTTCCCGAATCGCTTGGGCAGGCGGAGTCTCAATCGCTCAATCTCTGTGGAGTGGAAGCGATTGTTTTCTTGTCCAAATATCGCCCTGAAGTTCAGTCAACCCGCGCGCAGGGTTCGACTTCGCGTTGGTTTAAGCAGCGGGATTTCTGCTGAGTCTGGGCGCCTTGGCGTCCGGCCCATGGCTGTTGCATCTCCTTGCTCGGCCGATATGGGTAATTGGTGCGCGTCTTTGGGTTCAATACCCTCAGCGCACTTCTCCCATAAAGGGAGGTGAGCGTCCCTCAGTGGAGGGTTCGGTTCGTGTTCCCGAAGGGCTTCGGGGATCCGAACGAAACCGGATAAACGCTCTGAAAAGCGGGTTTCGACTTAGGCTCTTTTTGGGCCAATCAGAAGCCTAGGGAAGGGGCTAAAAGAGGCAAGGCTTTGTCTGCCTCTTGCCCATCGGGTTTAGCTAACCCTTCGGTCTCTCAAGCTGAGATGTTCAGTGTGAGATGGGCTTTGCCCAGACTCAGGGTTGGTTCCTTGTACCAGGATTCACATCCCCTGCTCTTGTCCCTTTTTTGGGTCGGACATCGAGACTAATTAGCCTTTTATGGTTTATTCTTCTTCGTCTGTGATGAGATCACATGAGCCTCCTAGTCTCGCAGCCTCGGGGCTCCGTCGGGTGAGGAGGCTTATGGCGGTTCATGCGTGAATCCGACCGTTTCGGCCTTTGTTCGTGATTCTTTGTCACGATCTTTTCAGGCGGATCCAGTTTTGGAAGCGGCCTCTCTAGCTTCGGTCTCCGAATCGCTGGGGCAGGCAGAGCCTTAGTTGCTCTCCCTTTGTGGGGTAGAAGCGATTGCTTTGTTCTAAACTTTCCCTGACTTTTAGTCAACCCGCGCGCAGGGTTCGACTTTGCTTGGGTTCAGGCAGCGGGCGGACGAGACGGTTTCTTCATAGATCTGTCCGCCCCGCTCCCCGGAGGTGCTATAGGAACTTGGACACCTCACAGGCTGTCCTTTTTCCCTTTCTCCGACTTTTGTTATTCCCAGGCGCTCGGGAAAACTTCGTTTGATACTGAACCTAAAGAGGATAAACAAATTTATTCCTCCGGTTCATTTTTGTATGGAGATTCTTGCCTCCATTCTTCCGTTGATCAAAAGGGAAGATTACGCGGTCTCGATAGATCTCAAGGACGCGTATTTTCACATTCCCATTCATCGCGCATCTCGCGATCTTCTGGGGTTCTCCTTCCTCTCGGAGACTTACCGGTTTCGGGCTCTTCCCTTCGGGCTGCGCCCGGCCCCTCGGGTTTTTACTCAAGTTGTAGCGGTGCTAGCGGCCTTTCTGAGGCGTCGCGGCCTGCGGTTGTTCTGTTACCTGGACGATTGGCTTCTCCTTGCGGAGTCGCGCGATCGTTTGTTGGACGAGACTCGTTGCTAGTCTCTCTTACTCAAGACTTAGGTTTCCTAATAAATTGGGAAAAGTCAGAGTTAGTCCCCACTCGCAGCCCAGTTTTTCTGGGGGCGGTGTTAGACATAAGGAATCAGTTAGCTCGGCCCAGTCGAGACAGGATTCTCACCATTGTCTCTGCGGCTCGCAAGCTCTTGCTGGCCAGAAGAGTCTCGGCCAGACAGTGGCTTCAGTTTCTAGGTTATCTAGCCAGTCTAGTCGATGTTTTAGAGGACTGTCGGCTCCTCATGAGACCCTTTCAGAGACATCTCCTCAGGTTCTTAAAGCCGGGAAAAGACTCTTTTGGTCTGGATTCCAGTACCAGTAAAGATCAAGTCTCTTCTCGCTTGTTGGACGAGCGAGGTGTTTCTCGCGCGAGGCAGGTCCTTCTCTGCCCCTCTTCCGTCGATATCGGTTTCGACGGACGCCTCTCGGTTGGGGTGGGGAGGACACTGCAACGGCAGCACGGTTGCGGGGGATTGGTCTCATCTTGGGACTCTTCCTCATATCAATGTCCTGGAGTTTATGGCAGTTCTGTCGACCTTGCTCCATTTCAGAAGTCGACTTCTCAGTCGTTCGGTTCTGATTCTCACGGACAATGTTACTGTGGCGGCATATATCAATCGGCAGGGAGGCACTCGTTCGGTTGCCCTGAATGCCCTAGCAGCTCAGCTGTGGAGGTGGTGTCGTCGCATGGCAATCACACCCGTGGCCTCTTTCATCCCCGGTCGGGAAAACCTCTTTGCGGATTTTCTGTCCCGGGGCAGGTATCTTCCATCGGAATGGATGCTCCATCCGGAAGTATTTTGCCGCTTTCGCAGTTGCCTAGGTCCACTGGAAGTGGATCTATTTGCGTCGGTGCTAAATCACCAGCTGCCGAAGTATTGCTCCCGTGTTCGCGATCAGGGAGCATGGGCTCTCGATGCTTTCTCCCTCAGCTGGGAGAACCTTCAGGGATTCGCCTTTCCTCCCTTCCAACTGATTCCGCGTGTCTTGCGGAAAATCAGGGAAGATCGGGCGAGGGTGCTTGTAATAGCTTCCTTTTGGCCCAGGAGGAATTGGTTTCCGGAACTTATGAGCCTTCTAAGGGCTCAACCGTTTGTTCTCCTGTTAAGAGCGGATCTGGTGTTACAGCCCCTATCGGGGATTCTTCACCACAATCCGGAGTCTCTTCATTTGACTGCTTGGCCCCTGTCAGGGAATCTGCAAGACAGTCGGGTCTCTCTGATAGAGCCGCGGACTTTTTAATGTCCAGTCGTAGGGTTTCTACTAGGGAAATTTACAATTCCCGTCTCTCGGTCTTTTTCCTTTGGTGCAAAGAGAGAAATCAAACCCCTTCTAAGGCTCCTTTTGGTTCATTTGCGGATTTCTTAATCTCGTTATTTGACAAAGGGAGGTCTATTTCTACTATCCGAGGCTACCGTTCGGCGATCGGGGCCATTCATTCGGGTTTTTCGGATGGTTCGGGGATTTCCAATTCCCCGCTACTAAGTGGTTTGATTCGTTCGTTCTTTCTGAAACGACCTTCGTTTTCTAAGTTAGTGCCGTCTTGGAGTCTGCCTAAGGTCCTGGAGGCCTTAGCGAAACCTCCTTTTGAACCGTTAGGTGAAGCTTCGCTTCATCATCTTACGGTTAAGACGCTCTTTTTGGTAGCTATTGCCTCTGGGCAGAGGCGCAGTACTCTTCATGCTCTCTGTCTTACTCCTGGTCATGTTCGCTGGGAGAGAAAAGGTGTTAGGTTGATTCCTAGGGCTTCTTTCGTTGCCAAGAATCAGACAGCTACCTCCGGTCCTGTTGAGATTTTTCTTTGTCCGCTTTCTGACTTTTCTTCGGTGCGCGAGGACAAAGTTTGGTGTCCTGTTAGGGCTCTCAAATGGTATATTGATAAGACTAAGCCTTATCGTAAGGATGATCAGTTGTTCCTGATCACTAGAGAGCCTTTTTCTCCTGCCTCTCGATTCCATTTCTAGATGGATCGTCGAAGCTATTAGGGCCGCTGGCACAGTGGCTCTTTTATCCGACAGCAAGCCTCGTGCTCATGATACTCGTAGTGTCAGCACTTCTTGGGTTCTGTTTCAAGGTGTGGCGCTGGTTGATATTTTGAAGGCTGCTTATTGGCGTTCGCCCAATTCCTTCATTTCTTGCTACCTTAGGGATGTTCCCGCAGGTGAAGCTCTGTTTGCGTCAACCACCTTGAAGGCCGCTGTGTCTTCTTTGTAGTCTTTAGTGTAATCCTATTTCCTTCCGCTCGAAACATGCCTCCCGGTCTTTGAGTTGGCGTTGGTCTGGCATAATAGGTAGGTATATATGATTTATTGCAGTAAATTTGTAAAATCAGCACTGATTTTCTTATTTACTATATAAATCTATATACCTACCTATGACCCTCCCTCCTTCCCCGCTCCTTGCAAGCAACATGTTTCTACTTGGGATTGCTCGCAAAAGAGGAAGATGGCCGTAGCGTGTTGGCGCGCGTGAGTGGCGAGGACAATAGGATTACGGGGGGTGCGCACAATATTGTGACGCATGTGTGTTAAATTCTCGAAGGGGTCCCGTAGTCAAGACTACAGGCATAATAGGTAGGTATATAGATTTATATAGTAAATAAGAAAATCAGTGCTGATTTTACAAGTCTATATGAGTGTTGTCGTCCTTGATAATCTTTGGACTTATTTTTCAGCATGTATTGACAAAAGTTGAAGAATATCTTGAGATTTATATCCTTTTGATTTAAGACTACAAGTCAGAGTTCATAATAGGGCAAGTCCCAGCTAGTTTGTCCAATACATTACTGTTCACATCTAAGATTTTAGTTTATCTATTATGTTAAGTGAATAGCCCTAGTAGGGCTTGAATCGGACAAAAAAAAATGAATTAGTTTATTCAGCATCAATTTATGTTTGTAAACTCCACAGTACTTGGTAACACATGAGACAGTATAATACGAACTACTTTCACCTTGGATTTGCCTAACAGCTACCATGTACCCAACATTCCTGTTTCAAAGAGATTGATGAATGTCAATGGGTCTGAAATAAGCAACAACCATCCCACGTCTATGTTACACACATTGGGTCAACCTTCCCAAATTGGGTGGAGTAGAATTAGTGTTTTTCGCTAGATTACAGAGCTTAGAAGAATCGTGAAATTGCTATTTCTTCCCCCAAAATATCTTGATTAATCATCGGCTTCATCAGACAAGATTTTCAGGGGATTTTACTCTCTTTTAATCATTTTCTGCAAATTTCCGTATTGGATGCAAATTCTTCTTTGCACAAGTTTGATTTTTGAGATTTATAAATCTAAATTTGTGCAGTGATTAAAAAGTATTCCATAAATTTGTTGAAATATAGCTATACATTTATAGTTAAATTCAAATTTAACATTCAGTTTTAATTGTATTCACCACATGTTTGTGCATTAGATAATTCATGAACTCTAGGCTGTGTTTTGATCTTGTGAAATACCTTGATTTAGATGGGAGATTAAGCAAGAACACTGTAAAAGCCAAACTTTCATTTTCACTTTTCCAAATAGTGAAAGACTTGATTTTAAATGGTGATTCTCCTCAAATGTTAAAAAAATTGTCAATAGTTAAAAGGTTGTTACCCCTGTGTTAATAAAGGGTATGAGTTAACTTCCTTTTAGCTCTCAGCAGATGGAAACCATTAGAAGGACTTAATATCATTACAGGAAATATTCAATTCAATATGCAAAAATATTAGACTCGTCAAATACTTTAGCATACAAGTCATGAAACTCGTAAAGTATCAGTGCATCTTATGAGTTAATGAATGGATATGAGTTAATATCTTTCAGGCTCTCAGCAACAACAACAACAAAAATAAATAAACAAATAACTGATGACTTACCTTCTATACATAGATGTTTCTGCTTGTTACATATGATATTATGTTTACATGTATAATGATGGTGAAGGGGAGAGGGGAGGGGGTAATACAGTAAATACTGTTTTTAATCTGCAAAAATTTGATTTGTCTCCATACATGTATATCATCCAATACCTTAGCACAATATCTCACCCAATAGTCCCTTGTTTTAACCTCAAAGCTACCCAGTATTATATGAATTTAAGGGAGATAATATACTGTATATATGAGGATGGAAAACTGATGGGAGGGAAGAAAGGAGAAAGAGAAACAAAAAACATTGGGCAACAACAAGCGAGAGATTATGTTATGCCCCCTCTCCCCCCCCCCCCAAACAAAATTTCAAATACAAATAATGGTATATAGTACATGTATAGCTTAAAAAGGAAAATAACATTTATGAAAGATAGTATGCTTTGAGAAAAGAGGGGGGGGGGGGGGAGAGGGGGTCTAGATAGAGATGATGAAGGGGTAATGAGAGAGAGAGATTGAAATTTGAATGATTCAATCCTTAAAAGTTGATATTTGTGGTAAGACTACATGTCATAAAGAATGAGAAAAATAGTTTTAAAAATTAAAAAGCTTATTATTAAAAAGTTTATTTTGTTAAATTCTGTATCAACTTTGTACATGTACATATAAATGAAAATGAAGAAAGGCGGAACATTTTCTAAACTTTGTCCATGAGTTCAATTACCGATAATCACGGACTATGACTTTGCTTTGTGGTTTATACTTGGCATGAAAATGGCTTGTTATTCAGCAGGGCTGGATTCAGGCATTGTGTAAGAGAATATCAACTACTTTTTATCAACTACATGTACAAAAAAAGCCTGCTGAAATCAGGGAGTAGTGTACAATGCACCGGGCATTGGCCAATTTTTTAATACGATCAGGATTAGTATCAGCTTAATTGATTTAGATAGCTTTCAAAATGGGTGGATTTTAGCGAGCTTTATGTATACGTGGGATTGCACATGTAGTACAGGAAATGTGAAGAGAAGAATTGAATAGGGGGAATGATAGAAAGAAGAGAAATATAGAGGGAGAAAGAAAAAAAGAGAAAAGTGAAGATATAAAGAGAGAGAAAGGGAGATAGTGTTTTTTTTTGTGTGTGTGTGTGAGGGTGGGCGTGTTTAGCCGTATGTCCGAGGACGTTTTCGGATAGAGAACAAAAAAAAATGAGAACAATGGTCCTCGGAAGCCGGACAATAGTCCTCGAACGTCGAACAATGAATTTGTGCATTATTCCGTCGACCGTCCGAGGACGGAGGAACAATAGAGGAACAATACTTGTCCTTGGAAATAAAGCAATACAAGACTGTGTGTGTGTGTGTGTGTGTGTGTGTGTGTGTGAAAGAGGGATACATGTAGGGATGGGAGAGAGAAAGAGAAAGAGAGCAAGAGTGAAGCAAACAAAAGAAAATAGAAGAAAACTAAAGATATAAAAAGAGATAAGAAGAGAGATCAAATCCATTTGTAAGGGTGAGAGATGGGGAAGGTTTGTGATGATGATGATGCAGGATTTTGGATAATATTAGTAAACTTATCATAATTAAAGAATAGAGTATTTAAAGAAAAGTGTGTAAAGGGACTTCTTTGCAAATAAGAATTCAGTAAATACAAGACACTAATAGTAATACATAATCACGTTTGTATGAACCCGGTACCACTATGAATCATGATCCAAATCCCACAAAACAGTGATACTTTACAGCACAGATGAAGATGTAAGATTCTGAACAAGGTTTAAATATCAATTTTTCAATCTCACTTAATAGTTTTCTCTGTGTGAATGGCTCTAGATGCCATCTTCTCACAGGAGCTCCAGCTGCTGAATATCAGTCGACTCTGATGATGGATGAAGCTCAATTTGCATGTGAACTTCTCTGCAAGAAGATATCATGTGCCAATTCTGTCCATGTGCATAAACACTAGACTGTACTTATATCGTCAAGTAGTCACTATAGGCCTATTTTCATTAGCCCAAATTTTCACTCTAATTCTGATCTAGGAAAATTAGCCTATGGTAATCACAGTTAGCTATTATTCCAAGTAAACCAGAGCTTGCTCACCAAGTAGCCTGCGATTTGGCCAACGAGCTGGCTAATGAAAGGGGGGGGGTAGCCCCAAAAGACTTTGCAGATTGAGATGAAGAAAGAGAAAAGGAAGAAAGAAAATAAGCAAAACCAATTGAAAGTAAACCACAAAGAAGTAACATTTAAAGAAACTTCAACATACATCAGATAGAATGTCTTTAAATGTATTGACATATTATCTACACCGTAATTTGTCATCATGAGTAGATCCTCTCAAATTTTCTTTGGGGTGAACCTAAGGTCAGCAAACTCTCCTCATTTTGGTAGAATCATATGATTGAGTTGAAAGAAAGTGTGCAGCACTAAAACTTTATCATAAAATAATGTTGCATTTCTCTTATTAATATATTGTGTGTTGAGAGCCAGAAGGCATTAACTCTGTGTTAAAGTATATGAGTTAACGCCCTTCTGGCTCCAAACACACAATATATTTCACTTCAATCTCTACTTTTGTGTAATGGAGATTGATTAGAATAGGACCTGATTTCTTTATTACTTGAATCTTCTGTTTTCATCACCCTTGCTGGACAAAACACTGTCTTTATATTTATCTTTATTTTGTCTTACAGACATCAAATTCACTAATTAACACTTTCATGTGGTACAACTAATCTTTCAGATACTTAGAATGATAATAATTCATGCATTTCAACTATGAAATCCCATCTTATCTTTTTTATTCTTCAAACAATGAAAGCAAGTCAGAGCAAGGATATACTCTCCTGACATTAGACAGATAGATCTTGATATGAACAGGACATTCTTTATTACTACAATATTCTGTTTTTATCACCCTTACTTTTACTCCACACTATCTTTAACGTAACATAACGGACTTAAATATCATTCAGATACTTTTAACGATGATCGTCTGTGTATTTTAACCCTTTCGAGACAATTGACCACATTTTGAGGTTAGGCTCAATAACTTTTGATTCAAAGCTCTAAAAAATATACCAGATGCACAAGTAGAGAGAGCAAACATTTCTGCACACACTGTGTCCATTTTTGTTGCATGACCATATTGCGTTTGATGCCAGGAATTTCAAAAACAAGAATAAGCTTTAAATCCTTAAATTGGCAACACATCAAGAGGTTCAGATTCATTTTTTAAAATCAAAATTGGCAACTTTTTGAACTTTTCGACAAAGTTCCTAAAAGTATGTTGTTTTCAAAGGCATTACATTTTATTACAACCATGTAGCAAATTTTTAAAAGAAAAATATTATTGTTGCCAATTTGAAGAAGAAAATGTGATCAATTTATCCCGAAAATAATGCCTGTCTTGAAAGGGTTAAGGTATCCATTCTACATGTTCGTGTAACTTATCCTGCCAAGAATTCATACCATCCCTTTTGATCAATTCATTCCTTTTTATTTTTCAGAGAATGAAAGCGAGAGCGAGGATATACTCTCCCGACATCAGGCAAATAGATCTGGATGTAAACAGGACCTTTAGGAATCACATCATGTTCCGGGATCGATACGGCATCAAACAACAAGCCCTTTTCCACATCCTGGCTGCCTACTCCATGTACAATACGGTATGTAATCATTAATTTCAAAATGACTACCCCGTCCCCCTCCTCTCCTGACAGCTACCTTCTACAAAAAAAAACCAATATAATTATTTGTATCAGGGTGACTACTTGTACATGTATTGTAGGGATTTTAAGTGGAATTAAATGGTGCTCTAACTTAACATCCATCATCCAATGACCATTGCTCCGGCTGTATTACGTAACAAATATATACCGTGAAACCTGTCTATAAAGACCACTCAAGGGAGACAAGAAAAGCGATCTTTATGAGCAGGTGGTCATTATGTAGAGGTTCCTTTAATACACGTTTCAATGAGAAACACTTTTCAAGGGAAACAAAAATGATGGTCTTTATAGACAGGTAGTCTTTTCTATACAGGTGGTCGCTAAAGCAGGTTTGACTGTACATGTAGGGTTAGATTTAGGGATGCAGTTGGGTTTTAGGTAAGGTTTAAGTTATAGGATTAGGGTTTTAGGTAAGGTTTAGGTTTTAGGGTTAGAGTTAGGGATGCAGTTGGGTTTTAGGTAAGGTTTAGGTTTAGGTGTTAGGGTTAGAGTTAGGGATGCAGTTGGGTTTTAGGTAAGGTTTAAGTTATAGGATTAGGGTTTTAGGTAAGGTTTAGGTTTTAGTGTTAGGGTTAGAGTTAGGGATGCAGTTGGGTTTTAGGTAAGGTTTAAGTTATAGGATTAAGGTTTTAGTTGGGTTTTAGGTAAGGTTTAAGTTATAGGATTAGGGTTTTAGGTAAGGTTTAGGTTTTAGTGTTAGGGTTAGAGTTAGGGATGTAGTTGGGTTTTAGGTAAGGTTTAAGTTATAGGATTAGGGTTTTAGGTAAGGTTTAGGTTTTAGTGTTAGGGTTAGAGTTAGGGATGCAGTTGGGTTTTAGGTAAGGTTTAAGTTTTAGGGTTAGGGTTAGAGTTAGGGATGCAATTGGGTTTTAGGTAAGGTTTAAGTTTTAGGGTTAGGGTTAGAGTTAGGGATGCAGTTGGGTTTTAGGTAAGGTTTAAGTTTTAGGGTTAGGGTTAGAGTTAGGGATGCAGTTGGGTTTTAGGTAAGGTTTAAGTTTTAGGGTTAGGGTTAGAGTTAGGGATGCAGTTGGGTTTTAGGTAAGGTTTAGGTTTTAGGGTTAGGGTTAGAGTTAGGGATGCAGTTGGGTTTTAGGAAAGGTTTAGGTTTAAGGGTTAGGGTTTTAGGTAAGGTTTAAGTTTTAGGGTTAGGGTTAGAGTTAGGGATGCAGTTGGGTTTTAGGTAAGGTTTAAGTTTTAGGATTAGGTAAAGTGTTTGGTCCAGGATTGAAGTAAGGAATTTGTTTAGTGTAGGAGATTGACCAATGAATGGTTGCATGTATCGTACAACCAGTATGTATTTATCAAGATGACTACTCTAAAAGCAGGAATGTCCACGTTCGTGAAAATTTTGCGAATTTTCGCGAGTGGTCGAGATTCGCAAAAGTTTCATGCTGCAAAACAATCAAATCACAATTGAAACAACATAAAATTATTGCAATTCTTGGAAGTTTCAAAATTGGCTGTCATTAACAATTCACGAAAGTTTTATGTCGTGAAAGTTTCTGGTTTTACAGGACCCCTCAGACTACTACATGTATTCCTGGAAAACAAAATTAACAATGCAGCTACAGCTACATGTACACCCTTTAGGAATACAATCCCCCCCCCCCCCCCCCCTGAAAAACTACCCTCTTCGGAAATTATCCCAATTAGTACAAACCTAATAAAATATCAATTTTGATACAAGACTTGTAAACACAACTGCCAGATATAATTCCCAGATAAACTACCGTTTTTGACTTGTATTTGGGTAATGAAGAATTAGACAGCAAAAATGGAAGCTTTAGTACAGTATATCCCATTTTTTTCTCACAAACCCAAGGTTTGTTGTCACATGCATTGTGCCCAGTTTTTTTTCTTGTAATGTTAAAACAATGAGCACTTGTTGAAATTATACACATTCAGAGCTTAAAGATTGAAATCTCGAGATGGATTTCCACAAATACCTCTCTCCTCGTCGAATATCGCCCGGAGACAATAGCGCTAATCTGCTGCAAAGCCCTATCTTCAGCACAGATCTGTATGACTTTGAGAATGACACTGTCTAGTTTGCATGCTGAGAGCCAAAAGGGTGTTAGTTAATAGTACTTGATGTAGTATTAACATCCTTCTGGCTCTCAACAGATGGATCCCTAGGAATGTCTGCGAAAGGTTGCTACACAGGGAGGAAGAGTGAAATAGAGGGGATTAGGAGTACGTTCAACGGGGGAGCAAAGAGAGGCAAGAAGAAGAGTGGGAGGATAGAAGAAAGGGAGAAACAAAGGAAAAGAGAAAGAATTGAAAAAGAAAAAAGAAAGAAAGGGGGAATTGGGAGAAGATGTGGAGCAAGGGAGATGAGTATTAATGATCGAGAAAGATGAAAGGGAACAAAGAAAAAGCAAGAGAAGAGAATATTTTAAAAAAAAAATAGAAGAAAAGAAGAAACGGATTCAGGGAGAAAAGAAGAAGGGAAGTTTAGGTGAAAAAAGAAGAAAGGAAAAGAAATATGGAAAGTATGACAAGTGAAAGAAACAAAATAAAGAGAAAAGAGGGAAGGAAAGGGGTGAAAAGGAGGGGGCAAAGAGAAGCCACATGTTTAACCCTTTCAGGACAAGAATTACTTAACGTCTATATTGATCACATTTTGTTCTTCAAATTGGCAACAATATTCTTTTCGTGCTACAAGGTTCTAATAAGATGTAATGTCTTTGAAAACAAGATACAGAAAACTGGAAAAAATTGCCAATTTTGATAAAACACAATGATTTTGAACCCCTCAATGTGTTACCAATTTAAGGATTTTAAAGCTTATTCTGCTTTTAAAAATTCCTGGCATTAAACACAATAAACAACAATAAACACAACAACAAAAATGGACACGGTGTGTGCGGACATTTTTGCTCTTTCTATTCATGCATCTGGTATATTTTTTTAGGGCTCTTATTGAATAGTTATTGAGCCAAACCAAAAAATGTGGATTTCTGTCCCTAAAGGATTAAAAAAAGAAGATTGGGGGGGGGGGGGGTAGGTTAAGAAAGTGAAGAAAAGACTAAGGTAGTGAATAAAAGGAGACTGAAGATAATGAAAGAATAATGATAGAGCAAACCTGTGAAGACAGCAATAAGAAAGAAGAAGGGATAGAGCAAGCTAGTGAAATAAGCAATAACTCGCTTCCTTGCTAAGTCGTTAAGGAGGTCCCTGATTGATATCTACAATGTACATGTATGTAAGATGGGAGAGTTAGAGAGGAAGATCAGCCAAAGCTCGCATCATTTCCTGCCCTGATCCATAAGATAACATTGAGACATAACTCACATACTTGAAACATTCATCATAACGTGATCGGTCATGTGACTTACATGTACAGTATCAAACAGAACTGAGTACACCCTTTACAAAATATTAAAAATGTCGCTGTAACTTCTTACAGAGATGTATTTAAAACACAAGCCTTAAAATGATGGTAGAGCAGACATTCTGTGATATGTACAAATGTATTACAGAATATTTACTTTATCATTGCATTTGGGATTGCATTTTTAATATATCTTTGTAAGAAGTTAGATTGAAACTTTCAAGTTTTTTTGTTAAGGGTGAACTCGCTTTTGTTGGATACTTTACATATGTACAGTACATGCAAGTCATCATGTTATGAATATATAAATAAATAGACAATAATAAAGTTCACTTCAAGTCATGCAGTTACATGATGTGCTTTGTGAACTGAACTGTCTATTAAAAAGAACCTATTGGGAATGTTTTATTATGTAGTAAATAAAAATCCAGTGACAAGAAAATAAAACATTGTAGAGCATTTTGATCTGTTACTTGTATTTTTGTCCATTCAAAGTGGGGAGGAATTTTTGCACTCTCAAAAGCCCAGAAAAGGGAGGATTTATGCTTTGTGTATGTAAGAACTTATCTGTAATGAATTTCATCTTATTACAATGCAATGTAAAAATCAATTGGAAAATCAATCCATGTCAAAATTTGATGTACAAAACAAGTATTTCAAATCATTTTAACAATTATCTCTTTTTATACTCATATTGAATGTATTGTTTTTACATATATATTTCCTATAGATTTGTAAATTATAAGCAATTCAGCCATTGGCTGCTAATCACGAATATAAACTATGAATAGATAAATATATATGTACATATACAGTATAACACTCTCGTCTGTATTACTGTACCTCTCTCTGTATTCTGGTATTCTCACCCTCCAAATCATTATTTTTCTATTTTATTATTTATTATGACCTCAATACGTTAATGAATTGCAATGAACTGTTAATGTTTGTTATTATTTGCAAGAAATGTATTTAAATTGTGAAATCTATCTCTGCTCTAGGGCTGTGTAAGTGTTATTATTGCACTAAATACCACTTAAATTCAATTCAGCACTTGTTTTTCTATCTTTTTGTAGGAGGTTGGATATTGCCAGGGTATGAGCCAGATAGCAGCCCTCCTTCTCATGTACCTCAACGAGGAAGAAGCCTTCTGGGCTCTTCACATCCTACTCACCGACACCAAGCATGCCATGCACGGTAAGTCAACTACAGAGGGCGTTTTACACAACGAGTTCTGTACCTCGTATTATCATTAATCCTGAAACTTTTGTAATATAGTACCGTAAGGAAGAAGTCTTGGGCTTTTCACATCCTACATCACCAACACCAAGCATGCCATGCATAGTAAGTCAACTATAGAGGGTGTTTACGCTTTAATTTCTGTACCCTGTTCTATCATTAACCCTCGACTAGCACTTGAGAAAGAAAGATCAGAGTTTACATTAGTTCCTTAATTTTTCACCCACCATTTGATATTGTTTGTTTCATTATTTTCATTGTGATAATATCTTACAGGGTTCTTCATTCCTGGGTTCCCTAAGCTAATCAGGTATCAGGACCACCATGAAAACATCCTCAAGAAACTCCTACCCAAGGTCCGCAAGAATCTGGTAAGTACTCCAACTCCGCTGCTGCACAGCTTCAGTGCCTACTATTCTTAGAGGGGCCCAATCACCACAAAATAGTTTGCTCTGTATGTTAGAGGATCTGTGCTGCTATATTCTATTCAAAATATGAGCTGGTAATGTTACTACAGTGAAACCTGTATATAAAGACCGTTCAAGGGAGACAAGAAGAGTGGTCTTTATGAGTAGGTGATCTTTACCTAAAGGTTCCTTTAATACATGTTCCAGTGAGAAACACTGTTCAAGGGAAACAGAAATTGTGGTCTTTATAGACAGGTGGTCACTAAAGCAGGTTTGACTGTATTATCATCATTGTTATTATTGTGTATTTGGCATCACCAGTACAGAGATACAGGTAATGCAAGTTTGAATATACGTTCTCAGTAAATGTTAAAAGGACTTGAGTATATAAGTGTACCCACGTGTATGCACTGCTATAGAAAAGGGTGCACATGGATTCATGTAACCCAGAACATACAGAGGTGGCAAGAAATGCTATATTTAGCAAAGGCGGAGTTGAAAGTATTACAAAAGGGAAATGATTGATAATTCCAAAGAAATGAGAAAAGAAAACTGCATTTGAGGATATCCCACTTGGCTTCCTAAAATAAAGTGAGGTTCCCAGATAGAGTTTCTTGGCATAATCAGAAAAGAACTATATACTATATATACATGTATATGAACGTCTTAATTTAGGTTCAGGATCAGAAAGTAGAGTCTATGATGCTTTATTTTTGGTGAAAAGAGAAGGATCATTTTACCAATGCCTTTCAGCAAGGAAAGACCTGGGTATTACAAGAGGAACTTGACACCAAATACTGAATTAACATGGACTTGACGATAGAGGGTATTGATTAAGGAGTTCATGTGCAGAGAGTTTGCTTCTTGTGTGAAGGGATGTCTGGGAAGTTTGCCTTCAGTTGAATATCTGATCCCTGTTTGTGTGTGTGTGTGTGTGTGTGTGTGTTGTTGTTTTTTGGTGGGTTTTTTTTTGGGGGGGGGGGGATGGGGATGGAGGGTTGAAAGTGATAAGGCCATTGCATGTTTTGTGACTTCTTTATAACATTATGAAAGAAATGTTTTTTCAGTCAGAGAAAAGGCCATATCGACTAACAGCCAGTAGGTAGATGCGCAAATTTTCTGATGTCTATGGCCAGCAGCAGATCAGACCATTTCTTGTGACTGGATCATTGAGGTTGATAGATGTTTCTACTGCTAAGAAAGCAATTATTTGCTTGTAGATACACCCATGGGACCTACATGTACAGCTTTAAGTCCTTTCTAGGGACTTGATGATGGAAGCTTCATGCCTTACTGAAGGACACTAGCATAAATGTATTGCCTTGGTTTCATTCAAACCCAGAACCTCAGGCATACAAGACCACTGCTCTACTATTGACCAATTATGCTTCATGATATGATCAATTCATCAATCTTCCAGTGCTGTCCCAAGAGGGCTACGCACGTTTACCTTCCTTGATCAGGGCCCCGTTGCATAAAACATTAACGGTAACACTGCCATCAATGGTAACTCCCATGGAAACCTTGATTTTGATTGGCTGTTGGGTGATGTTACCATGGTAGTTACCATTGATAACAGAGTTACCATTAATGGTAAGTTTTATGCAACAGGGCCCAGCAGTTCTTGTTTTGACCTCATTGTAGCAAAGTCTTGTCCATTAATGTTGTCAGACCAAGGGATTTGCCGTCTGCCTCTACATGTATCTCACTTCACTTTTATCGTTCCTTCAAGTGATAGTTTCTTTAGTCCTCTTTCTCTTATCAGATGTATGATACAAGCTTCCTTTTCTCTTCATCAAATCAAGATTCCCTTTATCTTTTTCCTTGTAACAGGACCGGTTGGAGATCCACACCAGCCTGTACTCCATGAAGTGGTTCTTTCAATGTTTCTTGGATAGAGTACCGTTCCCTCTCACACTCAGACTATGGGATATCTTCATGTTGGAAGGAGACAAGATACTCATCTCAATGGCTTATACTCTCATGAAACTACATAGAAGTGAGTCATAGATCAAAAGAGATAGAAAGATGATGGGATGAAGAAGAGGAAGAGGATCCATTGAAAGAAAATATTTATTTTAGTGCTTTTAGGAAAAGAACTGTTACTAGATCATTTCATAATGTTGGATGACTTTTTGCTAAAGATAGAGTTTAGTTCTGGTCATAATGAAAGAAACTGTCTGAAACATGTCTACTTAAGAATTGGTGTATACTGTGAGGTTTTGAAATCATCAAAATGATAAGAAATTAGTCCAATTTCGCTGAAAGGCACTTGTACTGCACACAGAAATGGGTAAATGGGACTGCACACACATGTAGCATGAATATTCGGCTCAAACAAATCAGTTATTTCTCTTCATACAGTATTTCGATTATGAGCATTTGAAGAGCAATCCTTCTCGGGGGACATTTTTACTTTGATGTTCTTCCAAACTGACTTGAAAGTAATGAGAAAGCTTACAAATTATTTTAAACCTCTCCCAGAATCCAACCTTCTCTTTAAAAAAAAGAAGATAAATTGTAGTTGTCATGTAATAAAAGTGTACAGAGCAGATAGGAGTAAGTGATGGATAAAGGAAAGAAAGCAAAATGAACTTTTATCCAGCTGGAACGATCAATAAAGGTGCTCTTATTTTGCGATTAAGAGTGGGTCCCGGTACGACATGCTGGATTAGTTAGTATTTCAAGAGGGGTTTATACTTATAAATTTTGTGAATGGCTGAAAAATGACCTCACAATGCATGTGCAAACATAGATTGTATCAAAGTAGCCTGAGTGTTAATTCCCCAAAACCACAATTTGCAAATACAGTCAAACCTGTCTATTAAGGCCACCCGAGGGAAACAGAAAAAGTGGCCACTGTAGACAGGTGGCCTTTATAGACAGGTTCTAAGGCACATATTTCTTGCTACAGGGAGGCAGTATAAGTGACCACTATAGACAGGTGGCCGCTGTAGACAGGTGACCGCTGTAGACAGGTGGCCACTAAGACAGGTTTGACTGTATGTCTGTGTTCCTATCATCTGCTAAAATATCTGAATGTGAAAACATGGGTTTAAACAGTCTGTTCATGCTCTGTTCATGCTCTGTTCATGCTCTGTTCATGCTCTGTTCATGCTCTGTTCATGCTCTGTTCATGCTCTGTTCCTCACTCTCTCTTGTGTAGGAGTGTTGATCAAGAAAGACATGGAGTTGGTGGTGAGGTATCTACAGGAGCAGCTGGTCATTGACTTTGGTTACAGGGACGATGAGGTCATTGATGCCCTACAAGAGGGGATATCGGGTAAGAATGGCATCGTCAAAATACTGTAGAAACATTGGATATAAAGCACTTCTGAGACATTGCTATGTAGATGTAGAGGTGTTGTGGTCTTGTGAGGTCTAGACGAAATTGGAAAGGTTTATTATATTATAGTACATACATGTAGGATTTTACGCATGCTGTAAGGTTTTGGAATCACCAAAATGAGAAGAAATTTACTCAATCCTGCTGAGATCCACATGCACTGCACAAAAAAATGTGTGTATGGGACTGTGGCACAACAGTTCTGCCCGAATATTGCAGCTTTTTCGTGTCATATGTCGAATATGAGGGCATTTGAAGAGCAATCTTTTTCAGGCAATAATTCTTTTATGATAATCTTCCAAAATAACAAAACAAAAACTCACCCTTCTCTTAAACTACAGTTATATAAAGTTTGATAATTGAGTGACAAGGTTTTGTCATCCCACGAAAGGAATGTATTTCAAGAATATATGACATACTGTACATTTACAATTCATTCATCCAGCATTATTATCCAGAATTAGACTTGTTATTTATTTTCTCTATATAATACTTCTTTTATCTCGTTTCCAGAATTGAAACGCTCAAAGCTACTGGTGCCCCCACCTGCTAAGCAAAATGAGTTGCCCCTCCTCCCGTTTGGGCTGATGCGCCAGCCCTCAATCAGCCAAGCAACTGGGCTACGAACAGCCATGCCAGTCGGCAACGGCACTAGCAGACAGGTAACGTCACGATAATCAGCATGCCCGTAATTATGAACGTATCATATTTTTCCATCAGACTTTCACCCCCCACGCAGGGAATCCAGATTCCAGATGTTGCATGAACATTGCATGCCTTACTGTGCGGTAGTAGTGGTGGATATATGGTGTTGTATCAGAGTTCTTGTCACGATCATGTTGAATAGTCAGCTCATTTTAGTTTTGAATTGGTGGTTTGCATGCCTGTGAATTTGTGGACAGAAAGGTGTATTGATATTATCGTAGAATATATTCATAGAAAATAGTTGCAATGGTGCATCAAGCAGCGTAGACAAAGTGAATTTAAGCACACATTCTACAGTGTAAGTATTCTTAACCCATTGGGGATGGTTCATTTTTCATGTAACTCACATTTCCATGTTTTATTCCAAATCATGTGGGCCTTAAGTTAAAATATGTATTTAATGTAAGTTTAACAAATATGAACTCTTGTTTAAGGCAAACCAAGACAAGTTTGTGTTGAGATGGAACTATTCAAATGTTATTAACTTCATTAGCATCTTTACACATAAAGACTTGTTCACATGTCCACAGCTTTATCAATGCGATAGTTGGCTATGGTGGCTTTTCAGAGTGTGAACTGCCTCCTTTTAATGATCCTAGAATTTTGAAACTCTAGCAGGGAAAAATGAGGGAAAATGTCAATGAGGGAATCTTGTTTCTTTGAAATGCTCGCTGGGAACCCTGTGTAAGTATTAGTATAAAATGAGCTGTAATTGATTGGCCTTTGAATGATCAATCAATCAAAGAAGTTTATTACCAAAAATTGATTTCATCATAGTATACATTTGAAAAACAAATCTTTGGTAATAGGACACCACTAGATAGCAATACTGCTAGTAGGGTGTGGTGCCCTTGAGACAAATACAAATAATACTTTATCAAACGTTGCCTTGTATGCTTGTGTTTTCACTTTCACTTTCTGGCGTAAATGGAACAAATTAAAAATATATGTTGATGTTGGTGTTTGATGTTCTGTAGTATTTTATTCTTCGGGTGCTATCATATATGTTTGTCATTTCTAAAAATACCATTTCATGTAGAAATGTATATGTGATATTTGTTTAAGACAAGTTGGAGCATTAGTAAAGGCAGGAAAAAGAATGTGTTCCCTGTGTAAAGAAATAATATATATCCGCTTTTACTTTCGTGAAATGATTAAGTATGTTATACATTTCACTTTACAGTGAAAACAATTGTGTAAAATCATGTTTATTAGAAGCATGTAGGTATTCATATGATGGTTATTTAAGGAGCATTGCACAATCACTACTACATGTATTTAGTATGAATTTTTTTCTTAATCTACCTGCATGAAATCACTATGGGAAAGTGCACTTAAGATATATATGTACGAGGTGTCTCAAAAAAAAGAGCAAGAAGACTTTGATTGCTAATTTCTTAAAAGTACTCGGCCATCCTCAATGAAATTTGTAGGTAATGTTTTACATTATGCTTAGATCCTTGTGAAATTCACAAGAAATTAAGGTGCTAGTAACATTACTGTACCTACATAATTTCATTTTGGATACTTTTGAAGATGTTGCCCATCAAAGTCTTGTTGCATTTTTTTTAGACACCCTGTAAACATACATGTACATTACATGTATCTATCAAGACAGTTATCTTAATACTAGTATTTTGCATGTATTACTTGAGGGTCTTATATTCTTTTTATCTTCAGCATTGTATTATCTTGTATAATCAACATTTACAATGAAGTATTTAACCATAACCTAACCATTACTTTATTGCAGAATTATTACAGTAACAAGGGGATTTATTTGATACTAATGTTTGTAAATTATGTAAATATACATGTAAACCACAGAGGAGCATGTTCATTAAGAGGATTATATTCGATATCTATTGCCAAATAATTTGTATATATTTATGCTTGTAAATTCTTATTCATCTTGTGGAGAGTTAAACCCTTTAAAAAAAAAACTACAGCAGTGCAGTTTGTTTGTGGCAACACACACATACCTTTTTTTTTTTTTGGGGGGGGGGGGAGATTCATCATGATAGATTTCTAGACCAAAGGATTACAAATGAATTCTTCATCACAACATCTACAATCTGGGTTTCATATTGCTGTTGTCTTGTTTCAAAATAGTTGATTGCATATTACTTCTTAAGGATCCTGTAGTCATGGGAAAGTCATGGAAATTTGCAAATGTGTTTCCAGGCCCCAAAAAAGAAAAAAAGAAAAAAGGTTGTGAAAATATTCCATAAAATATTTATAGATATTCTGATGAAGATGTTACATAATTGCATAACAAATACAGGGCCAGAGGTACGCCATGTATCGCAAGTTCCCCAAATTTTATATGACTTTTAATAGAGAAACAAACTTTATGAATTTTTGAAATTTTATCATTGAAAAGTTATGAAAGAGTGGTGGAATTCAATTTACAAAGAGGTGCAGTAACCCTGCTTTACAAACTGCATGTTTAACCCTTTCAGAACAGGAATTACATGTATTTTAGGGCTAATTGATCACACTTTGTTCTTCAAATTGGCAACAATAATATTTTTCTTTTAGTGCTACATGATTCTGATAAGGTGTAATGTCTTTGAAAACATATACATGGTTGGCAATTTTGTCGAAAAGTTGAAGAAATCGCCAATTTTGATTAAAAAATGATTTTGAACCTCTCAATGCGTTGCCAATTTAAGGATTTTAAAGCTTATTCTCATTTTTAAAATTCCTGGCATCAAACGCAATATGGTCATGCAACAAAAATGGACATACATGTAGTATGTGCAGAAATGTTTGCTCTTTCTACTCATACATGTTGTATATTTTTTGAGCTCTGAATCAAAAGTTATTAAGCCAAACCACAAAATGTCAGTTGTCTTGAAAGGGTTAAGTTGAGACCCCTCTTTAGTCTTTTGATTGGCAAGAAATGAATTGTGTAGTATGTACTGCTCCTCTACATATCTTGCTAAAAGTAAATTGACCACTTACACACAAGCTTTGTAATTTGAAAACTTAAAAGAATGGAGATGATTTAGTACTTTTTAAAATTTTTGCTTTGCTGCATCTTGTGCCTGTAAAATCATGTGACAATTATGTATCATGTATTAAATCAATAGCAAAGTAAAAGGCAAAAAATAAGCAATTGTGTAGATGTTAGCTCTGTTATATGTATTTGCATGTGGCATGATTGCACGTATTCAAGTTAGTTTTTATGTGTGTTTTCCGTCCTGCTTCGGGGATTAAAGCAAGAAAACAAGTTTGTTGTGAGCCAGCCAGAAGGAAGCAAATACAAATTTTAGCTCTATTTATTCAAGTTTTAAGTGCTATGATTAAAAGATAAAAAATAATATTAGAGAAGATATATTAACCAATCCCACGTAACAGTTTAGATGTACTAAAATCTGTTGTATAAATCTATGCAAGCAAAGGTACATGTAGGTCAAAACTTTAGAATAATATATATGTAGAAATATGCATGCGCTTGCCCTGCATCCTTTTGAGTCCTTCTGTTACTAGTGTTAGGCACACAAGAAATTATACATGTGCTTGTTCGATATTGAAAATGATGTGATAAAATTGAAGACACATTTTTTTGTCATGAACACCTTTCCATGTTTTCAAATCTTCAAATATTTTGTGAGGATTTGAAGATACAAAAGAGAAATATCAAGAAACGTTATTCCAAAATCATGATAAAAAGACTGTAAAAATAAAGAGAGTGCATGTGTGTGGGGGGGGGGGGGGGGTCCCCGTAGCGAATGCAGTAGTGTAGATTTCACAATGGGCATGGCTTCTTAACAAATGAACGTGTCTGGCCAATCTGTATCAGCAATAATCCTGTCCCTATTTAAGATCCAGCTAGCTTGAGCATGCATCCACCAGTAGCGTAATGGATACTTTTGGGTTCATGCCTACATGTACCTCAGCTAGCTACACGTTTATCCTCTGTTAGAGTTTATTGTTGATTGGCAAGAAGTGTTGATTTGTTAGAGGTGTAAGAAAAATACATCAGAAATTTCGCTGCTAAGCCCAAATGACCCTGTGTGTGATGATGGTAATGATGATGAAAGTTTAGGCAATGATTTTAATGTGCAAATGTCATGTAGCTTATATTCAAATCTGAGCTTTAAATTAAAGAGCAAGAAGAAAGCAATTTCTTGTAGTGCAATGAAAAAAAAATGCTCTTCACTGCTACTGCAATTCCCTACACATCAACCTGATGAAAATACACATTAATTTCACAACCGTGAAAGATCACAAATATTTCTTCGACAGAATTATCCTGTTAGTTTTGCGATGTTGCGCATAATCGTACGCATCAAACCTTTGAAATCGATATATATATTTCAATCCAAGGTGCTAGATGAAGGATAGAAGAATCAAAAGGTAAATTCATATGCCCTCTCCATTTTGAAAACATAATTTGCACCCCCCCCCAAAAAAAAAAGGGAAAGAGAGAGAGAGAGAGAGATAGAGAGAATACTGTAATGAATTAATATCCAAAGCTGGCATTGAAATCAAATTATTTGTTTGTGTCAGCGTTGAGTTCTGTATTTATATTTTTCTGTTTGATGTGTTGTCTTGTTGGCAAATGCTAACGGACTTTGCATGATGTTGCTCCAAGTCTGCTTTGTTTCTTTGTCTTGTTTCTGAATGTCTGTTTGTTCTTTAGTCCCAATCTTCCTCCGTCACCCGTCCACGTTCGTCTGTCAAAGACAAACAAAAACAGGTGAGCATGCTGCCTCTAGTTGTACTGATACCCAAGTCATACCGACGCCACCGACACCAGACGGACAATAGACCGAACAAAAAATTACATTACACAAATGGCAGGGCTCTACATTGACAGTTCAGTTCATTTGAACATGTCATCGCAGCCGGATGGCTGAATTGTGACAGTTGTACAGTTAAAAAAAAAGGCAACAATTACAGTGAACATACATGTACTTGGCATACATCTGAATTATATAAGAAATCAATAAATTGAAATACAAAATACAATTTTAACCTGCCATTGTGAATATACTTTTATAATACCATTTAAATGAATAAAGCTACTTAAAATCATGTAGGGTACAGAGGGTAGAAAATAATTGATAAGGTAACGAAGAATTAGTCTGCAAAAATTGAAATTACTGAATGGAAAGTTCTGTCTGTTATTGGTCAGTTTGGAGGTTTGTTTGGTGTGACGAGGGTATTATGATTAGTTCACCATTTATATCTGCATGTAACCTGGTTGCATGAATTAACCCATGCCATACACCATGTTTTTCTAACACACACACACACACACGTCTGTATGGCTAGAATGCATGAAGATGATACATACCTAGATCAGTCTAAAATACCGTGGTACTACACATGTATGTACAGTCCAAAAGGCCTTCAAAATAATTTAAACAAGAGGCTTACTTTTTATTTTGAAAGATAAAGGACAACTAAATTATTTGGGCCTTGATTTTGAAAAATAAATACAAATTTAGAACGTATGTCATTTGTTTTAGGGCGATTCGGTGCAGAATGACCCGTACAACATACAACATTTATCCATGTATTTAATCCAGAAACAAAAAATCTCTTGATATGACCATGGCTATAGCTGGTGATTCAATGGTCATATTGAGAGGTTCTTTATTTTTGGATGAAATGGGTGGAAAAAGACATGTCTTTAATAAGGGATACATTGCACGGAATCGCCCTTGTATTCCGTTGTTCCTATTTTGACCCTTTTGGCTGCACATAGAAAATTAGTAGTTTAGACCATGGTTTAGGTTTAAATCATCTTTGTGCATTTGTTCCAATTGGTCTCCTTTACATAAAAGTCCTGTTAAATGAGGTCATATGGCACAACTCTTTCTTTTGAGAAATTTTCTCATTTTCTCATGCTTTTCTTTGTTTTCTTTGTTTTCTTTGTTGTTTGTTATATCCATACTAACGATAAAAGGGATTTTGTATGGTTTTCATCATATACATGTACATTGTCATAATATCTTTGTACTAACCACTAATTTTCATTTGGGATGCTTTGTGTTACTGATTTAACATGATTTCTTTCTGTTTTCATCATTCACAATACCTGCAGTCTAATTCCTTTTCTCTATTGATTAGTATCTGCGTACATTTATGTCAATGTTTGTATACCTGTTGACTGTTTATGTCAGTGCTGTTTGTTTATGCTTTGTTGATTTCTTTTGCTTCTATTAAACATGCTTGATTGTCCAGTACATATTTTAAAAATATATTTTAATCCAACAGATTCACAAATTCGAATTTTTCACCTCCTCCTGTTGTTTGCGAATGATTCCACAGCGAAGTTTGCTTTTGAAGTTGATAATTATGTTTCTTTCTCATGCAAGGAGTACATACATGTATTTCCTATTGTGGTTACATTGTTCTCATTAACTATATCAAACTTATACGTGTACATGAATTTGTCCTTTCAAAATGGACAGTTTTAGGAAAAATGTGTACATATACATACCGGTATTTGCTTCACATGAAGCAGATGAATCGTTTTTTATTTGTTCGTCATGTTTTGACGAATACAACCATGTCATGACTTTGGTGCACAAAAGTTGATAAACTACATGCATGGAGAATATACAGTTTATATTTCCTGTACATGTATGCCTATCATATTATGTGCTCCCATTTTGTGTAAATACCCTTTCAACTTCTAACCCCCTATACTTGTTTTCCTTGTTGTTTAGTTACTTTTAATCCTAGCAATTGCAGTAAAACTGGCTACATTTCTTATGTCCAATATTGGCTTTATACATGTATGTCTGTTACTTCCTCAAGGGCATTTTAGGTTTGACTGCATGATAAGGCTGAAACTATTTGGGAATATTTGATACGTATCTCTTGATGTTCTAAATTCATTGTTTGTTTCTAACCTTGTTGTTTTGGTAGACTAAACCCATCCCTTCTGCTAAACCCAAGAATGTTACTTTCAAAGAGGTGAGCGGTTGCATCTATTGCATTGGCACTGCAAACATTAAAGAAATTTCAATGAAACTGAATTGTACGATCCACAAATCATAGCATGACTTGCAACTTCTATCATACTAAAAGAGAAGAAAGTCAAGTGTTAACAATGCACTCATTCTACATGCACATGTTCAAATCAAAGAAGAAGAAGTCGAAGAGGAAGAGGAAGGAGGAGACGGAGAAGAACGGGAAGAAAGGGAAGAAGTAAAAGACGAAGAAGAAGGAAGAAGAAGAATTTGGTTGATAGGTTAGCACAAGAAATGCAAATCATTTATTGCATGCCTGGCAGCATCATAACCATACTAAGAAAGAAATCCAGTTTATTTTTACTATTACCCACATAACCATCTCCGAAATATACATGTTAAAGAAATAAAAATTACTGTGTTTTCACCAAAATTCAAATAAATCATAGTATAGCAACTTAGCATCTTAATCATACTTTTATTTGTCTTTTTAGCATAAATGTATGTACATGTATGTACATATATTAGGTTGTCATTCACAAGATATTTAAAGCTAGTATAGCATGACTGACCACTTCACCATACAGTTTATGATCATCCTGTATTATTCAATTTCACTACATATCCTTTTGGACAAAGAAAAAGAAAGAAATGTTCATTCTAACCCGGCAATTAATTCAAAACTGAGAGCATGTGATGTACCTGAATCGTCTCTACTCTGCTTCGTTCTTAATCCCCCTGTCATCCAAAACTATCCAGAACAGTTCCTTGATAAGCATGTAAAGCATACCATCATCTTGTTTCCGTTTCCATTTTGAGAATTCCCTTTTATTCAGTTACATTGAAACTTGATTAAATTGGACCAATCACAGCCATTAATAATTTGCATACTTATCTTCAGAAGATATGGAATGATCCTTCCCATATTCATGTATGAGACATACTGTACAAATTGTAAATTCAACTCGTGACATATTACTGTCATTGCATTTTGTCTTTTGTCCCATCATGTTTATCTTTTTCAGTTTGTTGATGAAACCACTGAATAATCTCTCTGTCACTTAACATCTTTTTGTCCCAGTCCCTGTAAAGGTGGTCTCACACGACAGTCATGTCTATTCTGTTCTAATAACTAATTCTGTACCAAAATGACTAAAGGAACTAAGGAATAAGAAATTTAAAGATTCTGAAGAAATATAAAAAGAATAATTCCTGAAATGAGAGTGAGAAATAGATTTCATTATGTCATGGTTTTTGTTTGTTCATTCTTTTACAAAATTCTGCTTGACTGACAGTGATTCATGAATCAGGGGGCTAACTCCACCCACTTAGTAAGCATTTAAATATATATATAATAAAGCTTTTATGAATATCAGCCATAGCCAGCCATTAATGCCAAAGCAACAGTAATTGCATAACCACACAGCGGTGCATTGTGTTGCAAAAATCATGTGGAGTGAGACCATCTTAAACGATCTGTTAATGTCTGCATCTACATGTATTTGACTGTTTTGGTATGCATGTCTGTATTGCCTGAACCCTCCCCCCCACCCCCCTCCCCAATATCCCCCTCCCCAATATCCCCTCCCCAATATCCCCTCCCCAATATCCCCTCCCTTTCCTCTTCTCCGAAATTCTGTGTCTCCCTCATTTACCTCATTCTTATTGTAATGTATAATATCCTGTATGATTATATTCACATTGTAATGAAACATATTTATGTTTTAAAGATAAAGTTGAGTTCTGGTCATGCAATTACATTGTGAAACAAACTATCTCAATTCTATATAAGGATTGGTGTACATTAGAATCATCAAAGTGATAAGAAATAGAGCCAATCTCGCTGAAAAGCACATGCACTGCACACAGAAATGGGACTGCACACACACGTGGCATTAATGTTTGGCCTGAACACTTCTGATCAGCTATTTCTCGTCAAATTTCAATATAAGGTCATTTGAGGAGCGATCCTTTTCAGGGGACATTTCTACTACGATTTTCTTCCAATCTGACATTGTGAGGAATGAGAAAGCTCACAAATTATTTTTCAGCTTTCCCAGAACTCAACCTTCTCTTTAAAGTGATTATACATTTAATATCATATACATGTTCACTTACCATTTTATTGTTATTTAGTAAATTGCAGAAAAATGGTTTTATATTATATTATTCTGACTTTTAATAATACTGTATTATTCTTTCTATATGTCTTCAGAATCTTTAAATTTCTGTCTTATACTTTAGGAAGTAAAGAGAGAAAAAATAAGAGCTGGCATAATTCTAGATGTTCTTGTTTATGTATCTTTCTGTGTTCATTGTATTCAATTAATAATATACCTTTTGCATACATGAACCTTTAATAGCTACAATTCATTTTTTTTTAGGAACACAGGATCATACAAGTACTGTGTTCAGTGATAAGACATAACGTGGGAAATCATTTTGTTATACTAGGACAACTAAAAAGAAATAAAAAAGAAAAAGAATAAAAAGTGGCAGCCCCACTAAGACCTGGATTGATACCATAAAGTACTGGACATGAATGTCTTTTGAGCAGCTAACTAGAACAGCTGAAGACAGAAATTATGGAGAACCTGTGTTTCAAGATCCATCACATTGTTGCTCCAATGGCCTCCAAGCTATGGGACATAGATAGATAGATACTGTAGATAGGACAATTAAAGGAGAATTAACCTCAAACAATAAAGACGATAGTGATCAAAGGTGTTATTTATTCCCACTTGTTAGACTATATGGCTTCGCGTCAAAATATACGAGATCGATACGAATCAAGATTTTCTGAGCAAAATTTATCATCTGCTAGCAATATGTATCGTCTGCTAGCAATACATGGGGGCTGCCATTTTTTTATGTGTACAAGAAGATTTTCTTAATCCAAATGCCCAATTGCCTTTTTCAAAATTAAAAACCCATTTGAGATTAAAAATATAGAATAGATATGTCAATTTATTTTTAAACTGAAGATTTCCTTATATATTTCTGTTGAAAATCGATATTCGCTTAATATAAATCTATTTTCTAGATACTGTGACGCAATGGACGGAGCAAATTAATTCAAATTTTATGAATGCTTCTTCCCTGAGCATCTATAGCGGCAAACTATGCATTCACCTGCTTTCGGATAATGGGACTTCAAAAGTCAGAATGCATGCTGCATATATTATGTTCTGCTCTGTTTGGCAAACCCAAGAAAATAGATTTTTGTTAAGTAAAATCAGACAATTTAAAAGTATCATTATAAAGATTTAATTTTTATAAATCATGTAAACACCCACTTTATATTTTTCGTCACATATGGGATTTTAGGTAATGAAGAAAATCAATTTAGGTCTTGGATTCAAAATATCTTCCTGACCGGAACATTTCTCAATGGTTCATGTACAAATCCAAATCAGCAAGAAAATGGCAGCCCCCATGTAAATGAGTAGGAGACGATACCGGGTGTTGGAATATCTTTATTTATACCCTTTTCTAATATCTTATTAGAAAATGATTTAGGCCAATAAGTAGGAATATATTACACCTTTCAATATAAGTAAATTTGTACTCAGGGTTAATTCTCCTTTAAGACTTAAAAATTGTCTCAAAATTGTTATTGTTACATAATACTTGTTTCAAATTGTTTTTATATAAAGACTTATTTTTTGTGTTGTATTTCCTTGAGCTCTGATATTAATTTATTCTAATTGATAATCAATATCAATAATAATTTCAATCCATGAAGAACTGTAACCCTTATCTATTCTTGATAAGAGTGCCATGTATTTTATGCACCATCTCTCTTTCACACTCAGCTTCACTTCCACAGCAGATACTCTCATTTTACCCCCCCCCCCCCCCTTTTTGAGGAGCACAAATCATTGGCTTTATACATTTGACTTTACCCTATGGTACTAAGGTGGTAAATACATGTATTCCATGCAATGTCACCATTTCAACCACTGCATGACACTGCTAAAAACCACTAAATTTTAATGAATTAACATGTAAGATATACATGTACATCAAGTTGTGTAATTTAAAGTCATATTTTAAACTCCTTGGAATTCTAGAATGTGATTTTTGGCAACTGATTATTACTGCTTTACTTCATTTAACCCATTGGCCCGTATTCTGAACTCCGGTTTAACTTTAAACCATGGTTTAAATCTGTGGTTTAATTATGGGTAGCCAAAAATGTCAAAACTTTGTTCACACTGTATTTTCCTTTATGTTTGCTGGATTCTGGTCCCATGCTTTAATGGTCAAGAAAACTATTGTACTTACCATTCCCAGACATTTTTAAAAGTTTGAGTACCAAAAATGCTGATAAAATTGAATATCTGCTGTTAGAGATTTGTGTCACATTTGGCTGCCCATAGTTAAACCACACATTTAGACCATGGTTTAAGTTAAACTGGAGTTCAGACTACGGGCCATTGTCTACGGGAACCGAGCGATATATGTATTAAGCCTATGGGAAAGAGAAAATGCAGTAGTCAACGGTTAAGAAGTACAGGTTTTGCATTGGGCTTGAATTTGATCGAGTTTGGGTTGTGCCCTCGTTTATTTTAATGATACTGACAAAACTGAGAAATCATATGTAGTGGTTTCCAATTTTAAAAAAAAAGTATTATAAAAAATCAGTGTCAAGTCAGAACTCGGTTCACAGGTGAGAATGTAAAGATGCTTGTTGTATCACTTTCTAAAGATATTTTGGTTTTCTTTTGGTTTTCTTTTGATCAGGTTACCCAGTCCACCTCATCTTCTTCTCAACCACCGACCCCTACAAGTACCATCGTCTCAGCCTCAAACGGGACGTCACAGAATACCTCCCCAGATAAACGCAAGCCAGACGAGAACTACTACAGTAGCGTGACATCCTTTGAGAGCCAGTACTCGGCTCGTTCTTCGGGCACGCAACCAATGCGCAACAGCGGATCCCCCGCAAGGTCGGAACCCGGAAGCAGTCGCAATAACGATTTGACGCCAACGGGTCGCGAGTTTGTGGAGGGATTCCCGTACCAGCAGGGCATGACTGTAGAGGAAGTAGGATACAGGAGACAGAACTCTAACGAGAAGGGCACCCTGAGAACGGGGAAGGCGTCGCCGCTTAATGAGCGCCCTCAGAGTCTGCCGCCCTCTAGCCCTGCCCATACCGACATCAGTGAACGTAGGTTGTCGCTATATGACAATGTGGACGTTTATTACAATGCGCATTACGAACAGAGCATGGAAGAGTCTCTAGAGGCGGTTGGCACGCCGACGGCTCATGTGCAGGACGGGATGTTCTACGTGACTGGGATGTCCAGCGACCCTCGAGTAACAGGGATGTCGCAGGGTTTGGACCAGGCGGCAAGCACTGAAATTGGCAATACTTCCTCAAACTTAAAGAGCTACCCCACCGAGCCTAGTCAAGCTCCTGGGACCTCCACGCAGCTGAGCTCTCCTCCGCCCCCGACCAAACCCACCAGCCTGGGTAACCTGCAGTCCTACGAGGTACAGAAGACTACGCATCACTATCAAAAGAGGACGTCGTGGGAAGGGTCACAGTCTCAACCGGGTCGTAGTCCCAGCCGCAGTCCTGGAGCAACGGCATCCGCTTCAGCTCGACCTGTAGGCTCATCCCCCACGCGCAAGCCAGCCAGTCCCATAAATGGGGTTCAATACTATCATTCACAGGTCACCTATATATGAAATCACCTTCAATCACAGCTCAGATATCTAAGGTCAAAGTTCAAAGGTCATTAAGGGTCGAACTCTTGGCTGGGATGTAATGACATATAAATCGGACCAACATATAAAACTTCATTGACCTATGTAGAGGAGTAGTGTGTTTTATTGCATGGTGCAAATAAATTGATTGGTTGCTTGAAGGAGTAATCTGTGGAGTCAGTGGTTAAAGGTCAACGCCCTAAAGTGTAAATGCAAATTCTGAGGCAATAGGTCAAATTCAGTGTCTGACAAGGGGTTTAAACGTTCTTTTTTTTAAAGAACATAAACAGTTACCTCAAGTCATCAGCTTTTCTACTTGTAATCTTCATAATAGTTTGTAGAGATTACATTTTTTCAAAGAAAAAAATTGATGTCTTAACAAAATGAAGTTCATAGGTTGCAACAATTGAAACTTCAGTATAAAGGACGAGAGTTTATTGTTCAGATGCAGCAGTAGTGACAAGACAAATCATTTGGAAGTGATCGACATGACAATCACATACAGCAAGGATGAAATTCAGAATAATTTCTATAGAAATTTTTGAAGACTCTTTGATAGAAAATATTGATAGATACGGTGATGATTTTATGCTAAAGTGGAATATTATAGTGATTCCGAAAAGTTGTTTGATGTCATCAAGGTGTTCTATCCCCCTGCTCCTCTATTTTTATGTTGTTTGAAATTGAAATATCTTTTGTTTCAGCATTTGCAAACTTGGTGTGATAACAATATGCTAGTGTCTAAAAATTGTTAATTCAGAATCTATATAACTATTCGTATGCTGAATCATAATAATTACATACATGTAGATTGCTCTCTTAGGAACGGTTTAAAAGGGGGACTCTATCTTATAAATTTACTGGTGTTTTTTTTTAGTGAGACTTTTATAAACCATTTCAATAGACCGCTTCGGTAATGTATTCAAATTTTATACATAGGTTTCAAACAAAGCTTGTTCTTGACAACCTTAAAGCTTGCCGGACATAGCAACAAGTAATGTATGCAAAGTGGATTCCAAGCACTGGGGCTCATTTATAAAAAGCAGGTTAATGGAATAGCTCGTCACTAGGTGTCCAGAGAAGAAATGGGCATAAATTTGAATACATTACAGAACCGGTCTATTAGCCAACAGAAATTTAATGAAGTTTGTCAAAATGATGTTATAATGAATTTCATTATCATGATTTTGTGTTATTGCTTCTAGCCTATTAAGCCAGAATCTTTGCAATTTCCTATTGTTTCATGCTCACTATATTTACATATATCCATACATGTATAACCAAAGAGAGAGAGAGAATGGTATCAAGTTTATTGACCAAATTTAGTCCCTTAGAAGGTACTCAAAGACCAAGAGAGGTTACATACCAGTCTCTGGCTTGATACATACTCATAGCGGTGTGTGTATCTTTTGTAGAAGGTGTATGTACATGTACGTATGGAGATTCTTATTTCAAGTGCAAACTACATATATGAATGTAAATAATGTACATTATTAGATAGAGGAGAACGTTTGTACCCTATTTCTTAATTTTTATAAAAACCATTTGATAGAGGAATTATGTGTTTTGTGCCATAACTACATGTATGTATAATACTAGTGGTTGTTTTATTCACTTGGTAGTTTCATGGCAAAATGTTATTTGTCATCATACATGTATTTCCTCTTATGTACGATTATGTACCATTTTTAGCAAACGTTTATATCCCTAACGTTTATATCCTTTCATTCCCCAGTGCTTGTAACGCAGTTTGTTAACCCTATTGTATCATCGTTAAGTGTGAATAATGTTTACTTTATTGTAAAAATCAAAAACTTTATGTCAAGAATAGTTAGTCATGACAAAAACCAACAAACAAATCAAGGTATTTTAAATTTCAAATCGTGTTTTAAAGCTGCAACAATGTTTGATAATAAGGAGAAGTTGCAAACCTTCCATGTTGGACTTGGGTTTGAGCCGATTTAAAAAAATGTTTCATCTACCCGTGTTGGTTAAAAGAATGAAATAGATGTGGAAACTGATATGCATGCTGAATGAAGATCAAGCCAGAAGGTTAATGCAGAGAAAGGTGGAAGAGAGTGATAGCGGAAAGGGAATATTGAAATAAGAGAGAGAGAGAGAGAGAGAGAGAGAGAAAGAGAGTGAGAGAGAGTCCGTGTTTTAATCAAGATAATACATGTTTGGCAATATTTTTTAGCTGGGATATACATGTAGGCATTGAAAAGGCACTTGTTCATTGCTCTATGTGAACAGGCTTTTAGTCAGTTTTCAAATTATTTATCATTTAGTTGAAAAAGACTTTGCCTTATTTAGGATAATCTTATTGTTTGGGGAAAATTCAAGATATAAAGGTAAAAATAGTTCAACATTTAGGGTGGTGTTTTTTAAAAATCTGTTTTTTATTCAATCATAAGATTTTATGAATGTATGAAATTTAAGCAAAAATAAAATATGGATGAACTATTATTTATACTACACTGTAAAAGTGTACATTTCATATTTCTTCATAATTCTCATAAATGTGCATAAATTTGAATGTTTTGGCCTTCTATCACCATTCTTGTAAACTTTATAAAGGAGAGGGAGATAGAGAAAATTATATATACCATTCAATGAACAAGTCTTCTTTTTTGTGAGCATTCAATCCATTTTTTTGGAAGAATATAAATTTGACTATTGCATGGGAACTATTTCAGGTAATATTTCATCATGCTGCTGTGGGAATTAATTGATAGTAACTGCATCTCAAAAAGTTGTGAAATAATAACTTTTAAAAATGGAAAGCCTACAATGCAACTACTGTCAGTAGTAATTGTACATCTTTTGAATTAAAATTTAGCATGTGTTAATGTTTTTATATGGATACAAACCGGAGTTTATTAACACAATTTGTTTTTTTTTTTAAATATTGTCTACATGTACAAATAATACATTTTTTTGTAGAACTGCAATAAAACTTTTCCGTTATTCGAGTAACATGAGTAAAGGACTATATGGCGGTAAAATCGTATTTTCTTAAATTAGATGTGAAGTGAATGCTCTTTGTAGAGGGAGCAATGTAAGTGTCAGAAGGATGTATGTGTTCTGTCTGATGAAATAACGCTTCAGCTCTCATGAAGTTTATCGAGTCAAGGTTGCTTCAAACAATTACATATTGTCTTCTGAAAGCCAGAAAGCCATTTTAACGCAACCATTTTATAATGAGTTAATGCTCTTCTGGCTCTCAGCTTATATATACAGCCCTGGAAAAAATTATTAGACCAAGCTTCTGTAATAAGGGTACTGTAATATGCAAACAAAATTATAAAAATGATTTGTCTTTGTATCTCATTGAATGAATACCAAATTCCAGCAATTGTACCTTGCTTTTACGATATTTTATTTCCTTCTTACCACAAAAATAACACTATCGGTAACCATTCTTGGTCTAATAATTTTTTTCCATGGGTGTATATTTGAGAAAGCTTGCTTTTAAAACACTGCTTGAGATAGGGGGTAACCTGGCTAGTCATAAGGACCGTTATCCATAACGCGTGACTGAATGAATAGCGGTCTTGTATGAATAGCGGTCTTGTATGAATAGCGGTACTTATGAATTAAGATTTTAAAATCATGTTGAGTTGTAATTGTAAAAGTTAAACGTATAAGAGTTGAGTAGTATTTTATTTTGCCACATGCACATATGATATATAGGGATGGATTGTTACAATTTTATGAAGGTATACCGATCTTTATCGTGCATTTTTTTCCCAGAAAATAGTTTTATGATGTTACTTGTCTCTAATCTTTTAGTTAAAGCAAAGGCAAATTTTACTTTGTGTTAGAAATGACAAAATGTGATATACATGTATGATTGGATATTTGTGTTTTATTTGTCAGTGGTTGTATTTGTGTTATACTTTAAAATTTACCTTGTATCCCTTGTATTCAAATTTGATTATGACTTAGGTTTCGGCTAGTAAAAATAAGCGAAATGCAGAGAATATATTGCGAGTATATGTTTAAGAATTTGGATTTTTTTTTTCCCTTCATGGTTATACAGTTATTCATGAGCTTATTCTTTGAACAGAATATTTTGATCGGAAAAAAAGGAATATTTGATTAGGAAAAAAAAAAGTAAGCATTTGTTTTCAGTAGATAGTTTATGTTATGGCTATTCTACTTCTGAGGTGAGTTTTGATTTTCAGTGACCATGTTAACTAATTGGGTGACAGGCTGTTAAAGGGTGTTTATAACCTTCGTTTTTTTAAAGGCATTTTCCTTCTTATCTATTGTAATTAATCTGGTTATGTCATTTTCTTTCTGCCTGATGTATTAGTTATTTTGAGATTTAGATCTTTCCTCTGTCTCCGACTCTTCTTCTCTATCTTTATTTCCTCTCCTTTTCTTTCTTCCCTTTTCTTTCCATTTTCTTTCCATTTTCTTTCTCTCCTTTATTTTCCTCTCCTTTATTTTCCTCTTTATTATTTTTCTCTCTTTTCACTTTTTTTCCTTCTCCTCTTTATTTTTCTTTATCATTGTTCTCTTTATTTTTCTTCACCTTCTCTTTATTTCTCTTCATCTTCCCTTTATTTTTCTTCATCTTCTGTTTATTTTTCTTCATCTTCTCTTTATTTTTCTTCATCTTTTACTTTCTCTTCTCTTTTGTCCCTTTTACCTTTGCTTTGTCTACTTCTTATGATGTATTTTATTTTTATTCTTCCCTCTTCTCTTAGTCCCTATTCATTACTTTTTGTCTCTGTATGTCACTGTCTGTCTCTTTGTTTTTTCTTTACCTGTATCTCCTCTGTTTCTTTATCATACCTCATTCCATCCCCACCTTTCCCAAATTTAGACACATCCTCTACTTATAGTAGAAATGCTAGTGGCAATTTTTATCCTACTTATTTCATCATATAAAAAAACTATAGATATAATGGTTTGCTATTCTTCTATCTATAACAGAGTGTCTCTGAAGCCATATTTTGCCATATATAAACATTGTATTTAATGTTGTTGTGGGGTTTTTTTCAGGACAGCTCTAGCAATATGATTTATACTTCATATTGCTATTATCACTGTTAAATTTACATTTTCAAATGTATTTCCTTCTTTCTTAGTACAGCTATGCTTTCAATGTTATTATGTATCTATTTTACCAGGAGCAGAATATATGTTATGATCAGCATAGAAGCATTCAGTCTTGTAAATGTTTAAGTTGGAAATTAATTCTCAAATTGAGAGATTTATGAGTTATAATTTTTTTTGGTTGTTGCTGTAATGTGGTTTAAGCTGCATATAATTTGCGTGTAAATTTGCCTGCAGAGTCTACTTGTGAAGGTGTAGCTTTATTTTCAAATTTGTGAGATATTCTGTATAACGGACGAGGGAAATTTACCTGGGCATATTGGATAAGGATTGATGTTTGAGGGCTAAAAAAATAGCCTTTTGGTGATTATGAATCCCCTTCTACCATGAAATAATGTACATTATACACTGTGAATATCTTTGCATTATATGTTACTGATGACGATTATTGTTATTATTCTTATTATGTTTGAAGATTTAGATTAATATATGTGGGATTAGAGAAACAGGTGAATGGTCTACTCTGTTTATTTCTTTGTTTAGATATGATGGATTTGTGGTATAATGGAATAGAAATAGTCCAGAAACAGAAAGCCATCTTGTCAAAGATATTGGTAGAATCTTAAGACACCTATGGTGATGATGATGATAATGATGGTTAGGTTATGAAGGTAATAATGGTATGGATGATGAATGGTGATGGTGATGGTGATGATGATGATGATGGTTATGTTTACAGTAATGCTGATCGTGGTGGTGATGCTCTAACATGGAGTCGCGATGACTCAGTGGTAGAGCAGTGGTCTTGTAACTGGAAGGATGCGGGTTCAAAACTAAGTGGCTGTATGAGTGCCATTAGAAGGCATTAATCCTCATTACCAAGTCCCTCGGAGAGGACTTAAAGCCCGTCACTCCCCTGGTTGTTTACAAGCATCCTTTTTTTTTAGCAGTCGGGTTATTAAAACTAACTTCCATCCACTGTGGTGATGATCATGGGGATGATGAAGATGATTCTGTCGATGGTCATTGTGGTGGTGGTGTATAACGGGATTGGGCGTATCATTGAAAATTTGCCCACAAATCTGAACACCCAAAATGAACCCCCAAAATGCCCCCCCCCCCCCCCCCCGGAAAAATACATTGCAGCATTTCATCAACATCATCACGATTTATTTAAATGCTGCAATTACTATATATAGGGGAATTTTAAATCTCCGGCACAATTGATTCACCAAATTGCCAATTTGAGATTGGCATAAGTGCAGTGATCTCACTTGTCAAACATTCTTAAATTTCTTGTCTTTCTCTGATTTCTTTCAAACTTTCACCATCCCGTTTCTCTTATTTTTCTCCTGTCTCACCCCTGTCACGCAAATCAGCTTTTTTATTTCTTTTTCTCTTTCTTTCTTTCTTTTTTTTTACAAAGAGTGGATCGCCCTTTAATAAAATTAATTTTCTAGCAGATTTCAGATTGAGGTTATACTGAAAAAGTTTGCTACTTGGAGTAAAAAACAACAACAAACAAAACACAAACACTGGACACTTTTGATCGTCAATAACTTGTATCAGACGAAGGTTTACATGTAAAGTTAATGTCCAATCTAATTGGAATAAGTATTATGACATTTCTTAAAATACTATTCTTGAAATAATGCTTTGAATATTTCATTGAATTACAGTGTATTGAACGGGGCCAATACTATAAATGAAATATGAAATATTGAGATGTTCAATTGGATGAAGTATAGTTACAAATAGGTTCGTGTTGTGGACACAAGATGGCGCTCTTCTGATTTATGCAAAGCTAGCGGTAAATGAAATCTTCTTTCTTCTTTCTTCTTCTTTTTCTTCTTCCTTTTCCTCTTCTTCTTTTTCTTCTTCCTTTTCCTCTTCTTCTTTTTCTTCTTCTTTTTCTTCTTCTTCTTCTTCTTCTTCTTCTTCTTCTTCTCCTCTTCTTCTTCTTTCTTTAATGTCAAAAATTGCATTTCAAATTGATTTGATCTGAAGGCATGCAATTTCTATGGATACACATATTAATTTATTACGTATTTAAAAAAAAAAATAACACAACGAGAACAATTCAGTCCGTTTTCCTCTTTATCCTTCTCGCCTTTCTACCCCCTCTCAATCTCCCCTTCTCTCCACCCCCCTCCCCCCCCCCCCCTCCCCGCGCCCATGGCTGCACTTTCTCTTTCTCCGATATCATGCAAGGAGTATAAGGGCTTTGTCTGTGACCAAGTTGACCATACCGCTCCATCTCTTTCACAAACGGTTTCCAAGACAAGATTGAACCAGGGAACGGAATCCATAAGTTTAGACATGTCATAAATCAAATGCATGCAAAACTTTTACAATTTAGAAGCAACCCCAGTCTATCTGTGGTTAAACCGTAGCCTCTTGGTCTAAGTGGAGTATCAATGGAGAAAGTATCCCTATCCTTCCTCCCGTCCAAGAGAGTTACATTTTTGTGTATGACTCATTGTTTACCACACTTTGTAAGTGGTCAGCAGTGATTCTGTATAGAAGCACCTCTGTTTAGGAATAATAGTCAATTGTCAGTTTAGTTTGAGTATTCAGTTTTGACCCTATAGTCTTCAGAGATTTCAATACTGCGTATCAATTATAGCCCCCCCCCCCCCCTATAATTAAATATGAATTAGAGAAACACTAACCGTGAACTAAAATACATTCATTAAAATACATATTATAATTTATGGACGATATTTTATAGCAATACGCTCTACTTATTGCCAATACCTTTACATTACCGGGAAATATTGCAGACAAACAGTGTTTCTGTGTTGTTCGGTTAGCACAAATAATTAGTACAAGTCCTATAATTATAACTTGTTACTAATTAAGTTTTCAACAGGAGGTTTCAACTGGTGTCAACTGGTATCCAACTGGTCCAGTTGACCACTTAAAGCCAACTGGTAACTCTGGAAATGGAAATAGGATAACTGGTCCAGTTAAGCTTGACCAGTTGAATTCTGAACTGGACCAGTTAGACCAGTTAGAATTCAACTGGTCTGGATCAACTAGCCCAGTTCAACTGGACCAGTTATCCCATTTCAATTTCCATGGTTACTAGTTGGCTTTTACTGGTTTAACTGGACCACGGTTGCAACTGGTTTTTCCTTCTTGAGACAAACTCGTGTGTAACAAACAGAGTAGAATTAATTCCTTCGTATTCAACTAGCCTAGTTCAACTGGACCAGTTATCCCATTTCAATTTCCATGGTTACTAGTTGGCTTTTACTGGTTTAACTGGACCACGGTTGCAACTGGTTTTTCCTTCTTGAGACAAACTCGTGTGTAACAAACAGAGTAGAATTAATTCCTTTGTATTTAAGTTGACATGGGTATCTCTATTAAGTCAACTGTATAGAGGCGGTTAATGAAGTCTTTTTGTTAAAAAAAAAGGTATTAAAAAAAAAAAAGCTCCAGCACTTACTACAAGATAACTAGGCCTATATATTTTAAGTGGTTTACGTCAACTAATTACAAATCCGACAAGGATTACCAACACAAGTTCATCTCTAATTGACCACTTTCAAGGCCGTACGCAGAAATTTTTTCCTGTGGTTGGGGGCAAGATGATCGCTTTCAAAGGAACCCATAACTTGAAGTCTAAAACCCGATTACCCCCCCCCCCCCCCCCCCCCCTGCGTACGGCCTTGACCACTTTTACACTAATATTTCCTCCTTTCTTATTCGGGCGGGACGTATTGAGGTTGATGTTTCTGATCATTTTCCGTTGTACGCTGTTTTTGAGAATTTTAAGTGTATAAAACCGGCCATGAAGAAAGTGACATGCAGAAACTTTTGCAATTTTTCTTTGGATTTTTTCCGTAATGATTTATTTAATAACGATTACAATACCTTTTATCGGCAGTTTTCATATGTATGTGACAAACATGCACCTATCGAAACCAAATATTTAAATCAAAGAAGAGAGATAAACCTTGGATTACACGTGTTATTAAGCGCTCAATATTAAGAAAACACAAACCTTTTTCTCAAGTAATAAAGTCTAAATATAATGACGAGGTTCTATAGGAAAGTATAAAGGATACAGAAACGTCCTAATTACAGTTCTCAGAACGGCAAAACAAACATATTTAGAATCAACAATTTGAACGACATAAAAAGAATTCGAAAAAACATGGGAGCACATTAATGAACTCCTGAATAAAAAAGGTTCAGCAAAACTGATGGATCAACTGTTGAGGTTTTTTCATCAGAAGATATTGCAAATGTTTTCAACGATTTTTTTCGCAAATATTGGGGACAATCTGGCAAGTATATTTTATACAGACGTTGATTATAACAGGTATTTATAGGTTCCTGCCAGAATGAATCATTCTTTTTTCTTCCGGTAACACCTTTATCGATTTTGCTAAGGCCTTCGATACAATTAATCACTCTATTCTTTAAAAAATGGAGCATTACGGAATTCGGGGAATGTGGTTTAAGAATTACTAAACAAACAGACAACAATTTGTAACTTACGACTGTGTGAAATCTGATTATAAATCTATTTCATGCGGCGTTCCCCAGGGCTCGGTATTAGGCCCGACATTATTTCTTGTCTACATTAATGACCTACCAAATTCATCAAATTATTTCAATTTTCACTTAATTGCAGATGATTCTAATCTATACATTTAAGCATGATGAACGTAATGTTGATTTATCAGAAGTTAACCGTTACCTGAAAGCTGTTACAGATTGGTGCAAACCCAAACAAACTTGCAATAAATACGAAAAAAAATAATTACATGTTATTTAAAATAGAAGAAGGCATTTCTCAATTTCAGGTCATTTGCTCATTAATGAAACCATTTTAGAGTCAGTTGAGTCAACAACTTTCCTTGGAATTCGTATAGACGAAAATTTGACATGGAAGAAACACATTGATAATATGATCAATTTACTAAGTAGAAAGATAGGAATATTGTATAGATTATAAAGACACTTCGTGTCAATGAAAATTATGGTCATGTTATATAATTATTTTACTTTACCCCATATATCGTATTGATTAGAAGTTTGGGATGCTAGAATATTGTAAGACAACTTTGAATCCTGTCCTATATTGCTTCAGAAATGAATGACGAGAGTAATTGCTTTTGAAGTGCTAGATAATTTCAAATAATATCGCTATGTAATTGGTATTTTTATGCATGATATAATATATAACCGTCTGCCTCAAACTTTATCTGATTATTTTTCAGTACTAGAACACCCTTATCATACAAGAAACAAAGAGAAATCAGTAGGCCTACCAATCTGGGGAAACAATCAATTTCATATTCAGGACCTGTTATATGGTATAATTTGCCAAAAGACTTAAAGAATATAACCAGTCGCAGATGTTTTGGACGGGCATTACAGCAATACTTAATTGGAGAATACCAACATGAAAGTCAATTTTAGAATGTTCATGAAGGTCATTATTATTCATTTTATTTATTTTAAGCTCATTTGATATTCGTTATTATTATTGTGGTTGTTGTACTGCTATTACTATTTTTATTGTTTGTAAATAATGTATACGTGTTATTTCAAATGATGTATGAAATGTACATTTCAATTAATTTGCTGACTATTGATTTATGTTATCAACTTTACGGGGCTAACCTCGATTAGCATGTGCTATTTGTTAGCTCCCTTTACCAAGATGTTATTGTGATTTTTACCATGATGTATGTATCATTGTGATTTTGGAAATAAACTCATTCATTCATTCATTCATATATTCTACCTAAATAGCGAGCTGCTGATACGCTGATACCCCCCCCCCCCCCCCCCCCCGGCCCCCGTTTGAAGGTCCAGGCAAAATTTCGTGTTTATATATAGACACATTTCACTGAATGACTTATGTGGACTATGGAACATGCTACATTTCTCATCGGGGAGCATAATTAAGTATCATGTTATTTTTTAAAATTTCGCTCCTGTGTTTCGCACACTCCAGCACGGCCACGCCCATGGAGAGAGTCAGGTTGGAAGCTTTGTTTACAATTTAGTCTTACGTCAATAATTTTGATTAATTAAAATTTTTACGCCCATTAAAAGCTGATAATCAATAAATAAATATTAACACTTTGATCGATGTAGGCCTAAAGTCTAAATTTTCAGATAGCAAAAGCGCGCATAAAAAACAACTTAATTTTCAATAAATTTACAACCCTTTGCATTAAGACTAATTTTGGCGTAATTTGGGAGGAATACTTCGATCTTCGTTTGTTTACATTGGTTTCTGACGCAGAATACTCAGTTTAAGTTCTGTGCATAATGGGTGCTTGTAACGAATGTTTATTTGGAGCAAAGGAGGATTACGAGGATGTTGATCCGGTAAGATGTTATAAAGTATTTTTAAAGTTTAATGTAAAAATAACGATTCGTCTGTTCTGTTTGGGGACCTCACAATGTTTTGAATATGTGGGGATAGTACAGGTACATACCAGTAGTAGCCCCACATATTCAAAACATTGTGAGGTCTATCTGTTGGGAACGCCGCCGCCGAAGGCGCTGGCGGCGGTGCTCCTTACGGCAGATCTAACAGTGAGTATTAACACATCAGCAAGCAATGGTCATATTCACATCAGCAAGCAATGGTCATATTGACCATTAGAATCATATACATGTGTGTATACTGATTACTGGGTATTGGGGATACAGATGTAATTTTGTTTGAAATTGATGTTTTTGTGGGCAAACTGATACTTAAGTATCATTCTTTAGATTTTAAGTTATCAGTTCGTTAAGATACAAAATGTAGAAAGTTATAAAAACTTACATTTACAGCCCTCTTTTTGGTACTTGTTACCCACATCTCCATACGGATCACGACTGCTCTCAATAATGTTGCGCACTAGTGAGGCCGCTCTACATGGTTACGCACCGTAGATACCTGTTGTATAAAATAGTATTAAATAGCGTAAGACCCGGAGGGCGCCATCAACGGCTGGGAAGACAACGGGACGCACACACAGACTACACTGCACTGCACGTGAGATCCATCACAGCCGTCGTTGAGAACGGACCTACATTAATATACCTTGGATATTACTTTGGAGAACGGACGATTTATACAGTTTAATAAGGTAGGAATTCACTGTGATATTTTGTATTGTATGCTTGTTGCGTGCTAGCCTCGGCGAACACTAAACTGGCGACGAGGATAAACATGTATTTACAGCAATAAATCGATGTATCTACCTATTTGCTAGTTTCCCAAACTATGCCGTCATTCGAGAAAACCTAAGTCTAAAAAGCGCAGCCCCTGCCTGCGCGCGCGTACTCCCCGTCCACCAATCCAATCGCGCCACCGCCATACTCTTCCTCTTCCGTTCTCGCCCGTCAGAGAAGTGACATCTGTGAAGCTAAGTCTTAACCTAAATTGCGAGATTTTTACCTCCAAAAGCGTTTTTGGTTGCCTTTCGCAATAAAAATCCCGTTCACCATGTTTTCACACTCATTTTGGTGTATCGGATTTTTCCTGAGTCAACCTCCTTCACGGTAAATTAATGAAATTACTTTGCCGTTTTTCCTCACTTTCGTGGCTTTATTCACAGACGGTGTACTAGTACACTGCGTCGGGCTAGCCCCCGTGTCTGTAGGTGGTTGATTCAACGCGCTTAGACAAGCGGTCTTATCATACGTTGTGCTCCGTATTAGGAGTTTATTCCCACTCCGTCTTGTGAGTTGGTTGTTACCTTTATATAGATCTATACTGTTTTGTAATAATAATAAATTTATTACTATAAATGGATTTCTATATTTGTTGCTTGTCTTTAATTTCAGCCATGTCGAGGTCTCCGTTCGGCTGGCGTTCCCCAGTATTTAATACTTATAAGGGGACTCGACCAGCCTTGGAAGGGTTGGCTGCGAGAATTTAATCTCGCACCAACATTATAACTTCCACGGAGCTTCGACTAAGGTAAGTTAGGGCCTACTTCGTGTACGGCTCGCCCCGTTATGAGTTCGCCGTCTATTTTGACGACCAACTCATGCGGGGAAAACCGAGAGAGTGAGTGCTGGAACACGGCCAATACCTCTCTCGAAGATAGAGACTTGTATAACGGTGGGAGTGAGTGCCTCCGGCCAATACCTCTCACCGATAAAACTGTGGGTGTTATCCCTGCCCACAGTTCGTCTCGCTCGAGCATCATTCCTCGCTCTCTAGCCATAGGTGTGATTGCTCAGGGATCGGCTCCTTTTGTCTCTCCGCACGCTTCTACCACAAGCAAGGCGGGTAAGGGAAAAAGAGAGTCGTGATCCTCCAAAAGTACTCCCTTCAGGGCCTACTACGGAGGCGGTGCCCGTTTCTAAGGGTAAAGGGGGCGATAAACATGCCCACCTGCCCAAGAAGCGTAAGCGCCAGAGTACTGCCCAGCCAACAGGCGAGGCGGACTCTCTCCCCTTGACACCGACTGTGTGTTCACCTCATGTGTCAGGGGGGACCAAGAAGAAGAAGGTTAGCCCCCAAGGGGCGACCACTTCTTCTGAGTTAGGCGTCTCCCATGAACTTTTGAATTATCTCAAGATCATTGTGGAGCGGAGTGGTTGGTCAGACTCTGTGTCTGTACTCCCCACCACGCCTGACTCCAACCCCTCCCCCCAAGGGGGAAGGGGGGATACCTGTACCCGACCCGACCCAGGTCCGGTTCGGATACCGGGTCGGATACCGGATCCGGTTCGGATACCGGTTCCGGTTCGGATACCGGATATCCGGTTCGGATACCGGTTTTTACCGGATATCCGGTTCGGATACCGGTTTTTACCGGTTATCCGGCTAGGAACACTGGTTTTCCCTTGTTTACCACCACTGCTTCTAGTGGGTTGGGATCCGGTTCCTTTTCTCAGGTATCTGGCTCATTGTGTTTGTTTTCCAACACACTAGAGCCTTACCGCCCCACTTCGGGCGTCTCTCGACCACGTTCAGCTTTGATCGTCCGGTCGGGGCTACTCCCATTCCAGCGGCACTTGGTGCTCCGCCTGGGGAGGAATCCTGGGACTGCTTACACCGCCCTTCTTGGGATCAGGTTTCAGTCTGGATTTTCGGAGGATGATGCCTCTTCACAGGCTGAGATTACACCCCAGGCCTTTTGGTCCTTGGCGGTAGAGACTCAAGCCCTGCTGGAGAAGTTTCTTCCCGACACTTTTACAGAGTCGGGCTGATCCGGGACATCCGTCTCTCCTTTTTCAAGGTGAGCGTCCCTCCAAGGGCATCCCTCTTACGGAGGACTGTAAGCGAGTCTTCAATGACTTCGCCTCACAGCCTCTTGCATCCTTAGTAGGGTCCGTCCCTCGGCCGGGGATTTCACCTTCTCTAAACAGGACACTCTCGAATTATATTACGAGAAAGTCCCGTTCCAGTGACCTCCTACATGTAGGTGGTAGGCTTGGTGTCCACTTAAGAGTACACCTTGCGCCAAATAGAGAGGTTCCCGTCCTTATTGGAAGTTCATTCCAGGACTGGCCTGAGGCTGACTGCCTACTTGGGTACGCTCCTTTCCCTTAGCGCTAGGAGCCAGCACCTCGAGATGTCCGACTCGGACATCCTGTGCTAGACGAAGCCCCTTGTCCAAGGACAGGCTCGTTGTAAAACCGTCCCTCGGCTGGGTTTTTCACCTTCTCTCGACAGGACACTCGATTAAATTACGAGAAAGTCCTGTTCCAGTGACCTCCTACATGTAGGTGGTAGGCTTGGTGTCAACTTTAAGAGTACACCTTACGCCAAATAGAGAAGCTCCCGTCCTTAATGGAAGCTCATTCCAGGACTGGCCTGAGGCTGACTGCCCACTTGGGTACGCTCCTTTCCTTTCGCGCTAGGAGTCAGCACCTCGAGATGTCCGACTCGGACATCCTGTTGCTAGACGAAGCCTTGTCCTGGACAGGCTCGTTGTGGTTGGAACTGTCTGTGTCGACAGCAATAGCCACCAATGCTAGGAGGAACTTACGCTTTCCTCTCTGGGCATTGCGGATGCGGACATGCCTGCCCTCCTGGCCAGGGTCCCGCACTCCGGCCTTCACCTCTTTGGAGGTAAGGGGCCTGATGTGATTCAACTTGAGGTTGATTCACGCAAGCAGGCGACGGAACTTCTGAAACGCCTTAAGTCCTCGGCTCCTAAGCCGCAGGCCCAGGCTGTCTTTCCGCCTCCTAGACGCGGTGGCGCTTCCAGCTGCCCCGTGCACAGGTGCGCCCCGAGCGTTGGAGGAGAGGGTTGGCGGCCGTCTTCAGTACCTTCCCGCCTGGGAAGGAATTACCGACGACGTTTTTGTGCTCCCCTTCGTGCGAGGAGGCTTCTGCATACTTTTCGCAAAGCCCCTCCCACACGGAACCGTCCACCACAACCCTCCTACACTATCGCCCCCTTTCTAGAGCACATCTCCACCGAGATTCAAGAGCTGCTGGAAAAGGGCGCGATCGAAAGGGTAAGAGACCACCCCAGTTGTGCCTCTCCCCTATCTTATATTCCCAAATGCTCGGGGAAGCTCAGAATGATCTTGAATATGGAGGTCATCAATTCCTTCATACCAAGAGAGGTTTTTCCACAGGGAAACCTTGGCCTCGATTCTCCCGGCGATCAGACCGTCAGATGTGGCTATTTCGGTAGACTTGAAAGATACTTTCACATACCGATACACCCTTCTTCAAGGGACCTTCTAGGTTTCTCCTTCAAGGCGAAACTTTCCGGTTCGAGGCCTTAAATTTCGGCCTGAAACCGGCTCCTCGAGTGTTACTCGAGCAGTCTCTACCCTAGCCGCTTCCCTCAGGATCGCGGTCTGAGACTTTTCACTTACCTGGACCACTGGCTCCTGGTGGCGAGCTCTGTGTCCGTCCTTCAGTCGCACATGGCCCTACTTCTCCGTACTACGCAAGAAGTACGATTCATAGCCAACTGGGACAAGTAGGAGTTGACTCCTACCCGCAGACCCATTTACCTAGAGTGCGGAAATTAGACATTGTGAACCAACTTACCCGCCCCAGTCGGGAGAGAATTCACGCAATTGTCTTTCTAGCTCGATCTCTTCGTCTCTTACGTCGAGTTCGGGCAGGCCGATGGCACCAGTTCTTGGACCACTTATCGAGCCATAGGGATGTCCTCAAAGACTGTTGGCTTCATATGAGGCCTTTTCCAACTTCATCTTCTGAAGTTTTCAAGCCCAGTGTAGACTCGCTCAAGGTGTGGATTCCTCTCACCGAGGAGATCAAACGCCTACTTATCGCCCTGTTCGGACCAGGTGGTCTCGGGGGACTGGTCACACCTGTGCACCTTGCCCCACTTATTGTGTTGGAATTGATGGCAGTCCTCATGTCTCTCCACCTTTTCGAGAACATGTTTGTAGGTCGCTCCGTCCTGATTTTGACGGTCAGCACCTCTGTTGCTGCTTACATCAACAGGCAGGGCGGGACTCTTCCCGCTACCCTGAACGATCTAACCGCCAAACTTAAGAGTGGTGTCGGCCTCACCGAGTGATTCCGATCGCCTCCTATGTTCCCGGGCGGGACAATCTGATTGCAGATTTGCTGTCCCGGGACATGTGTCCCCCCTCCGAGTGGTCACTGAATCAAGAGGTCTTCGACTACTTCAGTTCAGTCTGCGCCCATCTGGAGATAGACCTGTTTGCGACAGCTCTGAATCATCGCCTCCCGAGTTTGCTCTCGAGTGCGAGATCCGGAAGCTTGGGCCCTCGATGCGTTCTCCCTTCAGGGAAGAACTTCTGGGGTTACGCCTTTCCGCCGATCTCCTTAATTCCTCAGTTCCTGGGGAAGATTCAGGAGGATCAGGCGTGGGTTTCTGCTCATAGCACCTTGCTGGCCGAGGAGACCTTGGTTTCCTCTTCTTCTGTCTCTGCTGGACGGTCGGCCTCTCTCCCTTCTATGGAGAGCAGTCCTCAGATCAGCCCCTGTCGGGGATCCTCCACCGTCGTCCGGCGGCTCTACATTGACCGCCTGGCCGCTATTGGGGAGGAAGCGAGGACTCTCAGAGAGAGCCTCCCAGTTCATAGTCCAGAGCAGAAGAGTTTTCTACCCGAGCTGTTGTCAACTCGAGTTTAGAAACCTTCCATGCTTGTTGGGGAGAAGGGGTTTGTTTTCCCCGTTTCTGCCCCGGTGGGTGCTTTTACAGCAATTTTCCTTATTACTCCTTTCGATAAGGGCAGGGCCCTCTCTAACTTAGTGGTTACCGGTCCGCTATTACTGCGGTTCACCTTGGTTTTTTTCTGATGGTTCGGGAGTTTCAATCTCTCCCTTCCTGACTCATTTGCTGAGGTCTTTCTTTTGACACGCCCAGCATATCGCCAGTTGACTCCTGCGTGGAGCCTTCCTTGGTTTTGGACGCCTTGGCCAAACCGCCCTTTGGGCCGTTCTGCAAGGCGTCGTTACACCATCTCCCGATTAAGAACACCTTTCTCTCTCTACGGCCCCCGGGCATATCAGATGGGAAAGGCAAGGTGTACGTCTTGTCCCTCGACCTTCGTTAGTGCCAAGAATCAGACGGATTCTTCTGGCTTAATCGAAGTGTTCTTGAGTCCTCTGTCGGAATTCTCTTCCGTCATGGAGGATAAATCTTGGTGCCCTGTTAGGGCTCTCAAATGGTACTTGGATAGGACTACGGTTGTTTTTGTAAGGATGATCAGCTCTTCTCTTTTTCCATCACCTTTCTTCCCCAGCATCACGGGAGACTATCTCCCGTTGGATTGTCGAGGCTATCCAAGCTGCGGGTTCGGAGGCTCTCCTGTCTGGGAAGCCTCCCAGAGCGCATGACACTAGGAGTGTTCTACCTCCTGGGCGCTTTGTCAGGTTCATCCCTTTGGAAGACTTTTGAGGGCCGCCTTTTGGCGTTCCCTACTTTCTTCACATCCTTCTATCTTAAGGATGCTCCTTCGGGTGAGGTTGGATTTGAAACCTCTGGGTTGAGAGCTGCTTCGTCGTCTCTGTCTGCCCCGCGTTAGTTACTCCCGTCCTGGGACATGCCACCCGGTTTTTATCCGTGCTATTCTAGCAAATAGGTAGATACATCGATTTATTGCTGTAAATCAAGAAAATTATAACTAATTTTGTTATTTACTAGATAAATCTATGTATCTACCTATGTCCCTCCCTCCAGCCCCTCTCCTTGTCTGACATGTCCTAGATTCTGTCTCTGACTGCTCGGAAGAGGAAGAGTATGGCGGTGGCGCGATTGGATTGGTGGACGGGGAGTACGCGCGCGCAGGCAGGGGCTGCGCTTTTTAGACTTAGGTTTTCTCGAATGACGGCATAGTTTGGGAAACTAGCAAATAGGTAGATACATAGATTTATCTAGTAAATAACAAAATTAGTTATAATTTTCTTGATTTTCTGTATTAAACTTAATGTATTTTGAAATTCCCGGGCAAATTGGGTTTGCTCCAATCTGTATACGTGGCGGCCTGTAGCGTAGCCGATTAGCGCCATTTTGAAAGGGTAGGAATTTTGGCGGGAAATTTGTTTTGGGTGTGGTCTCCTCACTTGGGGATTGATATCGAATTGACGGGTTTGATTTTTGTTTGTTTGTTTGTTGTTCGGATTGTTAAGTTGTGAATTAAAGATATTATATATATATATTCTGTCTTGGTTTGTTGGAAGTTCTTTTTGTAATACGGCGATAGCTTGGCAGGCCACACGTATGCGGATGTGTAGTATTTGTTACTGTTAATTGATGTCGATGAATTTTGATAAATGTTGCCTATGTATATTGACAGTTACGATTATTTGTCGATATTGATGTAAAGTTTTGACAGTCTGTCATAATCGATTGTGACTGAGATTCGGTATCGTGTTGCTGCTGTTGATTTATGGTTTTGTTTTTTGCTGCTGCTGCTGCTGCTGACGTTTTCGTAGCCGACGATTAATCAATATTGAATGCAATTGATAGACTGTCAATCGTATATTTTTGCTGCTGTGTTTGGTGTTTTGCTGTTGAGATCCATATTGAGAATATTCTGACTGAGTTGAAATTTCATGTTGATTGCTGGTGGAAAGTTAATAATTATTGTGTAATTAATTTTCAACTTTCAACTCAGTTGTGTGAATATATTTAGACAATATAAATATTTATTTTTGTTGTCAATTAATTATATATTTTCATTATGGCGACAGCAAAGGTAAAAATTAATTATTGTAGCCATGATGAGCTCATGAGAGTGCCGGGAGTGGGTCAAGCGACAGCCGACAGGATATTTATAATGAGAGAGGCAGCGGACATCACTCCCGACACTCTATTGCAAATACCGCATTTGAGAAATGCTGAACATTTGATACATGCCTTTGATTACGAACCTGTTAGAGTGAATCTACAAGACTTGCAGGACACGCGTACAGTGGGAAACCATCCTAGCGATACATTTACATCACTAGCCCCCTCGCAACAGCAACCCACCGTCAGCCAAGCGCCCGTGGCACTATCGCAAGGTGGCCATGTTGCCTTTAATATGTATGGCACGCAGGCCCCTTGCACTGGTAGCCAGGGTACTTCGGTAATTGGCGGGGAGAGGCAGTCGGGCAATACAGCCCCGCTAGGTTCTAACCCAGTCCTGCAAGGCTCTAGCTTGGATTCACAGAACGCAATCCGATCTGTATGGGGGGCAGACACTTACATTCCAATTGGAAACCAACGCAGAGAGCAATTGGGGTTTTCCACCTGGGGTACTGGATTACTATCCCAGGTGAATGCGTCCAACACTCCTCCAAATAGCCCTGCTACTCCAGGAATGTCGCCTCTAGACGTTCAGGGACAGGTCATGACCATGCTAATTAGTCTGGGGTTGGTAAGGCCGGGAGGACAACCTGCTCCTTCACTCGCCACCCAGGTCAACAGTCAGCCGGCTACCCATGTGGGGGGACTCCCTCAAGCATGGGCCGGGCAACAGCCGATGAATACGGGCGCGTATGGGCATGCTTATAGCCATGTCCCTCAGCCCCCAATGCATAGGCAGTGCAGCCCGAGGTACAGTCACCCACCCCCTGTAACTAGGGCAGCTCCAGCCAGGCTGGCCACACCGATGCAACAGCATCCGGTGAACATACCTAATTTTTCAAATAGACCACCCTCGAATGAGTTTGCAGAAAGGGTACCATCCTACAGGCCCACCCCCCTTCCTAAAACAATAAATTATAATGGGACGGGCAGCTGGATGGCATTCTACAGCAAATTTAAGTTGTTCGCGGACCAGTGTGGTTGGGATCAAATCCAACGGCGGAACCAGTTGTGCTGGTCACTAGAAGGAGAGGCCAGCAAATATATGGCCCTCATCACGGAGAGCTATGGGGAGGTACCCTACTCTGATCTAGTGAAGAAGCTAGAAAAGAGGTTCTCTCTCCGTGAAGAGCCTGCGGTGACCCGTATGCAGTTCCGGTCTGCTCAACAGAAGCCAGAAGAGGGGGTATGGAAATGGGCGGATCGCCTAATGACACTGGCGGGACAGGCCTTTATTGGGCTCCCGGACAATTTCGTTCAGGAGCAGATAGTGGCTCGTTTCTGCCAGGGGTCGTTAGACAAAGAGGCAGGACAACATGTCCTCAACACCCGACCCGACACCCTGGATGAAGCCATGGAGCGCTACAAGTGGTACCAACATACCCAGAAAGCGATGCATGGACCATCAGGTGGTCGGTCCAGGAGGGAGGTTAAGCAACTCTCACTGGATGAGGTGGAAGCTGAACTAAGTGTTCAAAAAGTCACTGCCACGCCCAGGATTGCCGGCATCCCAGGTATCGAATCCAGAGTAACGGCCCTCGAGTCCCGAATGGGGTCTATAGAGTCTAAACTGGATGAGGTATTGAAGGGATTAGCATCATTGAGGTCGTCCGTAGACGGATTATGTAGGGTAGTCGATGGTAGGCTTAGTTCTGGACAGACACCAGCCATTTCCGATCCTCATGCGATCAGAATGGGGGCTGGTGGCAGGCCTAGAACTACCTCGGTCCGGACCCCAGCCACACCTGACCGTTCAGCGGGCAGGATGGGGGCTGGTGGCAGGTCTAGGTCTACATCAGAATCGGTCCCAGTTACACCTGATCGTTTAGCAGCCAGAGCGGGCTTCCCTCGTGGCTGTTTCAACTGTGGCCAATATGGACATTTTAGCAGGGCATGTCCATTACCCAGGCGGTCCAGGTCGGGCAGTGATTCAACCGAAGAACCAGTGAGAATGGTTGCGTTTGAAGAAGCGGATTTGGATGGGGGAAATGGAGAGGGATCGGAGGAGGTGGGGAGTCCCCGGTCCGAATAGAAACTCCCCAGTCAATTCCAACTGTTCCATCACTTGAAGAGGCTGCGCTTGGGGAACCATCATCATGGCCACTTGACATGAGTTCAGGGGGGCCAGGGGGTACTACCGCTCCAGGAACTTCAGTTTCTGTAGTCCCCGACGAAGTTCCATGGAAGCACCCGCCCTGGCCACCGGACGGAAGTTCGAGGGGGTCAGGTACTACTGAGGATGTGGAGGTAGTCGCATGTAGGATTGTCTCCACGTCCACATTGAGTATTAATGTGATGGTTGGTGCCGAGCCCGTAGCAGCCGTTTTGGACACGGCAGCAGCCGTCACCATAATATCAGATAGATTACTCCAGCGCCTGGAGCCTTGCCCACCCATCCTTAAGCGAGTGGTACTTAAGGGGGCTGGGCGAGATATGAAGATGGATGGCGTGGTGGTGGGGCCGATAAATCTTAAGCTTGGTTCACAGGCACTTAGCGAAAAGATATATGTGGCCCCTATTGCAGATGAGATGTTATTTGGTGTGGACCTGTTACGGAAGCACAGGGCCCAAATAAACATCCCGGATGCTATTTTGATTTTGAATGAAGAAGAGATGCCCATCATTCAGCGAGGAGAAATGGCGCAGGACGCGGTACAGGTTCGTGTGGGGGAGGCCGTAAGGATTCCACCTCTTTCGGTACAGAGGGTACGGTGTACTGTCGCACCTCTCTCGGGGCCAATCTTGGTGGAACCATTGCCCGTTCTACCCGTGCCTGTGCTCGTCCCCCGTACTCTTCACGAGGGTGATGGTGAGACAGAAGTATACGTCATTAATCCCTCGACAGTGGGTTTAAAGCTCAGGAATGGTGAGGTCATAGGGGAGGCACGGGAAGTCTCTGTACTGGAGCCTAGCCCGGGGCCCTCGGCAGATGTTAGGGTAAGGAAGGTCAGCATGGCTGATTCTAACATACCCCCTCACCTCCTAGAGCTTTGGAATAGATCCATTCAGGACCTGGCTCTCGAGCAGCAAGGGGAACTGAAGGAACTTTTGACCGAATTCGAATGTGTGTTTGCGAGGGATGAGTTTGATCTCGGGGATTTCAATGAGATAACTCATGGTATTAACACCGGAGAGGCGAGGCCGATCAAGCAGAAGATGCGAAGGACGCCCCTGAACTTCGTTCAAGAAGAAAGGGCCCACTTGAATAAGATGGTGGCCGCAGGAGTGATCCAACCCTCTATGTCTGAATGGGCCTCGGCCCCCGTGTTAGTGCGAAAACGGGATGGTGGGGTGCGCTGGTGCATTGACTACCGGAAGTTAAACAGTGTCACCAGGAAAGATGTGTACCCTCTCCCATGTATTGAAGAGTGCTTGGATACCTTGGCGGGCAACGAGTGGTTTTCAAAACTCGATGCAAATGCGGCATATTGGCAGATCAGAGTCAATGAAGGGGACCGTGACAAAACGGCCTTTGTTACAAAACATGGGCTGTTTGAGTTCGTCCGCATGGGGTTTGGTTTGTGCAATGCCCCCGCCACTTTCCAACGAGTAATGAATCTTGTGCTGAGGGGCCTCAACTGGGACATAGCCCTTGCGTTCTTGGATGATGTCGTTGTACTGGGCTCTTCCTTTACGGCCCATGTCAAGAACCTAAGGTCAGTTCTAGAACGTTTCAGAGATTATAAGTTGAAATTGAAACCCAAAAAGTGTGCCCTTTTTCAACGAAGGGTAGAGTTTTTGGGCAGAGAGGTCGATGGTGCAGGATTGCACCTAAAGGAGGACAACATCAAGGCAGTAGTGGAATGGCCCACTCCCAAATCCACCAGGGAGGTGGAACAATTCCTTGGGCTGGCCAACTACCATCGGATGTTTTTGAAGAATTATGCACAAGTGGCGGAACCGTTATACAGATTGACTGGCAAAAATGCATTTGGTTGGACTGACGTTCACCAGTCTGCATTTGAACAGATAAAGAGCCTAATGACTTCTGCCCCAGTTCTAGCACTCCCGAATTCGTCGGATCCGTTCATCCTTGACACGGACGCATCGAGTAGTGCGATTGGGGCGGAGTTGCTCCAGATTCAGAACGGTGAAGAGAGAGTTATTGCTTATGGCAGTCTCTCTCTCACTGCTGAACAGAGAAATTACTGCGTCACACGTCGGGAATTGTTGGCGCTGGTACGATTTACCCGTCAGTACCGACATTATCTGTTGGGTAAGCCGTTCATTGTGCGTACGGATCATGGAAGTCTAACTTGGCTGCTGAACTTCAGAGAACCGCAGGGCCAATTAGCCCGCTGGCTCGAGGAGTTGGGGCAGTACGACATGAAGATAGAACATCGACCTGGCAGGCGCCACCAAAACGCTGACTCTCTTTCTCGTGTTCCGGATGTCGGATCAGTATGTGAGAGTTATCGACTTGGTGTGCAGCTGGAAGACTTGCCTTGTGGGGGGTGTTCATATTGTACTAAGAGGCACCAAGACTGGGCACACTTTGCTGACAGTGTGGATGACGTAGTGCCATTAGTCCATAATCCACGGATTTCGAGCGTGGCTCTCGAAGCAGAGTTCTTTGTTACTCACATGGAAGTCTTCTTCGATGGGGCCAAGTCACTTTCTAGAGTGAGCGCTGTCATAGTAGACGACTCTGTAGAAGCCCCTGGAGATCCGCCTTCTGCTGACCTAATACGAAGGGAACAGGAGGCGGACCAGCAGCTTGGGCACTTACGTAGGTGGTTACAGGACCAGGTTGAAGTGGATGAAGGGACCCTATTCCTCCTCTCCCCAGAGGGAAAATTCCTATGGATAAACAGGGATCTCTTTTTTCTTAAGGAAGGAGTGATCTGGAGAAAGAGGGATGATGTGGATGTCATAGTGGTCCCCGAATCATTGAGACATGACATAATTCAGCTGAATCATGATCCACCCTCGGCTGGACACTCTGGAGTCAGTCGCACTCGGTCCAAATTGAAGACCAAGTACTACTGGTACGGTATGTCTGAAGATATTCGAGGGTATATTGCTAGATGTGCCACTTGCAATCAGAACAAGAAGGCAACGCGCTATGGTAGACACCCCATGAAAAGCTATCATGCCGGGGCGCCCATGGAACGTGTTCATCTTGATTTTATGGGGCCGCTACCGAGGACCCCGCAGGGTAATGAGCACATTCTAGTTATGGTGGATCAATTTACCAAGTGGGTTGAGTGCGTATCTCTGCCCTCCCAATCGGCAGAAACCACTGCTCATGCGGCAGTGTGCGAGTTTTTCTGCCGGTTCGGATACCCGTTCCAGATATTCACGGATCAGGGCAGAAATTTTGAGAGTATTTTGTTCAAGAACATGTGTCGCATCCTTCAGATACACAAAGCAAAGACTACTCCTTACCGACCTTCGGCTAATGGTCAGGTGGAGCGGTTCAATAGAACTCTGATGGATGCGGTACGATGTTACGTGGCGAAGTCCCAGAAAGACTGGGACAAACACCTGCCACAAATTGCCGGTGCTATCCGTTCAACTGTAAATAGAAGTACCGGATTTACCCCCAACAAGCTGATGCTGGGTCGGGAGGTAAATCTTCCGGCTGACATCGTATTCTCCGTTCCACTGCCTGCCCAGGATAGGTCCATTGACGAATACGTCGCAGACCTGACCTCGGCTATGCGGTGTGCACACGTATCGGCCCGAGCAGCACTTAAGTCTGTTCAGAGGCGGATGAAACGAGACTATGATATCAGACAATATGTTCGGCAGTTTGAAGTGGATGACCGCGTATACATACTGGACACGGCCCGAATCAAGGGGAGGTCAAGGAAATTGAGCCCCCCATGGAAAGGGCCAGCGGTCATCATTGGTAAGCTGTCACCTTTCCTGTATCGGGTGGCTTTCAAGAAGGCAATCTTCACCGTGAACCATGACCGGTTAAAGAAATGCATGGACCAGTGTGAGGTTGTCGCAGGCACGCCCGGCGAAGTTTATTGCTTCTGCCGGGGGGCTGATGATGGGTCACTTATGATACAGTGCGACAAGTGTGACGGCTGGTATCATGGAGGGTGTGTCGGGATAACTCAAGCCGAGGGAATGGAAAAGGTTAAATGGTTTTGCCCGTTCTGCAGTCGAAATCGGTAGGTCGTGTGCGAGTAACCTTGTCTTTTCTTTCCTCCTCCCGGGGCTGTATCCCCATCTCCATTCCTTCACCAGCAGTTTGCTTACACCTGTACTATAACGTAGGGTATATATATATGTTTCATTATACTGTTTTATATTGATCGATGATGAGCGAGCCGCTCTTTATGTATATATATATGTTTCATTATACTGTTTTATATTGATCAATGATGAGCGAGCCGCTCTTTATGATATATTATTTTGTGTAGTAATGGGCAAGTTCGCTTAACTTTGTATGCTATGTAAATGAGAATGTGAATTATTATAGTTAATTCGTGCTAAATTCAGATGGTCATTGTAGGTCATAGTTAAAGATTATTCAAATCTATTCAAGAATGAACGTCATTTGTTTTTCTGTATTTATATGATATTGTTATTGTTTGTTATGTTTAGAATACCGTTCTGCATAATTATGCAGGTTATAGTCAATTTCTAAGATATTGGCTGTTTGCTTTTTATTTTATGTATGCTCATTATCATGTGGCTTATTACTGGCTTATATACTGTAATCGTGCAGGTGTTCGCAAGTGGTAACCATACGCACTTAATTATAGCCCATGGTCCGCTGGGTGGAGGAATGGTAAGCATGACGAGATGTTTGTTTTTGTGGGAGTCAGTGAAGATAGAGAGAAATATTAAGTTGGGAATGGCCGCTCTGGGAGCCTGCCCCCTCCCCCTCTCGGGCCCCTTGAATCAGAGGAAACTCGAGATCGGGAGGTAGCAGAGCACCAGAGAGGATTATTCAGTTGAGTATTATTTTCTTGATATGTTCCCGTATGTATTATGATTTAAGAAAAATAATAGTAATTTCATGTAAACGGACTTTAAAAAGAGAAAGTAGACCGATTTGAGTAGGTCGAAGGATATATATAATTTTTTATGGTGGGGGGATGTGTTGTATAAAATAGTATTAAATAGCGTAAGACCCGGAGGGCGCCATCAACGGCTGGGAAGACAACGGGACGCACACACAGACTACACTGCACTGCACGTCAGATCCATCACAGCCGTCGTTGAGAACGGACCTACATTATTTAGCTTGGATATTACTTTGGAGAACGGACGATTTGTACAGTTTAATAAGGTAGGAATTCACTGTGATATTTTGTATTGTATGCTTGTTGCGTGCTAGCCTCGGCGAACACTAAATACGTATGCAGGATGTTACGCACACAAGCTATTCTACGAAGACCTGAAAGGGCCAAACTGACGACGTAAAAAAATTATAAATATTACGTACATACGTAGTAATTATTACGTACGTACGTAATATTTTTTATTTTTTTACGTCGTCAGTTTGGCCCTATCAGGTCTTCATAGGAGATCGACGAACCCATCGCGCCGGTACTACTACGAGCGCTGAGGGCTCCCTTCATCATAATCGTGAAAAATACAAACTGGATGCTGACGGGACAGTCTCGATAGCAGTTATCGACAAAAAGGACCCACAATTTCAGGAAACCCTCTTCAAAGGTCACAAAACAACCTGGTAAGTTTTAATCATCTATTATTCAATATAATTCTTTGGATGTAAGTAAACTGCAATAGATGATATTCAATTAAATATAGGCAAAAATGAACAGTGATGCAGTTTAGGTATGGGATGTGTGTTGGCTGCGTTACTACACAGTCGGCAATGGCGTGTACCTATGAGTGAGTATTAATACTTTGTAGTGGCTGGATTGGTGATTGGACCGCTCCCCCTCCACATGCACTCAGTCATGGCACTTCAAGATGTTCAAAACAAGATGAAATTGCATTACAATACATTAATGATATTTTGTTTTCTCATGAATCATTGTCATGATTGTGTAGACATGTTAATTTGTTATTGTTAGATGTCCTCAGGCTCAGATTAATATTATTTATTCCATTTCAGAACAGAAATATCCTATTACTAAAAAATTGAGGCTTGCAGAAAAAGGGAAGAAGAAACTAGGAATTAATTTCATTTCTCCTAAACTTAGGGAAATCTGTAATATTAGCATGTGTGTACATTTCTTGTCAAGGCCGCGGGAAGGGGGGGGGGGGGATGAGACTAGCCTTTGCCATTGGTTGCTGTACAAAATTATTATTATTAGGTGGTCTGTCGTTATCGACAGATCACCTTTTAATTTTGTCAGAATTTTCTTCTTTATTTCTTCTTTTTCCTACAAATTTTTGTACCCTCCAAATCTCAAAATCGGTCAGGTCAATGTCATCGAGTTTCATGTCATGTATGAGGTCGATCATGGACATGGTCCATTAAGCTTTTGGAGGTCATCAGGTCATCGTGACGTCATCAAGACGCCATTTTGTAAATTTACAAGATCGATTATATCTTCATAATCGATCATCAAAAATCAACTATATTCACATCACATAAACTTCAGATGACGTATCATCAAGTCATGTCCTCACAGGTCATCTAGAGGTCAGGACGTGCGCGTACGCGCGCGTCAAAATTTAAAAATGCTCAAAATCACGTAGGATCAAGTCTGCACACGTTTCAGGTCATTTTGAGCATTTCAAAAATTTCCGTGCGTAAGCGTCCGCGCCCGCGTTCTACGTGCGCGCAAGTCGTAAATAACATTAAAACGCTGTTTTTTCGATTGATTTGCAATCCTGACCCTTTTCTTCATCATTTCCATCAACTTGGAATCAATTTCAATCAATAATAAGGTCGTACGGGCGCGTCAAAGTTCAAAATCCGTGCGCTCATCTATGGCGAAAATAACGTAAAAACGTGCAAAAACATGCCTCTACAAAATTAACTCTAGCTCTTTAAATAGTCCATGAACCCCCAATTTTTTTTTTCATCATCAGGTAGGGTATGAATCATAGATGTTATTTCATGTATCATTTGACCCTTATAAACATTATGACGCCATTAAAATGGCGCCAGAATTCAAAATTTCCATTTTTCATGTTTTCACGTCATCACATTTAAGCAAATTTGGCTCTAGATTCGTAATTATTGGTCGTTTTTCGCCAAGATTTTAATATGTTGTAGCTGAGGCAATTTCCTACAAAATCAATGCCCACCATTTTTCATTTTGATGACGTCATCACATTGAAATTTTCAATTAAAGATGCCATGTCAGAATTTTCCCTATTTGCGTGTTATGTCTATGGAAGATGATTTTTTTTCGAATCATGAATCTACATGACATTGTTCTCTGAGCTGTATCTCAGTTGTTTTTAGTCCATTTTCTTCCAGATTTTTGTATGTTATAGCTGAGACTATACGCTTTTACAAATGTGGTCTCCAATTTTTGATGAGATGTCGGGATCATGCCCAATTTTTCACTACAAAATGTGATTTGAGAATCCCGTTTTTCGTTTACGTGTTATCTCTATGGGAAATGTTTTGGTATATTGGTCAAAGCACTTGCCTCTCACTCCGGTGACCCAGGTTCGATCCCCGGTGGGTCCATTAAATTTTTTTTTTTTTTGCTTCTTTTTGCCTTTCATTTTACCATCTTGTTTGACTATTATAACATAAGCAATCACAAACCACGTAATAAACTGCCTTATTTTGCGTGTTATGTCTATTGGAAAGTAGTGTGCAGTGGTTTATGTATAACCTTCTTCGACTATTATGACATAAACAATCACAAACCAAGTAATAAAATGCCTTATTTTGCGTGTTATGTCTATTGGAAAGTAGTGTGCAGTAGTTTATGTATAACCCTATGAATATCGTGATTCCCTGTCGTGTATTAGAGCTATGGGCTTTATCTCCCAAGTATCCTACTATGTCAAATAGTGCCATTTGATATCACAATTTCTCAAAATTGGCTTAGTCAATTATCTTAAATTTTCGTTAGTCATCAGTCCTAATAAGGTCAAGTTTCCGCATCTTTTTCAAGGTCATCAGATTATTGTGACGTCATCTAGGCGCCATTTTCTACAAATCAACTTATGGTCGTATCTTCATAACGAAATGTCATTTCTGTTTCATATTTGGCATGGTCACTGTTATTGAAGTCATGGTCATTCCCATTATCATCACCATCACCATCATCATTATATCATCATCATGATTATCAACATCATTATCACCATCACTGTCATGATATTCATGATGATGATGATTACCATCAACATCATTATCATTACTGTCATGATGATATAATGATCATCATCATGATTATCATCAACATCAATATCATCATCACTGTCATGATGATATACATGATGATGATTATCATCAACATCATTATCATCATTACTGTCATGATATTCATCATGATGATAATGATGATTAACATCAAAATCAGTATTATCATCACTGTCATGATATAATGATCATCATCATGATTATCATCAACATCATTATCATCACTGTCATGATATAATGATCATCATCATGATTATCATCAACATCATTATCATCATCACTGTCATGACATTCATAATGATGATTATCATCAACATCATCACATCTTCCAATGACCGTTTCACACATTTTTCTACATTCCTGTCCTCAAGAAGCATCTCCATGCGTGGCATTCTTGATTTCCTATCTTCAGTTTAGCATTATGATCACCCTGATTACAATCATGATCATACAAATTGAAAGACAGACCACCTAATTCGTCCTCATGACGAATTAAATTCTAGTTATTATTATTATTTTTTTTTTATTATTTTTTTTATTTATTTTATTTATTTTTTTTTTGGGGGGGGGGACTTGCCCCACCCTCGGGATCACCGCCCATGAATGTTATTATGTTACACATAGCTATAACAAGCTAGAAGGACTAGATCAATAAATTTGTAAAATTTTGTCAGTTAATTTTACTTTACAGATTTCTTTCAAAGAAATTGTCACCAAACAAAGTCAAGCTCAATGGCATTTGTTTTTTGTTTTACTTTTTTTTGTCAATTTCAATTTCTTTTGTGTTACATTGGGGACATTAAATTTTCCAAATTTATTTGGTTATGATACCTCTGGAATTCTTTTTAGTTGATTAATATTTTATTTGCATGTATTTGTATACTCCGTATGAAAAGTTTGCCTTTTGTATGAGTAGAAAAATCTGGAATAGTTTCAGAATAGATCTATAATATCTAACATTTAATGTAAGAAATGGATCAAATAACATTCACAAAAACTTCAAAATGTGCAAAAATTTGGACATGCCATTCATACATATACATACATGTACATGTACAAGCTTATTTAAAGATAAATGTAAGCTTGTACTCCACAATAGCTTTAACAGGTGAATAGGTGTGTATTAGCGGGAACTGGGCCCTCTTGCATAAAAAGTTGCGCTTGATCGCAACTCAAAAAATTAAACGCAACTTGATTCTCAACCAATCAGGATCGTGTATTTTGGACTTGCGTTTAATTTTTTGAGTTGCGTTTTAAAATCGCAACTTTTTATGCAAGAGGGCCCTGGTCCATTTTAGATCATTCATACTTGAGAGGAAAATAATGATTTAAAATTTTGCTTTCAACTCTGAAACCTCAAATTTGTAAGTAACATAGTAAGAGTTGAAGTCCCTGAATCAGGTATTCTAGCAAATTTAAGAAAATTGAATCTTGTGTAGGGCAATTTTGTTGTCTGTTTTTGACTAAGTACTGCAACAGTGAATGTTGGACACAGTCCCACACAGGCATTGGGTCAGCCCATGAGATATTGACTTGTGTGCTGTTGATATGGTGAATAAAATGTTCTCTCACTTTCTTTTTCTCATCAGGAAACGAAACGTAGACAACAAGCAGAAGCAGCTGAAAAAAGAATGAGCGAGGTAAGTAGAGGATGTTTTTGTTTCAGAATTTCGAGAATCAAACATAGAGAGAGAGAGAGAGAGAGGAACAGTCCATGAAAATCTCAATTTAAAGTGACAGTAAACTGGAGCCCTAAATAATGCCATCTTTCAACAGGATTTGATATTAAAGTGTTTGTGCCTCTCACTTTCCCATTATGCCCCATTCTAGTTTGTAAAAGTTTAGAATGTACATGTACCTGCACACAATTTTCCACAATGCCATGTCAAAAATAATAGTTTGAAATACATGACTTTTTGTATAAATTTTGCCTATTATCCAAACAAGATGTTTAAAAATTCAAAATAAAATGCAATTAGTTTTCAATTATAATCTTAATTTAGCAATCACTGTAAGATAGCGTTGTTCAGTTCTCCCAGTGTAATGCCACTTTAAAGATTTTATATTCTTCTAAAAAAATAAAAAACAAAATCTGATAAAATCCTACACAATTTTAGTGATTAAATGATAAAAAATTCACAATGATTTCTCGCAATGAAACTTCACTCTGAGTAAGGTCCACTAAAAGCTGTGTGTAGCCAAATCTCTGGCTACACCATTACTTGGACATACAAAGGTGTGGTCCTTTTTATAACTGAGAGGAGTGATTGAATTACCATTCATCAGTTATTCTCATTACCTACTATATCTGAATGCATTCATGATGGGACTATAATCATTATTCATGCTTTCTTATCATAAACTATCTGCTGTAACCTAGGAGAATGTTTATTTTCATGTATTTCTAAACCCTTTCAAGACATTTGACCACATTTTGTGGTTTGGCTCAATAACTTGATTCAGAGCTCTACAAAATATACCAGATGTACATGTATGAGTAGAAAGAGCAAAAATTTATGCACACATTATGTCCATTTTTGTTGCATGACCATATTGCGTTTGATAGCAGGAATTTTAAAAACAAGAGTAAGCATTAAAGTCCTTAAATTGGCAACACATTAAGCGGTTCAAAATCAATTTTTTTTCAACTTTTCAACAAAATTTTTAATCATGTATCTTGTTTTAAAAAACAATACACCTAATTAGAACCATGTAGCACTAAAATAAAAATATTATTGTTGCCAATTTGAAGAACAAAATGTGATCAATTTAGCAGTTAAATAATTCCTGTCCTGAAAGGGTTAAGTCAGCGTGAGCATCCTCGTCCTCTGAGGACATGATATCATTACATTACATGTAATGCTAGTGGAAAGAAAATATCAGTATTGGGCAAGTCCAATGTATCTGGTCACATGGTGTTCCATACGTATAAACCAAGTATTATGAATTGACACATAGGCCCGAATTCACAAAGGAGGTTTAAACCATGGGTAAGGTTTAAACCTCCGTAAGCGTACTAAAATGAGCGTAAATAAGCACAGATTGCCCATGCGCACGCTCTGATTGGATCGGATTCCGCACGCACATAAGCTTAAAAAACCCAGGAGGGGGTTTAAACCATGTTTTAAACCAAACCTCCTTTGTGAATTCGGGCCATAAAGTATCATTTTATTTGATACAATACATGTATTTGGCCTGATCCAAGCTCTAGTGGAAGTTGCAAAATTTATATGTTCCCAAGTATTACTGGTATTATGTACATGTACAACACTTCACACAAAACGTATCATTTTACTTGATATTGGTGCTGTGGTCTAGTGGATACGTCACCTGACTGTAGATCACAAGCTGGGTTTGAATCACAATCCAACTCTAATGTCCTTTAGCAAGACATTAATCTACATTTGCCACTCTCCACCCAGGTGTTAATACCTGGCATGCTTGAACGCTAGTTACTTTCAATTGGCGGCTCGGCTATAACAGGGGTAATGACTAATGATGTCTAAGCGCCATGAGCCTCACCAAGTGACAGTTATGAGCGCTATATAAATGGCCATTATTATTACTATTATTATTATTATTATTATATTATTATTGATCCAAGCTCTATGGGTGGATGCAAAATATATACAATCTTCAGGGGAATACTAAGATCTTAGATGTGGTTTGTAACAGAACTTGGACTCGCCCTGTTGGATGGCGATGTGGAGAATAAATCTTGAAGCTGAATCGGTTTCTGTTTCTCTTCTGATATGTTAGCAAGAGAGAAGAGGATTGAAGGACCCGGAAGGAGTGAAGAGGAAACAACAGCAGAGGGAAGAGGCTGAGAGGAAAGCAGCCAAACTGGAGGATACAGGAGGAGAAGGAGGGTTAAAGGTAAACCTTAAAATCAGTGAAAAACATAAGCGGGGGCTAAGGGCGGTTTAATAGCCCACAAAACTCTTGAAAAAGCCACCGTAAATGAAAAGAGAGCCACTGTCAAATAATATTTCTGCTCATGGGTCGTAGTGCATTAAAACCTCCGAACACAATAGGTGGACTTCTAAGTAGCCCTCGCGAAAGAAATTTTAATTTTTACATTGCTTAAAATATTATTTAGGGGGGGGTATGGATAGTTTCAAGGCACAAACCTTTGTCAGTCATAACTTTTAAGACCAAGCACCTCATTGGTTCTGTACAGTAGCTGCTCCTCAAATACAAATGATTTCTTTCTTAGGCATGACATCAACACCATATCTGTGAAGTTTCAGTTTGGATGAAAAATTTGGATCTTTTCATCAGGTCTGAAAGTTTTGACCACATCTCGAATTTTTAAAAACATATTCCAGAACATCATATGATAGTCCACACAGAAATAGATCTTAGCTGTTTCTAATCATGTTTGTCATGTTTGGGCAGCTGGAGGTATTTTTTTTTTCAGATTTGAAAATGCATCCGCATTGTTATTTGATTGCATATATATTTTCTTTTTCCTGAAAATATAATTTGGTCCCTTTTTTTGACAATCCTGGATTGATACTAACTTTGCTTTTTAATTTTTTAATTATTACAGTGGCAAGTTACATCATAACAGCGCTTCGACCTAGATCCGAGGGAAGGAAATCAAGCTTGTTATTTAGAGAACAAACTCTTTTTTGTCTGATTTATTTTTAATGGCATATTAAGGCATATTCAGCTTTTCATGTCAAAGCCTTGATGGAAAGCCACTTGAAGCTCTTGTATTTCAGAGATTACTTACAAATTCATCTTGCCCTTTCCGTGAATAACAACATGAAAGACTTAATGGAAGTTACTTTGAAACCAGAATTTTTTGTGAACTGAAAGTTTTGCAGAAAAGCTAATTTGCAGTTGCGGTTCTTTTTAGCGGGATGAATATGAACTTGTGTGAACCACTTGCAAAAGTTGCAAACGTTTCATGTATGCAGACTATTCTGGTTTTGCAGTTACAGTATTACTATTTGAAGCAGCATATGCACTACATGTACATCAAGCCCCAATAGGCCTGGGGCCGTATTCTGAAAACTATGTTAACTTTTATGTTAGTAAAACGATGTTAATTGTCATAGCAAATCAACATCAGGACAAGTCATTGGTTAATGATTGCGCAAAGATGGCTGTGCCCGCGTAAAGTTAACAGAGATAGCTGCGCAAGCACCAGTGATTAGTGTTTATTGCGCGTAATTTAAATTTGTTTTGACAATTAACATAGTTTTCCTTAACGTAAAAGATAACATAGTTTTCAGAATACCACCCCTGAAAAAGTCTATCAACGATTTTTATAATTATTAATTTGCAATTCGTATACCTTTGTACCTGTGCTCAGTGTGGTAAAATAAGATATATAATTTGGTGCAAAGTCAGCATAAAGTATTATTGGGAAGTAAGGTGGGATCTGTGACATACGCCTTGGCGACAATTGCTCCAGAGTCCATTTTGTACGCTTCTCAGATTCCTACATAATCATTCCTCTAAACCTACATATAACTGCAATCCTTATTTATAACCCAATGCCTTTCCCTGTATCTTTGATAATATAAAGCCCAGAGGATGTATGTTGATCTCTGGGGAGCGTTTCATCAAGCGTTTTGTCAGTGATTTTTACTGACAAATTTGCTCTCAGCCAATCAGATGCAAGGATTTCAGTAGCTTATAGCAGTTGTCGGTAAAAATCACTGACAAAACGCTTGATGAAATGCTCCCCTGATTAAACATGGAAGACATACTACATGTACATGTATTACAGTCTGTGGAAACTCTTTATAAAGAGCTCTGATATAACAAGATTCTTTATATATCAAGGTAATTTTGCTGGTCCCAGGTCTTTATGTTCTTTTGTTTTTTTATCCTGATATAAAGGAGGTCTCTGATATAATGTTCATGGTCCCAAGGTCCTCATTATAACGAGTTCCCACTGTACTTTTTGTTTAGCTATGCCTGGACTATCCCTGGAAATTTGCTTTTCATCTTGCCCATATTTTTAGTAGAAGAAATTAAAAAGTCGCTTGGTAATTCTGAATAACTATTCTTGATGATTTCACTTTACATGTACATGTAGATACTGTGCAGCTAGAGATAGATGACGGTGATAGTCGTAAAGTGCACATGTACTTTTAATTACGTTGTAATCAGTATCAAAATCAGATAATCTTCTGTTTTAATATACAATAGTTTACAGCAAGCAACTCAGTCATTTTCTTACTTTGGAATTTTAATATATACTTGTACTATACATGAAGTATACAATTTCTGTATTCCATGATATTCATTCGATGCATTCTGATACATGTACATGTTTGAACTTCATGAAAATAAATGTGCTTTCTAGATATTTATCGTATTTCTATTGAATTGTAATACCATGTGTGTTAGATTATCTTTCATAATTATTTATTGTTGTTGAATTGTTATACAGCATGTTGAGGATGTTTTAATCAACCACTAGACCAGGACAAATGAATCAATTGTCCGCTTACGGCGTGTTTATACTGAATTTCAAATTATCATTATGTTTCGTTGTTTTCCGGGCCTAGCAGATTAATTCCAGATGCACGCTTCACTAGAAATACACCAGTTACATGTACCATTTATGCAGTCACCTGTATTATCATACCCATATGCAGAGGTGGATTTTTTCCGGGTACACTTACTGTCTCAGCTCAATGGAAGCAATTCCGGTAATGATAAATGGTTAAGGTCATGTGACACAATGCATAATGTGCAAGTTATACCCGTGCATTGCCCTCTTTCCAGACTTCTGATGACGTGTAAATTTCATGCCAAGCCAAAAATTTCCACACCGCGAAATATTCCATGCTTGCAGTATTAAAGGGATACTCAACCACAGATTGTGGACGTTTTAATGCCGCGAGAGGGCACCGTGATCGTTACCTGATCATGCCGTTGCCCCGCGGGGCGCAAACCTCGGATAGACTGGTCGCCGCACAAACATGCATGCTCCGCCTGAGCTCGAGCTCTCGTGCGAGATTCGGTCGGCTTTGTGCAGTCGAAATGTAATCCCGCTTAGTCCAACGGACTAAGCGGGATCCTGCATATGCAAAGAATCCTGCATATGCAAAGAATATTACTGATGTTGATGTTATTTATTTACTTTGTATTCCTGTATGTGATTGTCTGCTGTAGTACATGGGAACAATCAACATTCTTTTTAAATTGGGTTTTTTCATAGAGAACAATAAAAAATGCAGGGCCAATTACGGTGCAAATGTTTCCAAGATTCAAGAATTTTCACGTACCATGTATTCTGTGCTTAATGATTCTGTGTTTACATGTAGGTGATGACGATATTCAACCATACAATGTATATCAATGCTATGAAGTGTATGCATCTCCTGCATATATATTTACTATTACACTAAAGACTGGCTTATATTTGTACTGGTAAACCTGGTTTAACTCGGTCCACTACGTTATGGAGCACCAAATGTCGAGCTTTAAATTCTGTATTAATGGCTTAATTTTATAACAAAATACATATCCAGTCATGTATCCAGTCATGTGAAAATGAGAAATTGATCATAATAGCAGAGACTTGCTCAGAAGAAAAGCCTATGGCTGAAGAAAGTGTTTACATATTGATTTGAAATGATCTTGTTTGTTCATTTTGTCACAGAGTTACGGTAACTTTTGTGTGATGAAGAGGGCATATGGCACTCCATATATAAGTGGATGTACTCCACCATTTGGGGTTTAAACATCGATCTCTACGCACGGCTCTATGCGAGCAGTTGATGTGGCCGCACAACTAAAATTAGGAGCCCTACACTCAAACACAGTACGTGGGACACCCTCTGCTGTGTACGATTCCAGTGTACTGCTATGCAAAAGACACATTATTTTATTTTTGTTTTTAAAAAGACATTTTACTGATTGTCACATTAAATTGCCTTTAAAATTTGTAAGGATAAACTTGTTTTGCCTGACTGTTTTTTGCAGTTAATTTGTGGAAAAGACTTCACAGTGCTGAATTATTTGATTCTAGAAATGCATAAAATTGTATTAAAACAGTACTGCGGTAGTGTTTTTCTGCGAGCCCTAAGAGGGCGACGGGTTGCATCAAACGTAGAGGGCGTTGCTTTTATCTATCAGTAGAGATCGATGGATTTAAACCTATACTAAAGTTATCATGCCTTTATGAATACTGGCTGTTGAGTGTTGTTGACTATACATGTACTAGCCACGTACTAGCCACTGTGACTGCATTTGTCATTTTGATAAGAAATTTATAAAATGTATACGAAATGTATTGTTTGTGGAAAATTGAGTACATTCTGGTGAATAATAACTGATAGAAAGCTTTGACTGCATTTTTTCTCTCATCGAATACTGTACAAACGCAATGGATAAAGAGATAGAGAAAGACCTACATACATGTAGATGCTTGTAATTAAATATAGAAAGAGGGAGAGAGAAAGGAACTTATGTGTGCAAGAGAGAAAGAGAAAGAAACACAAAAAGAAACAGACACAGAAAGGGAGGGAGAGAGAGAGACTGGTAGAGTATGTACATGTACAATATATAACAGCAAAAAGTTCATTCTTTTTTTAAATCACTTCATATGAAATCAAGTTTATTCATTGGAAATCAAACAATATACATCTGCAGTACAATGCAGTGACATTCCTTGATATCCCATTTCACAAAAAGAATCATGTATCTTGTAAGAACAAGCATGCTTAATCCTCAAAATATTTCAACAATACTGATCAATTCCAAAAATTCGAAAATTGCATACACGTACATGACTTGTGTATTAAGATACATTTTTCCATCATTGCTAAATACCATTTTCATAACATTTCCATATACATGTACATTTAACTAAATTCACTCTGCCGTGATAATCACATATGCTTAATAATTAATAATAATACTCAATTCTTATTGTCTATGCGTTTCAAAAGAGCTTTCTTTTGGAAGGGCATTTATAGCCCTTTAGTTTTTTACATGAACATAATGTAGTAGTCCCCTTCATAAGGGAACAGATAAACTCTGTGAAAAAGGCATTTTGTGGAAGGACATTGTCATAATACACAACTATATTTAGGTGATATTTATTGATATAAAAGCTCATTCTCCGATCAACATACAATTTCAATATCAAATTCATGCAATTTATTTGTTTCCATTTGAATCTCCAAAATAAAGAATACTAAAAAATAGATTAAATTCCTTCTCCTTCAACATATGAATATTGTGTAATAATTAATATGTATTTGGTCAATATTGGGTAGTACACATCCCTATAATTCATATATATGTATATATTCGTTACCATTATTGAAATCTTCGGTAAATCTACAAGTACGAGTTTCTCTCTGAACACTGAACACAAATAAAGCCCGAATACAAGCATCCGTGCTACTACTACTATAACATCATCCCTAAACATGCGCTTGTTACAAAGAATACTCAAAATACATTTATTCCTTTACCTCCAACAGATGAATTTTCATTTTCAACCCTCAAAAATATACAAAATAGACTTTCTCTACTCTCCTCTAAGATTGCACATCATAACAGGAAATACAATCAAATCCCCAAACACATCTCAGTATGTATAAAATGCACTGTAAAAAAAAAAAAAATCAAACTACTGTACATCATTCTACTCTCATTTTTGTATTATGTGAATTAATTTGCACAATAAAACATATTCAGGACATAACAGCTTACAGTAAAATATAATAGTGTACCTTCTAAGGTGCGTTGACCCATATCATACATGTACAGTTAGCATGCATATCATAAATTATTACAAAATCTGTCCATTATTTGACAAAGAAGTACATAAAATGGTCACAATCAAGATCATAAGGCTTACTTCGATTTTCAAGCTGTGTAGGTTGTTTATAAATCAATGTATATATGTAGATCTAATTGCAAAAATATAAAAGTTGATAAAATATCATTCTATACAAATCATTTCATAGCATTAACTATATTATGATCATAGAATTCCTTCAAAGCAATGAAATCTTGCAGTCGAGGAATATTCATGGTACTATCCGCTTCACATTCCACGTTGGTCTGCATAATATTTGAATATCATGTGGCTTCATAATAAGGATTTGAAGATCAACAGAAATAAGCCCTACAGAACAAATTTTTCACCAAGTGACTCGGAAATAAAATTAAGGAAACCAAAATACACACGCACGCACACACGCACGCACACACACACACACACACACACGCGCAACAGTAGAACATCCGTATATACATTATAGTACATGTATGTGTAAATGTACACAAATGCCAATAATTTCAAGAAAATATTTAAGGACTACAATGCCCACAAACGCAAAATTCAAAATTGTTCTCAGTATTTGCTATTAAACATTATTATGACCCAATGGGTATCAGTTGTACAGAGTTCTCAACTATGAAAATAGAGATGTCTTCAAATTACATGTATAGATAAATATCACACAAATTCATAAGTTGTTAAAAAAGAAGAGTCTTTTAGTCTTCCTTCAGTGGAAAAAACTGTAATATTACCATCAGAAAAACTTTCATGCTACAAAATAAATCCATCATACATGTACATGTCAATACACTGAATTTCTGAAATTCTCGAAAGTTTCTTGCTGTGGAAACGGTTGTTAAGAAGCATGCTTCATTGTTTCCTGATGCAAGTTTATGGTTTTACATACAGTGCAGATCGTCATTTTGAGGGATGTCACAATGCTGCATACAGCTTGAATACACAGACACCCACCAAATAATTACATTACAAACAAGAGTACAAAGATTTGGAAAAAAAAATATTCCCTGAGGGTTACTCTATCTCAAAATCAGTACTGTCCTCTTTTCGCGAACTACATGGAGCAAAATAGGGGAAAATCATATAAGCATGTACATGAAAATGGATGTACTTGCATAATGCATACTAAAACAGAAGCTTAAACACATTATGTACAGTACATTCATTTGACCCCATGATATTACATTGGTCCATCTTCAGAGAGAGAAGGGGGAAATATAAATCTTATTTTCAAACAGAAAATAGGTATTTTTTTGTTTTGTTTTGTTGGGGGGGGGGGACATTTTGTTCCATAAGATTATATAAAACATATACAGTGGAACTGCTTTATAACAAATTCCTTGGGAAAGGTGAAATTACCTCTTTATATTGAAACCTTGTTATATCAAGTCTAGAAAACAATAGAGTACCTTATTATCATGAGAGTATGTTATAATAATAATAATAATAATATTGGATATTTATTGGATATTTATATAGCAGTTTAATAAACAAATCCTCCAAAAGTGAAAATGTTATGATACAAACAAAATGAATACACATCCAAACCATGTACATGTACATTTCAAAACTGCCTCAATAAATACACTGAAAAATGTAAGGATATATAAAGATTATTGTTGTTAATTGTGTCTCTACAAAAATCAGCATTCTTGGCATGTACATGCACACTCACACACATCCCACCAAACCACAAACCAAATGAAAATCTGTTTGGCATTAACGTAATTTGCAACAAAGTTTTCCTTACATACTATAACCCTGTCAAAAGATATGGCACAATCTATCATACTTGGCATAGTGCAGTCCATATTTTACATATTACATATATTACAGAGTACTTTCAATTCCAGAAACGCCGGTACAGGTACAGTAATGGCATTCCACAAACTTTTGAAATGACCAAAATACAACTAATTTCATGAGGTACAAGTTAAATTAATGTAAATTACAAAACACAAGGGGAATTTCCTTAATTTCAATGAAAATTATTGCCGACTTTTAGAAGTTCCCGATGTTTGGTTTGGAAACCATGCAATAATTGAAGGACAATAATTGAAGGACAATAATAGTCCCATGGGATAATATTCATGGAGGGAGAGGGGAAGTTTTTAGAGGCTAAAAAGCTAAGAGGTCAGGGTGAATGTTTTAATTCCTCTCGGTCATCATCATCACAAGACTGGTCAACACCTTGGTACATAGAGTACCGAAGTGCTGACGTCATATTCGCTAGTCGTCCAGGATACTGGTTCCAAACAACAGAGCCCGCGCATGAGGTTCACCGCGAAGTCATTCTAGCAACGGGCTGGAGCAGGGGAATTTCAGTGTTTGGCGCTGGTGCGATCACCACGCAATTGTTTAGCACAAAATTGTTTAGTACCAGCAACCTTGACAACTTGGCCGGTATGACGACACACTTCGGTACTCTATTTGCAACTATGCATGTCAAGAAAAAATGTTTGTTTTCTGTGGAACAAGACTCAAAATGAAAAGATCCGAATGCCTGCAGGATGGTGATAGCTTCATGGTGACCAAATTAAAAAAAACCCCTGATGAATGCATTTAATGTACTGCTTTACTATACAGTGTAGCTGGGATCCGACAAAATATCAAGGGAAATAATAGCTTAAATACACATCATAATCTTGATTCCATGATACTTGGTAATGAATGGAACACAGAAAGACCAAATACCTTTGACTTTCCCTTACGCTCTCTGTTGCCATGGTTACATCCTTTAGTCAATATCTTGGGGCAGCGGGACCGCAGCATCATCATCATCATCATCTCAGTTGGTGGTCTTTGTTTCTAATGGACATGACAAAATCTATATACCTGCAAGATGTTGGTTTCATTGTTCTTTATGTTGCCATGGTTACATTCCAGGGACCGCAAAATCTTAGTTAGCTTTGTGTTCAATGGAAGATAGGATTCTGGATGCCTCTGTACGCTGACTGGAAGTCATCTGCTGGGAGATGTGGATGATGGAATCTAAAGCAACGTCTGGGTTCTCTTGTACCAATCTATGAAAGTTGGGAAATACAAATGTAAAGTAGAAAATGTACATTTTGTAATAAGATAAAGTTCATGTAACATAATGGTGACAGTATCACCTTCGTCATCACCATCATCAACATCATAACCACCATCACCATCATCTTCATCATCAACAGCATCACTATCTCCATTATTGTCATCATACCCCCTAACACTATGACCTCCACCACAACCAATACCATCCTCAATACCACCATCAACACACTTCCAACATCATCATCACAATCAATACCACCATCACTATCACCATCATCATCATCATCATCACAATCAATACCACCACCTCCATCATCATCATCATCACAATCAATACCACCACCATCATCATCATCATCATCATCACAATCAATACCACCACCATCATCATCATCATCATCACAATCAATACCACCACCACCACCACCATCACCATCATCATCACAATCAATACCACCACCATCATCATCTTCACAATCAATACCACCACCACCATCATCATCATCACAATCAATACCACCACACCATCATCATCATCACAATCAATACCACCACACCACAATCACCATCATCATCACAATCAATACCACCACCACCACCACCATCATCACAATCAATACCACCACCACCATCATCATCATCACAATCAATACCATCATCATCACAATCAATACCACCACCACCATCATCATCATCATCACAAGCAATACCACCATCATCATCATCATCATCATCACAATCAATACCACCATCATCACCATCATCATCACAATCAATACCACCACCATCATCACCATCATCATGACCAGTGACATGCTTACCCTCTGATTTGCTGCATGATGCTATCCCTCTTCACCGACTTGATATTTTCCACCAGGAAGGAAGTCTTGGTCTCCTCCTCTTTCTTCTCCTGCTCCACTAGCCAGTTTGTCACTGCCTTGTTATCCTCCCATAGATACGACTGAAAACAGATTAATAAATAACATTATAAAAACAGGTTTTACAATGTACATGTAGGCACTCTTCCTGATGAAATGAAACAATGCGACCATGCATTTTTCTTTCCTGTTGTGTAAAAAAAATGCATGTCTAAGATGAACGTTTGCGAGTCTAAGATGAACGTTTGCGTGACTCGGGTGTGTAAAAAGTTAGGATGCAATGAGATGAGTGTATTGTACGTGTACTTTCACATACATGCAGCAAGGACATTGATGCATACATTGAGATGACATTGAGATGGCATTAAAACGTCTGGCTACAATTATATGATATCACTTAATAAAGTAAATGGCAGCCTCCATGCCTGTGCAACTCTGAGCTTGGCATTCTGATCAGGTTTGTAGCCTACTTGTATTCATATTGTAGACCCTTTCATTAAACAAGGATTCATGTTTTGAAGCTTGAGCATTTGTGATATGCATTGCACGGCGTTAAGTCACATTGAAACAGATAACGAGCTTGACAGTCTTGTTTATTATCCACTTCTGACTTAAACTCAGTGCAGTGCATGTTCGTGAATGCACATGCAAACATGAATAATCTGTATGATGGTAATAATAATACGATAGTTCATTTTATAAACGTCTTTTTCCTGAGGTAACAAGGTGCTAATGTAGATACAGTCAAGCATGATCTAGCGACCACTAGTCTATAAAGACCAAAATATTTGTTTCCTTTGAAAAGTGTTTCTCATTGAAACGTGTATTAAAGGAACCTGTACATATAAAGACCACCTGCTTATAAAGACCACTTTTCTTGTCTCCCTTGAGCGTTTTTTTAATATACAAGTTTCACTGTACTATTATGACCCTACTTCCACTCCAATCTACTCACATTGACGGTACCCTGGTCTTCAACAAACCATCTCCTCAGCATGGACTGGATTTCACCATGGGACAGCTTAGGGTTACTGGTAGATATCTTCTTAGTGACTGCATGCTCCAGGAGCAGACGACGTAACCTCCAGTAGAAGAATGTTCGAGACGTCTTCCACTTCAGTATTTCCTGCATAAATAAAAGAATAGAGAATTATTCCTTTGCTCTATCAAACTGATCCATAGGGGATTCAAGATAAACTGCACCAGTGTGTAAATTTCCTGTGTTGTATATGAGATCTCGTAAAAAATGTCTAGAGAAAGGTTGTGGGCTATTTGAACCTAATCCCAAGAGTTCTTATCTAACTTCGTTGAAGTGTCATAGTTGAGTGGCTTCATCACTTGACTGGGAATGCAAAGGTCGTGGGTTCTAGCCCGGCACAGCATTCATGTCCTTGAGCAAGGCATTTTATCTACATTGCTCCTCTCCACCCAGGTGTTGAATGGGAACTGTGGTAGGATGCAATGTCTTTGTGGTTTGACCAGCATTGTGTGCATTTTTAAAATGCCGCCAGGCTGAAACGCTCCCGAGGGAGTGGACAACAGGCAAGCCTGAAACTAATGATCAGGGTCAGAGTATATCTGTCAAGTGCTTAGAGACATCAAGGGACATATTTGCTAAATATATATATATATACATCCTGAATACTATTATTACTAGGCAATACTTACTGAGATGACCCCTTTCTCTTGCATACGACCTGCCCTGTCGTGGAGGTCAGCGAAGGTCACGGCCACAGTATGATAGATGGGCAGCAAGGCATCCTCTCGCTCGGTCAGCTGCTTGGTGAGAGCTGAAAAGAAAAAGAGAGACAATGACAGCCTCTTAACCCTATTCCTACTGGGGGGGGGGTCAATTTGACCCCCCCCCCCTCGACATTTTGCGCGATAATTCTGCAACGCGCAAAGATTTTGCCGCGCCATTTCATGACTTTTTTCTTTGAAGTCTCCCGCATATTTTGAGACCAAATTTGCGATGTCCGGGTAGACCGTTCCGAAATTACATAATGTTTTGTACATGCACGTCGGCCCCAAAACAGCTCAAATTTGTGATTTTGTGTGCAAATCCAATGCAAATTCTGTTTTGGGGTTAAATTGATATTAATTAGATTATTTCAAATTTAAATCATTGAAATGAATTTATTCTAATGTAAATAAGCTTGAAAAACTGTCCCCAACAAATTTCGGCAAAAAAACAATAGAAAACAAAAGATAAAAAAAACAATAAAATACATAAGAAATTAGCAAAACAATAAAAAACATAAGAAATTAATTTTGATTGTCGATTTTTTTTGCAAGGAAATTGTTCAATGTGTCTTGAGGAATACTGACACAAAAAATTAGCGTTCTTTCAGCCTTTTTTATGGAGTTACAGGCAAAAACATAAATTCATGCATAAATTTGCATAATTAATTAATTAAAACTAGAAAATCAATAATTTCCTTAAATTTAACTTTATAATCTTGTAGCTTACATCCGGTTCAGGCAAAATTTCGCGGCAATCGCGCGATCAGCGGCCGAGATCTGAAGGGGGGGTCAGATTGACCCCCCCCAGTAAAAACAGGGGGTCAAATAGCCCAGTTGGAATAGGGTTAAGGAAACTCAGACATAACTTTTCTCTCTCTCCATTTCTCTTTTTTTTTGCCACTTGTCGCTATGCCACTCTTTCTACCACAAAATAAAAACAACTCATTGTAATACCTACCTGTTTTTTCATCTTTACTGATGGTTGGGCTGGCTAGCTTCTCCATGATGGAGGCACAGACAGGATCGATACGTCTCATTACTTTCACCTGGTCCTTCTTACGGAATTTGATCTCTACAGTGCCTTCAGGCTCTAGTACTCCTCCTCTGTGTAGAACAGAATACAGAAATAATCAATACAGGTTAAGAGTACTCTACTACTATCTCATGTGTGAATAATTGATGAATTTCATTATCGTCTTGATTATTCTCTTTTCCTTCTCCTCTCTTTATCTATCACTATCGTCCTTATCTATCACTATCGACCGCATCCTAAAAATCATCATTGCTTGTTTATTTGTTTGATTGATTTTATTTCTGCATTCAATAGCATGATACAAAATAATATATTACAGAAAAAATTATATAAACACATTTTCAGACATTGATAATTTACTTCTAAATACAAAGAAAATATGTATACAGTTTGGGAAATTAACGCTTTACAATTAACAGGATTTGTGAACGCAGGAGACCGTCATCATGAGCGAATTGCTTGATGTTGATGGTGGCCTCATTAAATACCATTATCATCATCATCACCACTTTCATTATTGTACTTATTTTTTTTATCCTCCTCCTCCTCAACATTGTTTTCATCTTTTTTGTTCATACTACATCTACAACATGTGTCATCATCATCATCATCATCATCATCATCACAATAAACATCACCATCTTTATGTGATTGTCTCTCTTCCTTTTTATTATCATCATCATCAACAACAACATCACCATCATCACCATCATCCTCATCATCATCGCCACCTGTTTCATCATTCACAATTTGCACAAAACCAACACATGGGATGCTCAATGCATTCACCGACAGCTCAGAATCGCTCCACGCACCTGCTATCCTGATCTGCATACATCTCCATGTACTTCGGGTTGATAGAGGGATCAATCACCACCCATGATCCTCCTCTCAGCTCAGCAAACGGTGGGATGTAAACCATAACAGGCTGCTTGTACTCACACAGACCGTCCACGATGTAGGATCCATACTTCAAGACCTGCTCGTACATGTCTAACAAGTGACGAAATGAGACAAAGAATGGATTCAATGTAAATCAACGTTACAAACATATCATTTGCGAGATCTGAAGGAAGATTTTTTCCAAGATATTAGAAGTACATTTAACTCTTTCCATTTATGTTGTACAAATACTAACGATCATTTGTGTATATTCAACATTCATTGTATTAAAAAACAAACTAATAAATCTAGTGGGCAGATCAGTGCTTCATGTACACGTATTTCATGTCTGAGTAATTCATTTTTAGGAATGTAATCCGTACTACATGTTCAACAAGAGTGCCGCACCCTACTAGCAGTACTTATTGTTATTTAGTGCAGTCCTGTTTAATACCAAAGAAATTATCAATATGTACTGTCTGTATTATGACCAAAGTATGGTAATAAACTTCTTTCATTCCTTCATTTTAAAGGATTTTTCACAACTTTGAGAGCAACTAAAATATATGAAAACTTACCCTTCATTCCTCCTGAGAAACCCCTCCAGTTAGCAAAGACAATGAGTGGTAACCCTTCTCTGTTGAAGTCCTTGATGGCCTGTGCAGTCTTGAAAGCCGAGTCGGGATACCACACCATTCCAGCTTGAGCAATGGACTAACATGAAGGCAAAAGCAAACAGATATATTAAATTTTGCTAAATGCCTAGCTTTTAATTAAAATGAAACAAAATCACATACATGTCCTCACAAGTAATGTATGTAAACACCCAAAACATATTTGAATCTTGCGAACATATTGTAACCTCTGATTTTTATGTCCCATTAAAAAACAAAGCAAAAGAAAGCAAAACAAAGCAACAACAAAAAAAATATGTCTTAGATAATATTATATACCGTATTTTCCGGAATATAAACCGCGGATTTTTCCTTCTGGAAAATCTCCCTAAAAGGAGGGGCGGTTTGTACACGGATATAAGGGGAAATTAATCATTACAAAACCCAACATTTTGACCAGATTTCTCAGTCTAACGATTGTCAATCATTTTTTAATCTCTAGACTCTACTTGTCTTTGTCAAGATGATGAAATAAAACTCACTTTTTTTGCATCATGTATCTCTCTTTGTCGTCGTTATTTTTCGCGTTATGCTTCAACAGAATCAGCGCGAGTAGCGGGCACACAGTCAGTGTCTCCGCCGCAGCAGCCGCGTAGAAGAAGGCTGGGGTACCGGCCGGTAATCACAACATTTTGCGTGCAAAATTTACGCCCCCTGACCTTACAAAGCCGCTGTGATTTTGTCCCTTTCATTATTAAAACAGCGAGACAATACCCATGCCTATAGTTTTTAAAAAACAAGTATTGTTTGCTGACCCAGATTTGGTCCCACTGGTAACTTACGTAACTTCGCAGCTTGAACAATACTCAATAGGAAGCTTAGTAACTGAGCTGATGACGCAGACATTGAATAGGAGCCCTCTATTGTGCACTAGCTTACAGCCAATTGAATAGAAAATCAATATTTAAAGCCTTGGAGGATATTTTTTAGGCTGTGTATTTATTGAGTCACTTCGTATCCGTGTATGAGCATTGTCTGAGTTTTGTACTTTTGTTGGATGACAAGATGTCTTTGATGATGCCGTTATGGCCAAGCTAGGATATAAAAAGTTATTTGACCCCCCCCCCCCCCCCCCCCCTTCCCTATGAACATATCGATGAATTTCAAGAAATTACACATGAAACAGAAATTCATAATTCCTTTTATTCCTTTTTTTCTTCTTCACTCACATCTTTCTCTCGTTTTCACATTTAGAACCAAGTTAATAAATGGTAGTCCTCCCCTTTAAATATCAGGCTATAAGACCATAAATTTCCTCTGTATCCAATAATTTAACACAATAATTTATATTTAATATCAAGCTAACTCGCCCCTTTAAATTCCTCCTTACGACACTCGTAAATTACACAATGGCCACTATAGTTGACCTCAAGAAAGAGAGGGAGAGAGTGCCAGACTCATTGGCGCACCAGAGTAAACAAACACGAGGTCACTGTAGGGCATGCAGGCCACGTGTGTTTATCTCATGCATGAACTGGGTCACAACATGACGCCTCCAGGGTTGGGGAGCATTTCATCATGTGTCTTGTCAGTGATTTTTACGGACAACTGTTGGCTGAGAACAAATTTGTGGATAAAAATCACTGACAAAACACTTGATGAAACGCTCCCTTGGTCTATTGTTCTCCCTCTCTCTCTCTCTCTTCCCTCTCCCTTCTAAGCATACGCGCGCGCGGTTGTAATTGGGTACGCTCGATAAAAGGAGGCCAGGGAGGGAAACAAAATTCCAACTTTTCTAGTGACCATTGATCGGGCCGTTGATTCTCTTAAAAGTACTGTAAATTCTGTGGCATTTATTGGATATAAATAAGGAATATTTACAGAAAACTGTAAATTGACACAAACAGGACTTGGTCTGTTTTGTAATTTTTCAGACATTTTGTAGTTGACTGAGATACGAGTATGATCGTGTCATGAGTTCTGCTATATTACATGTAGCTGGCTGTATGACCAAGCCAGGAATACCTCCTTGGTATCAATGGTATGACACTATATGAGGATTGGTTTCTTTCCCTAATTAAAAATTACAATTTACTTCTCTCGCTCCTTTTTCATGGAGCATTATCAAACAAAGCTGCCAAACTCTAGAAATCAGCGTGCAGTTGAAATCATTGTCTTAAATCTGCTTGTATTTTTTTCTTCTTTCTTTTCCTCTGGATTTTTTTTTTCTCAATCAAGTGTCAAAAGTTGGGGGTGCGGTTTATAATCGGCCACGGTTTATAATGCGGAAAATACGGTATGCACATGCTCTTCTGTTCTCCAGTGTTCAGTGGCCTTAAAAACTAAACAGAGCACTGGATTGTAAGTACATGTAAGAGAGTTGAAATAAGATGGAACTCACCTTTGCCTCTGAGGTTGGATTGCCAGGGTCTGCGGGGATCTCAATGTTGACAGACCTGGTCTCTACGGCAACCACCCCAACTGGAATGCCTCCCAATCTTTTCAAAGAGAGCGAGATAAGAAGAGTGAATAAAAACATGAAATGCTAAAAGCGAGACAATATTTGAAATCTATATACATGACAGGACACAGTCAAATAATCGCCAAAAGACAATAACAAAAATGTCAGGCACCAGCCAAATAGCAAGTATATGTGTATATGAAGATATATGAGATGTTGAAAATATGAGGCATATAGTTCATTATTATTTGTATGAGGGGTTTTCAGGTAACCAGAAAAATTAGCATACATGTATCTCAGGGTTTGCGCAAATGTTCCCGGATAACCGTGCAGTTTTAAAACAATATATTATCTCATGGTTTACGTAAACGTACCTGAGTGGATGACCGTGCAATATATTTCCATATGTCATGGTTTGGTGTGCGCGGGACGTGTAAAAAAGTGAATACGTGACTGTTTAAATATGCAACAGTTAAGACAATGTACATGTATTATGCATGCAGCTCTTGCAAGATGCTTGGGTAAGGACAAAAAAAAGTTTTCTACCTGTGTTTTATGATTAAGTCAATACAAAAACATTAAGAACATGTAATGGTGAAAATTGAGGAACTCGGTATCATACACTTAATAATAATATTGAATGGCTTTTCATTAGGGTACATGTATATGGCACTCGCTTTGAGAATATTTCACTTGTCGTGCCGACTCGTGAAATATGCTCATAGCTCGTGCGATATCCTTGTATCCCAACTCAAGGCCATTCAATGTTATATTTAATGACTTACTTTGCTCTTCCAGCTACAACAGTCTGGGCCCATGGTTCCATGATCTCTGAGAAGGTTCCCTTATCAAAGAACCCTGACTGCCACTCACTGCTCTTATCTGAAACAACAAGGTACAAATTTGATATTAGGTATTATAGGTACATGCAGCTTGGCAAAATGTAGTGGCATCAAGAACACAAATGGGAAAATTGAGTATTTCATGTCATTAAGAGACTTAACCATAATATTAGGATGTATTTACTTGGGCCCTCTTGCATAAAAAAGTTGCGTTTAATTGCAACTCAAAATATTAAACGCAAATTGATTTTCAGCCAATCAGGATTGCGTATTTGGAACTTGCGATTAAATGCAACTTTTTATGGAAGAGGGCCCAGATTAGGTCACATCATACCAAACCCCCTTATATGAAGTAAGGGTGCACCAACATAGCGAACATTAATATATTTATTTAGCATTCCAGATATTATTATTATTATAATTGTTTCATGATCATCATCATCATTATAACCATCATTAATCATAACTATCATTCTGTATGTCATTACAACCCCCATCACCATTATCATTACCATCGTCATTATCCTTCTCCTCCTCCTCTTCCAGCAAATCTTTATCATTGTCATCATCATTCATGTAACTACCACTTTTACATGTATCTAAATATAAAACAAATAACATCTGCTTTCGAGCACGGACAATAAGACGGTTCGTAAACACAATTTGCGCATGTGCAGATAAAGGTCATATGTACAGAGTACAATTGACCTTTATGCTTTCATAGCCTGCGCACACCATGATGCGCACACCAGTACGATTTTACTTGTTAAACAAGAAGCGTATCCACCAAGACAGACGCACGTGGGTGTACAAATTGGGGTCCTATCAGGGTCATTTGTACCATATACTAATTACGAACTAGCTTACATGTATTACCTACAATGCATGCACTTACCAGGGTTAGGTCTACCAGCAAGCATGTGCCTAGGGTCGTATGGTGCCTTTGAAGGAACAAAGTCAATCTCTCTGTCAATTGGATCCGCATTGGGTAGGATGGGTACAAGACTGTCCTTGGCCTGCATGCACATGTAGATAGGTGGATAAATGGTTTACGGACACAAATTATGGTGGCAAAGCCGAATTGCGATGACTCAACAACAACAAAATTGCATACAAAAAAGGTAATCAGCATTAAAGAGCAATCTACGATATAACAATCAAGGAACATTATTCCGTATTATTATTAAGGGACAGCATGTAGATAAGATAAATTGGAAGATTTGCTACATGTATGTGCAACATTGTCAAAGAAAAGTGATATTTGAAAATATTTCCAACATTTTGCAGCAATATATATTATAACAAACAATATTCTGTATCTTGCTTCATGTTTTTTTCTTACGAACTATGATATCTTATTTGATATTCCAGATTCTTGATTTGATTATAATTAAATTGGATGCTTTATATGCAAGACACTGTACAAGATATATCCAGCAGTGAATAATATTCACATAACTATACTAACTGGAATTGTAACTACTCTCACTTTCAAACACAGAACACACAAATCGTGGATAACCCTTGGCTAATTTTCTATCTGAACCACCCGCAGAATTTTAGAAATTCTCATACACAAGAAGTTTCCAGTTTTACAGTACCAAGAGTGTACTCACCTTCGGCATGTAGGACAGCCATTTGAGTAGGGTGCCGACGCCTTCAAAGTCATCCCTTGACACAGCATGGGTGACACCATTGTTATGCATGATCTGTATGCCTCCTAGCTGACTGTTTGAGGTGTAGACCTCCTGACCCAGGACCTTGTTCAGTGCCGCCGCACCAGTCAGGATGATGTGGGAGTTCTCGTTCTGGACGATACGCTGTCCCAGACGCACCACATAGGATCCGATACCAATGGCCCTGCAGGTGACCTGATAAAGAACAACCCAGAGAAGGTTGAGTTCTGGGCCCCATCTCATAAAAAGTTGCGACCGATTCAAATCAATTGCAACTCTTTCCAAAAGTGATTGGAGTTTGGAGTTTGCAAGTTTGCGATTGATTGCGAACATGATGGCTCAATCACAACTCTCGCAAACATGTGAAAGAATAAATGCATGTAGCAGCAATATCAAAGAAAAGAACTGGTATTCAAATACTGTCATATTCAAAATACGACTAGAAATACATGTAGCTTAAAACTGGACTGAGTTATCTAACCACATGGTGTATGTAGTCTCATATACTCACGTCATCATCACTATCATCACCTCTTTGAACTTACCATGTTGAGCGTGATGATCTGTTCGTAGGCTCTGGAAGTCCCTCCTGCGATCATTCCACTACCTCTTAAGTTCTCCACACCTAAGCCTTCATCCTTGCCTGGTGGGAATGAGAATAAAACATAAAACAGCAACTTAGCATGTACAGATTAAAAGGCCAAGATGACTTCAGGTGATGAAAAACACTTCAACAAAACTTGTAGAATATTGGTACATTCTTGACTTGTTTGTATATCAATGAAACTACATATACATGCATGGGCAACATTAATAAAAAGAAAATGTCCAGATTTTAGATTAAAATATTTTTTTACAGTTCTGTTTTCAATACACAACCAAACTGGGAAATCTCTTATGAAAAAATACATGTAATCCATGATATCACTGAGCCAGACCAAATATTTCTGCTGCTACATGAACAATATTGAAAATATTATTCTATGGGAGGTAGGGAGATTGCTACAGTGTAGTTGTTTGGTGTCTATGGCTTACATGTACCTATTTGGTAGGTGATTCAACGTCTGCTCAGGTAACAATTGCTCTGGGCTTTATTCAATCAAAGATATACAGTGGTATTAGGGCTAAGGTGGGAAAATGGGTTTCAGGGGAGCATTTCATTAAGTGTTTTGTCAGTGATTTTTACTGACAAATTTGCTCTCAGCCAATCAGATGCATGGATTTCAGTAGCTTATAACAGTGGTGTCGTCGTGGTATAGTGGTTCATTCACTTTGACTCTCAATCCAAGGGTTGAGGGTTCGAATCTCCGCCTGGCACTAGCGTCTTTTGGCAAGACATTTATTCCTTGAAATGCACTGTGCGCTGATTACGGCTGCTGGAGCTAAAGCCAGGGTAATAATATCCAAACCCTTTGGAAGCGCATAGGGATGTTATATCATAATGTGATATGCGCTATACAAGAACAGTGGTATTATTATTATTTGTCGGTAACAATCACCAACAAAACACTTGATGAAACGCTCCCCTGGTTAGGTTTAGGATCAGGGATAGGTACTGTATAGTGTTTGGTCCAGGGTTAAAGTTGAGAATTTGGTTAGTATAGGAGATTAACCACAGAGCATTCGTCGCCTGGGTATTTGGTAGGGTATCTCACCTATGATGTCTGTGATCTTGTAGCGAGATTCTCCATCTTCCTCTATGTGATCCGCTCGGATTGAGTTGAGAGGAGTCAACTTCTTGAAGTCACTTGGTGTCAGGTAGAGGTATTTAAATCCCTGCCATGATTAATTTAATTTGGTGTAATTTCATTTATTTTAACACTCTTTATAGCAAATCAGTAAACACGTTTTTATACAATGGTATCTATATAAAGAAAAACCCCATCACATTTGATTTTTTAAAGGTTCCTGGTTCCTTTGTAACCTTTAATGGAACATTCACTACTAATCCCATTCTTGACTATGCTTTATACAATCTTTTCCTTCTATTTTATTTCCCATTGTTCTTTTCTGAAAACCCCCACTCCATCCCAAACCCATCACACAGTACAATGTAACTTCTGTACATAGAAATCCTGAGGAAAAGATGCTATATAAATTGCTACTATTATTGCTATTATTATAGAAATGCCGTGGTCTAGTTTATACCATAAGTCAGCGATTCAGATCCCTGTTACACAACTAACGTCCTTAGGTAAGTCACTAATAATTTTACATATTCCACTCTCATCCCAGGTCAGGTAAATGGTTACCCAACAAGAAGAAATTCCTTAATAAGATGTAACCAGCCTAAAATTAACACTCTTGATTTTAGCAGTACAGATCACTCACTACTGTCCAGTTTCTATTTCGCAGACCCAGTGTGTAATACATTCAGTGAGGCAATTTTAAATGCACACATTCAACCTACACACACTGCTACATATATATGTATGTGTATTTGTGTGTATATGTTGCACATGATGACTATCCAGCAGAGGATTAGCTACAAGTACTCCAGAATAAAACTGCTGTACCAGAAACTATGTGGACTATCGTATGAACTGACCAACATGTAGCTACATGTAAGTACATGTACCAACCACACCAATTAAACAAACCCACTTTCTTGTTATATGGTGGCAGCGGTGGGATATAACCTCTCAACCCATTGTCTGTGGGAACTGGGTAGTTCTTGTATTAAGCATATGTGAATAAGAAAATTCAGTAGTCAACAGGTTAACATAACAAGAGTATAGGTGTATAGCAGCTGCACTATAAAAATGTGTCCATTATCACTATTTCTACCTGTTCTGGTTTCATTGGATATTCCTATTCAACCTTGAACAGGTACCGCTAATCAAATTCTTGTCTATGCTTCACAAAATCTCCTTCATAGTGTCTATAAACCTCTGTTGTTCTTTTCCTATACAGCCCCACAACATCCCTTCTCCACCACAATGTATAACTTCTACATGACTTGTATATCCTACCTTCTCAGGTGCCTTTGGATCTTCCCATGCCACCTTGAAGAGATATTTGACTTCATCTGCCAGTCCAATCCTTGCTCCGCTGTTGGCTGAGATGTAGATTCTGGGAATCCCCTTCTCCACTGCATAATCTGAAGCTTTCTGCTCATGGAAAGATCAAAGCAAACAAGACAATCATACAACTATTCCTTCAACAACAACCCAGAAAATAGAAATTTATGGAGTTTTCAGTACTGAAAGTTATGTTACAGTTGCCACGTTTCATCGATTACAACTTTAGAAATTCATGACTTGTTAACTTTTCATCGAATTTTCTTCATACTTTCACTGATCTGTTTCTCTCCTTCTGCTTTTACCAAACCAACTGAACATCGCAGTGGACTTAGTCTTTAATAATCATGAAACACTGTTTGTTTGTGCACTGACCTGGAAGAGGTTGTCTTCCTCGACACCAAAGGATCCGATCTTGAAGGTGATGTCATTGGCAATGACCACGACGTCACGTCCTTGAGGGTACTCCGGTGTGAGGAGAGTGAAATGCCAAGCGACCATACCAATCTGCAAACAATTAGACAACACATGATAGTATACTACCTACTAAAAATGTTTAAACAGTTAAACTCTTTCCCTCCTAATTACAGATGCAAGATGCTGTATTTCAGCTTTTTGATTCACTTCGGTTTATGTCACTGATGTGGCATCGTCGTCTGCAGATAAAACTGTCCAACAATGTTTACATATTCAGAAAAAAAAGGTTTGCGGTACAACCATGTGAGTTGGAATAACTCCACGTTCCGGTCAGAATGCTCTGGCCGTCGTCAGGAGAATAAGAAGAGCGAATAAATCAGCAGAATTTATATATGAAGCGGTAGAAATTCTACAGCTTCACAACTTGTTTGTAATGTTAGGCAATTCACTTTTACCGCTTCATATATAAATTCTGCTGATTTATTCGCTCTTCTTATTCTCCTGATGACGGCCAGAGCATTCTGACCGGAACGTGGATTTATTCCAACTCACATGGTTGTACCGCAAACCTTTTTTTCTGAATTACAACTTCACCATGCAAACCTTCAAATCCTATAATGTTTACATACTTGTATTCTAAGTGATTTTTTTTCGTGTTCACTTGAAAAACCAATAACGTATAAATTACTCTGTACACAAATAGAAATGCTTTTGAAATTATGCATTAAGTTACCACTCCAATGAGTTTTATTTCAACACTCGGTAAGGAAACATCTATCGTAAAACCAGGAACTTTCGCACCTATAAACATTTGCGAAATTTGCAAGTGGTTTAGATTCGCGAAAGATTCATGCCACAAAATCAACGAATCACAAATGAGACAACACTTAATTTCTGCAATTTTGCAAGTGTTTCTAGCTGCAAAAAATGGCTGCTGTCCACAATGCACGGTAGCATGTTGTGAACATTTCTGATTTGACAGTATCCTCTGACAAATCTCATGAAAATACCTCATCGTATAATTAGGCTAAACTAAACCTATAATTTGGATATTAGGATATAGAGTGGAGAGTAAGAAAAATGTTTGAACTTACGGTGTTTTCTCCTGGAACCCTGTTCATGTGTTGAAGCTCACTGTTCCTGTCATGTACAAGCTCATGGCCAGTCATCTTAGTGTGGGGGAAAAGCATGGGAGAAGCATGAGAGATAAGGAGAAGGAGATACATGTATTAACAGGTACTCTTTGAAATATGGTAATGATGGGAAGTAACTTCTTATAGAATCATTCTTCGAATCAATGATGATCATTATGCTAATTAGTCTTAACTCTGAAAAGTGCTGTGAAACTGTTTAATATGTGTACTAACGCTATACATGTTGTATGACACAAAACCCACAAATTCTCCATTGCCGGGAGGACATGAGGTCACAAAAGGTAATGCGACTTTTTAACACTAAACCGGATTTTCGTAAATTTGGTAAAAGATGAGTAAGACATGAAAGCGAATAGTCATCAAAGTGTGCTGCAAATTTTTTACATGTTGCAAAATAGTCGCAAAATATTTTCAATTCCCTTGAACATTTTCAATCGTTTCTATTAAAGATTGTGGTTGTAGAAGATGCGAGGGTTAGAGGGAAATCTTACAATCTCTTCAGGAATCACTGCCTCCGGATGTTCCTTACTGTGCTGATCCCAGAGAATGGCTAGGTTCTACGGATAGAGATCCCGGGAAGAAGATAGAGTGGGAGAGAGAAAAAGGGGGGAGGGGAGAGAAAAGAGACAAACTGAATTAACATTATACATGAGCAGAAAGTTAAAAACTCACAATTTTTTTAGCCCACTTCTGTAGCAGTAAAATGTGCCTATCATGAATAAGCATTATCTAATTGAAATTAAACATCACAGTCTATAAATTCTGAATGTGGAGTGGGATTGATAATCACTATTTGCAAGTAAAAATTGTTTGCATTTTACAATTTTCATTCACCTTGGTTCATCTATATATACATGTATATATATATATTGATTTGTCTTAAACTATGTAGGAGTGACACATAAGAGTGATTGGTGCCAATTTAAGGAGGCAAAGCCGATGCATTTAAATCTTTAGAAAATTCTGAACATCTATGGGTTATGACAAAATCTGATCATTTTGATTTGTAGCTACCATACCTGTCTGAACATCTCTGGGAAGTCATAGACATAGGTTGTACCCAGACTCTGGGCCTGGTACCTCTTGAGCTGCAGATGATCTTTGGTCATGTAAGGAGCGTTGATCATACGGCCGTGGAGAATTCCCTTTCGCACGCCGTAGGACACAAACTTCACCTGAAGCAGAGAAGGTGACAGAGTGGTTAGCTTTACACAAGATTTGCTACTTGGAGTAGAACAAGCAAAAACCAAACAAAAAACCCCAAACATTGGACACTTTTGATCGTTAATAATTCAAAAGTAAAAAAAACCTGTATCAGACAATGGTTTGCATGTAGTTAAGTTGTAGGATGTCCAATTTCATTGGAATATTTTTAATTTGTAAACAAATCTTTCGGCATATTACTCCCAGTGTTAAAGATCGTATGCTCGATCTGTAATGAAAAACACAAGTCAGAAAAAATTGGAACCAGCGGGATTCGAACCTGTCATCTACTGCTTGCCGGGCAGCGACTTAACCACCAGGCTATTCTGGTTCACGGCCAAGTCACGACGAACTAGAATCAAATACCCAAGATCCTCTTCTTTCTGACTCATTAATATTCAAACGGTCCGCCGTGGAACAATGGTTAGTAAACGAAGAAGCTTGACTGGGGAGGAATTTTTTAATTTGTAAACAAATCTTTCGGCATATTACTCCCAGTGTTAAAGATCGTATGCTCGATCTGTAATGAAAAACACAAGTCAGAAAAAATTGGAACCAGCGGGATTCGAACCTGTCATCTACTGCTTGCCGGGCAGCGACTTAACCACCAGGCTATTCTGGTTCACGGCCAAGTCACGACGAACTAGAATCAAATACCCAAGATCCTCTTATTTCTGACTCATTAATATTCAAACGGTCCGCCGTGGAACAATGGTTAGTAAACGAAGAAGCTTGACTGGGGAGGAATTTTTAATTTGTAAACAAATCTTTCGGCATATTACTCCCAGTGTTAAAGATCGTATGCTCGATCTGTAATGAAAAACACAAGTCAGAAAAAATTGGAACCAGCGGGATTCGAACCTGTCATCTACTGCTTGCCGGGCAGCGACTTAACCACCAGGCTATTCTGGTTCACGGCCAAGTCACGACGAACTAGAATCAAATACCCAAGATCCTCTTCTTTCTGACTCATTAATATTCAAACGGTCCGCCGTGGAACAATGGTTAGTAAACGAAGAAGCTTGACTGGGGAGGAATTTTTAATTTGTAAACAAATCTTTCGGCATATTGGCATATTGATTCTAGTTCGTCGTGACTTGGCCGTGAACCAGAATAGCCTGGTGGTTAAGTCGCTGCCCGGCAAGCAGTAGATGACAGGTTCGAATCCCGCTGGTTCCAATTTTTTCTGACTTGTGTTTTTCATTACAGATCGAGCATACGATCTTTAACACTGGGAGTAATATGCCGAAAGATTTGTTTACAAATTAAAAATTCCTCCCCAGTCAAGCTTCTTCGTTTACTATTCATTGGAATAGTTTCCAAGACATTTCTTACGATACTATTCTTGAAATAATGGTTTGAATATTAAATGATTTTCACTTTTTGAAAAATCAAGGTCACAAATCTGTGTGTATCAGTAATTAATTCAGAAAACAACAATTGTCATTGTGCATTGCAGCTGCATCTCCAGAGTTCTTTAAATTAAACCACGAGTTGTGAATCATCAGTGACACTGGATAGTAAAAGTTTGTCAGGAGAGACAGGATTAAAGTGATTCAGTTTGCTTTTGCCCCCTCCCAGGCATAGGTGACACCAAAATACTTACATGTACTACATAATATGACCAATAATGATGATGAATTATAAATAATGCTAGTGGAATAAGTGAAAAGAATCTCACCAGACCAGTGGCGGGATCGGTCTCCTCCCGGTAGGTGCTGATGTCCAGTCTGTAACCCGACTCGTTGGTCACAAAGATTCTGATAGGGAGTAGTGGACTGTGAGCATTCAGCCTGGGATATCAGAAAAAAAAACCCACCACATTGAGAATATGTACATGTACATGGTATAAGTACAGCTTAAATTTACAATACCTTTAATCGTTTTCATTCACATTCTACTGATCAAGATTCGTAATTGCAGATATTGATATGTCTGTCTCTTCATCTCTCTCTCTCTCTCTCTCTCTCACTCTGTCTTTCTTTCCTTCTCTCTCTCGCTCTGTGTCTTTCTTTCCTTCTCTCTCTCAGTTTTTCTTTCCCTCTCTCTCTCACTCTGTCTTCCTTTCCTTCTCTCTCTCTTGCTCTATGTCTTTCTTTCCTTCTCTCTCTCTCTCTCTCTCTTCATGAATATGTATGGTATTTGAAGTGAAAGGCTGATGTGGTTCTGCTTGTTACCGATGGATTAACTGACTTACATTGAGCATCTTGTGTGGTGGCTATGAGCACCAGAATGTCATGAGTGAGGCAATAAGATTAACATTTTCAGAATCAGCATAAAATTTTACATAGGATGAGCTTTTCAAACCTTCCATACCAAATTCCTATTTAGTGAGGAAGCTCGAAGGAAACCATCAAGCTAACTATTTTAGGGTTTCTAATTGAAATTATTGAAATGGTCAATGGTCAATATGGCTTCAAAGTGGTAAAAAAACTTTAAACTTTGACTTTGAAACTATACAAGTATCCAATATTATTAGTAGTATTATTCTCATTATCATTACTATAAATACGAAATGAAACATAACATACTTGACATTAAGCTTGAGCTCTGCTTGTAGGATGCGTAGCTTCCAGAGCCTGGAGCCGTAGCGACTGATCATGTTGCGGAGACTGTCTGTAGCCTTGACTGGATCCATGTACACCGTGGGTACAAAGTTGAGGAAGATGTGATTGCAATCTGTCCTCTTGGACTAAAACAAGAGTAATACACAGGGATGTACAATATAAGAGTCATGGACGACCAATATTAAACAACACATACCTAGACATTTCAATGGCCAATCGCACATCACCTGACCTAAATCTATGTGTATGTAAATATTCACTGGCGTGCATATTTGTTCAACTGAGCAATTTTTGTCAAACCATAGTGGACTATGCATATATCATTAAAAGTCACAGGGATAGGTAAAGATGAAAACAAGCACCAAACCACCATAACCAGTTTGGGTTAAGCACTCTATCCTACAATGTACCTCCCTGTAAAGATCAATACATTGTATATCAACTCTACACGTACATTCAAGAGCACTTGTGAACTTTGTGTTTGGATGGTGATGTCAGTAATTGTAACATATGTGGAGAATGGTGTATATTATGTGTGTTCCATTGACAGCACTGTTTTTAACATGAAATATTGGATACACCAGGAATTTCTTCATGAGGAAGTGTGACCGCTTGATAGAGTGTTTCAACCAAGCTGATTATCAAGCACCAAACACCGCATACCCATATCAGGGTGGTAGAGTACTAGCTCTAGTTCATCCAGAGTTTCCAGGAGTTTCCAGGAGCATCCTCTCACCCTAAACACTAAAACAGGACTAAAACACCAAGCACCAAACAACAAATACTCATATCAGGGTGGCAAAAAGCTAGCTTCAATTCATCACAAGCTTTTAAGAGCATCTCTCAAACACTCAACTGCACTAAAACACCAAGCACCTACATGTACATGTAGCACAAAATACTTACATCAGGATGGGAGAAGGCTAGCTCAAGTTCATCCATAGCTTCCAGAAGCATCCTCTCACCCTCGTTCTGAAGATACTCAAAGGAAGCTTCCTTGGTGACGAGGTCTGAGTGACGGATGATGGCCCTCAAGAAGAATCGATAGTCTGTGACCTCTTGACCTTTCTCCACCTGTAAACAGAGAGCAAAATCACACGTGAAATACAACTATACCCTGCTCTACATCAGCAGTTGCCCGAGTGCCATTCACCAGCTTAAATCCTGCTGGGCAACCTGAAAGTCTTGCCCTTGTTGTCCTGAAGGCAACAACAACATAAATCCCACCCACAAGTCACATTTTATGAATCAATTAAGCACTTCACTCTTAACAACCAATAAAAGGTGAATTTGGCAACCTCCCTAATCATCTACATCGCCCTACTGGCAACCAAAATAAAAAAAAAGGTATAAAGGAGAGCCCTGCATATTATAATACATGTGCAGGTGCACTTTTAAGTGTAGATGTACACCATGCAAGGGTGATCACTCAGCACTGTAAATTTGCCCTGCACTTTTGGACAATACATGAAACAAAAATATTTTGAGAATACATTTCATTCAGCTACATGTACTAGCCCATTTAACAATGATAATAGTTGGATTCATGAAATAATATTTCTTAAAGATACAAAATGCTATGTCATTACGTGAGTACTTCATACATGTAGTTCCTACAATACAAACCCTTTTTGGCTTTCTTCATTAAGATTAAACTGAATTGCACCTCATCTGTGACAATGGAAGGCAATTTGTGTTTTGCATAAATGCAGGTTACATGTACCTCTGAAGTAGAAAAGTTGGAAGTCTTACAGTACGTATTGTGTTAGTACACCTGTTACCCACTCTCATATGGGGGCGATTCCGTGCAATATGTCCCATACCACATCCATGTAGGTCTTATATCCATTTATTTCAACCCAAAATGCAATATCTCTTCATATGACCATTGAGAAGTGTTAGCAAAAAGAAGCATCAGTCAGTGGACTTATCAAGAAATGTTTAATTTTCAGATGAAATGAATACCATTAGATAAAAAAGACTTGTCTTAAGGAATACTTTGCAAGGAATCCCCCATGTACTTGTTAAAGGCATTGAGTAACTTTGTGGAGGCTTGATTTAATAAATTGTTGAATATTGATATCTGTCTTGTATAATGATGTTCAGAATGATAAATAAATAGCCAGGCATAGAAAGGTTTTCAAATATATAATGCTATTATTAAGATATCTGCGACTGAATACTCCCATTTACGAAAGCGTATGGCCATACGCTTTAGTCTAACACTGAGTCAATGGGGAAAATGAGTCTGGCATTTTCCGGTCACTTGCATATGTTTACTTTTGTGAAGCACATGATGATTTTGAAGTGCTTTTTTTCCACATGGGCTTCATTTTTGCACCATATTACATAAACTGATAACATGTAAGGCCAGAAAGCTCAGATTTTATCAATCCTCCACAAAGTTACTCAATCACTTTAATAATGTGAAGTAAATTAGTATGAAACATTACAATGCAATGCCTTTATATGGAAATACTTGTAGTAAACCGTTCAGTCCATACATGAAGCTCGTTTAATATAAACTAAAATGCCCCTTCTCTCCCCTGCAGTGTTACCACTTGACTCACGAGGACAGAAAAGTTGAGTAGTTACAAACAAATCAGTAGTGCTTGAAATACAATGGGTAAGCATGGATTGACAGAACCAAAAGAATTTTAGCCACTTGGTAACTGAAAGAGATTGAAGGACAGGTCTTCGTATAATGATAACAAGTTGACACTGTTAGTCATATCATTGCATATTCAGGATGCAGAAAGGTCTCCTAAACATAGAAGAATAGAGGCCACAGTACACACAGCAAATGAGATAAATAAAATGGGTCCTCTGAATCCGAACACGGGATGTAATATCGCCATCTTCAAAGGGCACTGGAACTACATAAGGACAGGTACATATTCAAACCTTCTTGCCGTGACATAAGTGCTGTTACAACAGAATAGAATATTACATGTCTTATTTTTAAAACTAATTCATGTGTGAATGAACCTTGAAAGGTTAAAATGGCATTAAAATGGCATTAAACTGGCAAAACTTGAACAGCCCCACCTTACAGTAACTGAATTTCGATAAACAGCTGTTTGGTAAATAGATACATTTTATATTTCAAACTATTATTTTTGATGTTGCACATGTGGAAAATTGCCTATACAGATATATTGAAGCATCTACAAACTAGAATGGGGCATAATGGGAAAATTAGAGGCACAGACACTTATCAAATCCTGTTGAAAGATGGCGCTATTAGGAGCTTCAATTTAGTGTCACTTTAATAACTGGCACTCTACATGACTGTATTTATACCACACCATACCCAGTTAATATCATAATACACCAGTTTATATTATAAGAATAAGAAAGAGGAGAAGAACTGCAACATGAATAGTCCAAAAAGAAAGATGTCGATACAAATATTAATTACTTTGCCCATGAATGATATTATTTACATGTATATCATTGATTAATGAAACACACCACACAATACCAATGGTGATTGCTTTTACTGTACAGTAGGTTAAAACCTTAAGCATTTAACCTGCCAGAAACTGCCCTGCGTACTCTATTATCTATCACAAAACGGTTTACATTTACATGTAATTTTGTTGATTGAGTCAATACCTTTTTGAGACATCCAGCAAAGTGCTAATCATCACGAGTGGTTATATTGTAAAAACCAAACAACACTTGGAAGTTTGGAAGTTTCATGCCACAAATTAGTTGAAGGAAACACTTAATTTTTGCAATGCGCAAAAGTTTCTTCCCGCGAAAATTGCTTGTCATTAATAATTAGGAAAGAGTAATATCGTGAAAAGATTTTGGATTTAAGGGCTGGACAGACATGATAATGATAATGATAAAACGTTTCCAAATCAATCCCCCGTTGTTTATGTGGAAAATGAAATAGAAAACAGACTGTTGTACGTCAGACCTCAACGATTTACGCCAATGAGCCACCCTTAACAATTTCAATGTCTTGTTGGGATCGCTTGGCAAGTGATTTTCTTAAGACAGATCTCAACAATGATATATGTGAGCCAATAATTTCACTTCTTTGATGTTGATCAGAAGTTATGGGGGCAATGTCCATTATGCCTGACTGACATAACCCTAATGATTTAGATCATTCAGGTGTGACCACTTTTATTGTTATTGTTACAGTCTTCACTCTTCATGCACATAGTTTGTTAGTATCATTCAGGACTGACCAGGGGTGGTATTCTGAGATTTATTTTATCTTGATTTTAGTGAAAAGATTTTAATTGTCATAACAAATTTTAAACTGCAACATTTCATTGGTGTTTGCGCAGGTGAATTCAGAGTACGCAGCCACTTTTGCGCAGTCATTATCCAATGATGCGCCATAAGCGTACATTTTGTTATGACAATGAAAATTATTCCACTAAAATCAAGTTAAAATAAATCTCAGAATACCACCCCAGGCCTTTAAATTATCATGTAAACAGAGATTAGAATAAATTTCCCCATGAACACGCCATCTTCAAGCTACATGTACAAGCACAAGTACACAGGATGGAAAGTGAATACTGCAAAAGACAAAAGAAGGTGAGGGTACAGAAGTAAAGGTTAAAGGTCAAGGGTTATCACAACTATTTACATGCAGGTCAGGGGGCTGGGGTTTATGATCAGCACTGCCAGCATGGTAGTCTTGCACAACAGGTGTTTGGATGAACTGAAAAATAAAATCACATGCAAATGCTTGCAATCATCTCCAACACAATACAGATTGCAGCCGAATCTAATAACTCAAATAAATCACACTAAATGTACAAATGTAGTTTTGTTCAGGCCATTCAAAAAGTATGATTTAGTACATGTCTAAAATCACTGGCCAATTGGACTGACTCATCATTTTTCAGCAAAATGGTGCATGTTGTAAAAGTCATTCGTCCCTTACCCCATATTCCTAATTCCTAATTTATTTTAACCCTGCAAAATAGTATCAAATCCTAATCAATCATAATTATCCTTATAACTTAGCCGAACCAAGGTACATTTCTACATGTAGAGATTTAATCAATATAATTAGCTCTGTCAATGAGATGTAAATCAACACTGTTATCTTCGGTGTCGGTATAACAGAGATAATCATAATTATCATCATAGCACCTTCCCTGCCACAAACTTCACACCCTTATCAATCATACTTATCCTTATACACCTGTCCTACAAATGTATACCTTTATAGGTGAACGTACAAGAAAATGGAGATGCAAGCAGTACCTGTCCATGAGATGGAGATCAAAGTTACCAAATAATCTCTTATATCTGAAGCAATCATAATCTTCATCATACCACTTTCTTTCCCACAAGCTTCATGTGCCAAACAATTATACTTATCTTCATATCTTAGCTGAACTCGGGTAAAAATTCATGTGGTAGTTGGCCCTGTCCATGTTATGTAAAATCAAAAATTTATGTACATCTACATCTGAAGCGATCATACTCATTATCATACCATCTCCCCTGCCACAAGCTTCATATTCAAACTGATCATAATTATCTTCATACCTTAGCCGATCCCAGGTAGAGATGCATGCGGTAGTTGGCCCGATCCATGAGATGTAGATCAAAGTTGCTCATCCTGTTGATCTCAAGCTGGAAGGCGAGAGCAGGCTCCAAGTGACGATAGATATGATCTTCATGGAACTGATATACAGAGAGACGAGAAATACATGTACAAGAATTATGTAACGCGATCTTGTTAGTCCTTCTTTAAAAAAAAGATGACCATTTTCATGTACCAGGTTTGGGGGTTCAGCATTCAGTGATGCAGGAAAATATCTTCACAATCAAATTATTGTATAATTTGAACATTACAGTAGAAAGCAAGATTGCTTTTTTGGTGGTTTTGGGGGGTTGTTTTTTTCCATCAGCATACTTACATCGAGCCTTGCACGGTAGGTGAAGTACTTGGGGAATTCCCTTCTCTGGAAGATAACAAACGTGACTCGTCTGATGTCCCTCTCAAAGAGTTTTTGCTTCTGTGGGATTAAAAAAAAAATGATTATTAAAAACTGAAAACGAACACTTCCACTTTCAGGCCTGTGAGTGGGGTTTAAAAAAAAAAAGCTGAAAAAAGCTGAAACTAATCCGTGTTCAGAACAAAAATATGCGGTTTCCATCCACTGAGTCAGACGTAATGCAGATTGAACGGCCGCCAGACACATGCGGCGGCGCAGTCCACAGTTCTCTGGTACACGAATGCAAGCAGCATGAACTTCACTTCGCGCGTGAAGGCAAAAAACATACAGTACATATACGGTACGTTGTTTTCCATATTTAGTTGCAAGAGAGCTCACAGCCTTTTAGCTAAAATACGTTTCCAGCCGTTTAAAACCATTGAAAGAATGGTTGCCGATAAAATAGCGGGAAAAGCACACAATAGAGCATGGAAAAAAAGTGAAAACTGAAATCGGCGAGAATAAAAAAAAGTGGAGATCTCCCAGGTACATGTAAAGCCCTGGAAAAAATTATTAGACCAAGCTTCTGTAATAAATACATGTACATGTATGCATTCAAACTAATGAAATTGATTTATCTTTGTATTTCTTTGGATGAATAACAAATTCCAGCAACTGTACCTTGCATTTATGATATTTTTATTTCGTTCTTACCACAACTTACCACAACACTTTCAGTAATAATAATAATAATAATAATACAACACACTTATATTGCGCCATCTATCTAGTTAACTATTCCGAGGCGCATGATGAAAATAAGAGAAAGAGAAGCAAGAAGGTAGAAATAGAATGGACTGAAGAATACTACAAATCTGTGTTGAATTACATTTCACTATATGCTTTAGAGAAAAGTACTTGGTCTAATATTTTTTTTTCTATGGCTGATGTACATGTAAAAAAAATACTCCCATAAATGAGAAATATGATGCTCAACACTGCTTTCACTATGAAACAAATCCTTCTGTTGCCAATTTGGCAGGTAGTACCAGCCAGTCTGACATACCCTATCTCGACAGAAACCCATGAACATGGCAGCTAGATCCTTGTCACTCTTCAACTCCTTGTACTGGATTGCAATGTTAACGATGTGGATGGGTTCATCGATCTCGCAGTGGTGCTCGGGATTGTTGTCTGCATCGACGCCGTGAGAAAAGTTGAGGTGCATGTCAGCAAAGCGGTCGATGACTTCGTCAAAGGACCTGTGTGAAAGGAGAGAAGAAAGACATGGTAATCAAACAGGGCAGTTCTAAGAGATTCTACATGAAGAGGAAGGCCACTATGAAAATAAGGTGGTGTTATTTTAAAAACAGAAAAATGCTAGAAAGAGATCAGTGAGAGTTTGAGGAAAATCCAATAAAGATTAAGTTGTGATCAACTAAATGCACATTGCAACTCTGTGATATGTACCTTTTGAGCAATGTCAACAATTTTATAGTTTCCCAGTTTGTTCATGTGTAAACATTTTTATTGTTATTACATATATATACATGTATGTACATATGAGCCTGATCCGTTAAGAGCAGGCATTCTGTCCATCCGTGACAGTGAATATTTTATGGATTATAATATTACATGTACATGTAGTAGGTGACTATGGCAACTAAATTTTATCAAATTTCAACTCCTTCAGTGATGCCCATCACAATGAAACATAAAATAGCTCTCTGCAATTAAATACTAATATTTTCTACAGGCCTTCAAACTATTAAAATGTGACAAATGTCCGTCCGTGACTAACCGATCAGGCTCATACATGTACATGTACTTGTAGTTTGTGACTGATTTAATTTTTTGAGGGGAGACCAACCTTTTAAGCATGAAATAGACAGTGCCAGAGTTCATCTCATGACTGACTTACCATGACCTTTGAAGTCATGACTGTGACCTTTGAACTTACTTCTCAAAGTCTCCTATTGTGGAGAAGGCACACATGAGACCGGTCCGCTGGCAGGGGGGCAAGTACGCCCCCGTCATCTCCTCCCCGAGGCTAGCCACCCTTGGTAGACCCTCTGATCTGGGAGACTTGACGATCCTGAAGACACAGAGCACAACAAGACAGGTTATGACGGTTCTACAGCATATACACCAGTGATAATTGCTCAGCCCTCAATTTTCTACAAATTCCTTACTTCAGCAGTGGAACCAACACTTCACATGTACACAAATGTATTTACACTAAACCTTACCTGACCTAAAACCTGGGGAGTGTTTCATCAAGCGTTTTGTCAGTGATTTTTACCGACAACTGTTATAAGCTCCTGAAATCCTTGCACATGTCTGGCTGAGAGCAAATTTGTCAGTAAAAATCACTGACAAGACACTTGATGAAATGCGCCCCTGACCGCAACCCTAACCCTACCCCAAACCTAGGGCACGAATTCACAAAAGAGCTTTATCCACATGTAGCCCATGGTTTGAACCTCCATAAGCGTAGTACACGCATGTCCTCATGTCCACTGGGCGTACAGTAATGCGCTTTATTATACATGTACGCTTTCCACTGCGGAGGTTTAAACCATGGTTTAGACCATGGTTAAGATAAACCTCTTTTGTGAATTTGAGCCAATATCTTCGATGAAATAATGCCTGGAGCAAATGTCTCCAGAGCAAATGCTGCATCACTGTTGAGATGATTCAGCATTCAGGGTCTGAAATTTCACGGCAAGACTACAGGCACTCCCATCTCAATGAGCAAGATAAGCACTGGCATGGACCTAGTCTGACCTATTTCAGACCCAATGACAACGAATTACATCTACTGTAGGTGCAGGTTAAATAAGAGTATTGTCCAGTACATCTACCACTAAAAGAGACACTAATGAAAAGCTAGGAGGGGTTAGTACACTGTACATTGTACACATACATGTACATGTATATGGAGATGAGTTACATACATGTATTTTGCAGTGTTTTATACAATGGCAGCAAGAATCAGATGGCTATAAGCTGTACGTATTGTGGATTTGTGTGCAAACTTAATCCTTAACCCCTTCCATGCCACCTGATCTTTTAGCAATTATCAAAAATTAACTTTCAAGAGTTGAATATCAACTTTCTATGAGTTTTTTCCTGAGCAAACTGGGCAAAGATTTATTGCTTAGGAGTAAAAATTATATTGGAGGCACAGTTTTCTGAATGAGGAAGAATTTTCAAGCCATTCTGAGCCTAAACAAAATGTTCAACACTCACATTTTTGTGAGTTTTCTGAATGAGGAAGAATTTTCAAGCCATTCTGAGCCTAAACAAAATGTTCAACACTCACATTTTTCGGCGGGATTTGCCGCCCACGGCATGGTAGGGGTTAAGATCCGAACCTAAGATATACATGTATGTGTACATGTAAGTCCCAGGAACTATTGCTTTATACTTTACTTTTATTACGAAAGAGGAAATTATTACCAATCCAAAAGTTATTATACATGTACACAGAGAGAAAACAAAAGTATTTTATATTCATAACAGACAGCAATCTGAGAGATGTACACAATGTACATAAAGCTACAACAATCAGCAAAGATAGGATATTATCCTAAGTCCCACAATATTAGAAGAAACGAAATATATAGTCTACCCAGTAATTAGATATTTTTTTTTATATACATGTAAGTACATGTAGGAAACGTAGAACAACATCAAGAGTTTACCCCTACAATTTAGAGATGAGCTTTTAAAAGCATAAAGGTTGTTAAATGTGCAGAGTACATGTACATGTATGTATTAGTACAGATGTTAGTACAGGTTTTAGTACAGTATTACTACATGTAGCTACTAGTAGTTTTACACAATCTACACGTACATGTATATATACATAATTCCTACTTCAGGCGATTTTTTTTTTTGCGAAATATTCAACGGAAGGGGGAAGCCGACGTTAAGTTGAATTTTTTGATTCGCCTTAACGTTTTCGGCACTGTTTTTTCCCATTTCTGTAGGGGTAGGAGGCATTCTATTGATATAAACGTAGAGGGCGCCAAATTATTTATATTACTACAAAGTTCTGCTCGGTAGGGAGAACTCATTTTCGTACAATATAACATGGAAAATCTACATATGTATAACTCCTGGGTATCTAACGTCCTAAGTTGGACTAGGGCGATGTCTGTTTTTCTTGATTATATCAATAGTTTGGGGATTTACTAAAATACCTTATCGCACACAAAAGGTAGTTATTATATGATACTTTTTGCCATAAATGCAAATTGAATCAAATTACCGGTAATTCTAGACATATACTAATATTTTGAATCCATTAATTCTCTGTAACGTCCTTTTTGTGATGATATACGTTTATACAATAAAAAAAAAAAAAAAATCGCCTTTCAGTAGAATCTACATGTACATGTAGGTATATATATATTTATATCGAGGTATAATATTTAAAAAACCCACCAAAACCCTGAAATAACACTTATTGAATTATAATTTATTATTTACTTTTGATTAATAACTTTTTGATAAAATTACTCAATGCACGAGCTGAAGGAGCAAATGAAATTTCTGCAGGCATTTTCCACATTTGTGACGTTTAACATTTCACACCAGAAATTCTAAAAAGGAAAGTACTGGTACGCATTGCTGTCAGTAAAATTGCGCTTTTTCTAACTTTACAAAATCATTTCTGTCCATATATTATATCATATATTAAATATATTTTTTCCAAGATAAAGGACATCCTATTAGAGAAAAGTGTGAAAAAAAATATCAAGGCAATAGAGTTAAAGAGAATGCTGATCAAATTAGACTTTAAAAAAAAATCATATCCTGAAACAGTATAAGCAGATCAAACCAATTTAGAAAGACGAGCATTCCAATCTTAAATAAAAAAAGTCTATTAGAGGCTGGTAAAGAAAGTGTTAGATGAAGGTGCCCAGTTGAGGAAGTGAAATACACGTATAACTTTAATATACATATCTCTCTCTCTCTCGAGTGCACAGCAATCATTAGTCTTCGATACCACAAGATAGACATACATGTACATGTATGTCAAGGGAAAGTGATTTTCAACCACCGTAATAGGCAAAATCCATCAGACAAAATCAGGACTTTGTAGTCTATTTCGCAGTGTATCTAACACGACAGAGTCTGCAGCAAAACCTGAAACTTTCAAGGCATGAAACATTCGCAAATCTCAACCGCTTGCGACATTCATGAAAGTGCCATGCACACGAAAGGTTACGTTTTTACAGTATTGTACATGTAAGTCTACATAACTCCGACTCTGTCAAGGTCATAGTCATGAATACTGAAAAACCCAATAAGCTTGAAACTCATTAAGCCTTGAAACTAGGCTATCCACAGCCCAGAATAAATGTAATTAGAATTAGGGTGCATTTTTATTAAACATCCAATATTTTGAACATTTCCTTTTACTGCTGAGATTCACAGAGAGTCACAAAATAAAAACACCATGCCTTTTCTTGGTTATGTGTGTTAGCAGATATGAAGGTGCTGAATTAATGCTATTTTTGAACAAGCTGTCCTAAATTTTCAGTGTATACATTATGACATACTGGTAAATAAAAAATACAGACATGCACAAATGCAATACACATCACATACAGCAAGCATCCTCATTACAAGATATTGGTATAGAGGGCATGTCATATTGGGCAAATTTTGTATACAAATCTTTAGAATTCCTCCATTTTCAGGCCGACATGAGGTCGGAAAGCGTCATGCGACTCGGGAATGGTACGACTGGTTTTTGTCAACTTGGTCTCAAAAGATGTGCAAGATTTGAAAGAAAAAATTTAGAAAGTGGCATGGCTTGAAATGCAGGGGTTCAAAATACGCAGCGAACAACTACGGTTAAGGGTTAAAGATAAAGTGGAGTTCCGGTGATGCAATTACACTGTGTAAGAAACTGTCTGGAAGCAATTTGCAAAGGTGCAAACTGTGAAAATGGAAATGGTGTAAACTGTGAGGTTTTGGAATTGCCAAAATAATAAAGAAATCTTGCTGAGAATAGCATGCACTGCACACAGAAATGTGTATATGGGACTACACACATGCTGCATGAAAGTTTGGTCCAACTTTTCAGCTAATTTTCTTGAATTCATATGTATTTCGAATAAGAGGTCAGTTGAAGATTAATACTTTTCAGAGGATATTCCTTCTATTCTACCAAACAAATATGAAATGAGAAAGCTAACAGATAATTTCACACTTTTAACAGAACTCAACATTCTCTTTCAAAAAGCATAGAAGTTTGCGATTCAAATGCATTAAGCCCTCTTGGCAATATCTTATAAGGAGGAGGAGGAGCAGGTGGCAATCAGGAAGCAGCAGGTGACTTACACGCGGTGGGTTTTTCCTCTGCCATAAAAAAAAGAATATAAAGAGAAAAAAAATTGATGATGGATAACACCAATGATATGAGGCTGATGGTTGGATGGGGGCAACGAATTGGGAGTGTGGGGGGGGGGGGGGGGGTACAGCCACAGATAAAATTTAATTACTGTTCTCGGTATCACAAACAAGATGGGTGCAAAGCTTTTCAGGTCGATTTGGGGTTCTTTACAGCAGGGTGATGCGGACATTTCACAAACACATGTAAAGACTTCCCTTTCCCTTAATTTTAAATATTTATTGTGCATTTTTCCTTTATAATAAACATGCCCCATATTTCTCTCCCCAATAGATTGCAAAATTATTTTTTTAAACAGAAATAAAGCGAGATCAACACACTCCCAATACGCCAGTTCGTAATGAGTTCAAGGTACAATGACCCTGAAATGACCCCAATTTGGACGTGCACATGCATTTGTTTTGGTGGACGCGCTACTCGTACTGGTTCGCGCATCGTGGTATAAAGGTCAGTTGTACTTGCTACAACTTAAATACTGGTATATACATTGTACTTGACAAACTCCATGTACATGTACATATCGCACCACGACCCTCTTGCATATAATGCTACTCGAAAAAATTACGCAAGTTAAAAATATGCGATCCTGATTGGTTGAAAATCAAGTTGCAGTTAATTTTCTGAGTTGCAATTAATATTTTCCTTCCATTATTTGTGATACTGAGAATCTAAAATTTAATGATATTTCTAAATACTGAAATGAGGCAATATGAACGATACATGCCAGGTTTTGTACAAATGTACAGGACTGTTTACATGTATGCATACAATGTAATGGATATTTTAAAGAAGAAGCTGTGTATGATGTAGAGCTTTCAACCGTTTTTTCTTCTTTGTAATCAAAGTGTAACAATTACATAGAATCATGCAATATAATTAATTAAAATATTCTTGTAAATGGGAACTTATTTAGCCCTTTTAATAATACAATGAAACAAGGGCTAAAATCATAAATTCAACACAATTTAACCATAAACAACAAGTACATGTATACAGAAAGTGAGACTGAACGCCACAGACAGAGAGAAAGATAGAAAGATGGAGAGACAGGGAGACAGAGGGAGAGACAGACAGAGAGAGGGAGAGACAGACAGAGAGAGGGAGAGACAGACAGAGAGAGAGGGAGAGACAGAGAGAGAGGGAGAGACAGAGAGAGAGACAGACAGAGAGAGAGAGAGCGAGGGAGAGGAGAGGCGAGAACAATGAAAAGTAATGAACAGTAAAAGTTCAGTTAAAGTCAATCCAATGGAAATACCAGTACATGTATGAGACTGTAGCCAGTTATGGGTTAAGAAAGTCACATGAAAAAAACAAAAACAATAGAGAATATAACATGCACATGTGTACATGTGGTTGTAGGATGCTAAAAGATCTAAAAATTGCTCTTTTTTTTTTGTACAAGAGCCTTTATCACAAAGAGAAACACAATCGTTTAACAAAGCAATTGGCCGATCTCTTAGACATTCAAAATGATATTTTTTGTGCAAACTGGCTCCAAACAGACGATATTAAAATAAGTGTGTTGCCTGACTGCATAATCAGGCAAAACAAAAAGTATGGGGAAATCTAATTCAATTACAGCCTACATGTACATGTACATTAGGCTAATGTACATGGATTTTCCCAAAACAATCATTTAAGCAACAGAGCTCACACTCAAAATCAATCAAACTTTTAATAAGAATTGTAATTTCAAAGAAGGGAGTGCAAAACAATAAGAAAAACATGCACATTTGTACATCTACTTTTAGCTCATAAATAGAAGCTGTAAAAAGTGAAGGAAATGTGTTATAACAAAATAGAAGAGGATAATTTAGGAATTAATATGTTAAAATATCTTAACCCCTACCATGCCACCAGACTGATGAGCAAATGTCAAAACAAACTTTCAAGAGTTAAATATTAACTTTCAATGTATTTCTTCTTGAGCAAACTGGGCAAAGATATATTGTATAGGAATAAACATTATAATGTCGGCTGTTTCTGTATGAAGAAGAATTTAAGCTATTCTGAGCCTAAACAAAATGTTCAACACTAGAAATTTTGGGCGGGATTTGCCGTCCACGGCATGGTAGGGGTTAATAAGGAAGAGAAAATAATGAATACAGTAGCACTATCAAAATGAATATACAGTCAAACCTGTCTTAGCGGCCACCTGTCTATAGTGGTCACTTATATTGCCTCCCTGTAGCAAGAAATATGTGTCTTAGAACCTGTCTATAAAGGCCACCTGTCTACAGTGGCCACCTGTTCTGTTTCCCTTGGGTGGCCTTAATAGACAGGTTTGACTGTACATGTATGTGTAGATCACATAGAGAAGTCAGAGTTAAAAAGAGGTTCTGTGTCATAATGCATGTTGACAGGCAAAAAAGTAGGATTTAACCTGAGAATACATGTAGAGAAAATAGCGAACAAGTAGCAGAATCACAATGTACAAATAGATCAAAACAGGGAAGTCAAAGATAACAAGAAGCAAAAGTGTTCTAATAAAAGACCAAGGCTAGCAATGATTTCAGTATAGAATTCGAGAAGGAAAGACGGTAAGCAACTGCAAGCTGTAACACGGTAGAAACAAGAAAATTAATTGTGTAACTATGTACATGTAGATGAATAGCACAGCTTTGGTGCAGTTCTTCAAAGCATTTCAGAAAGTTAAAGTTGGATTGACAAAAAATTGATGAGACTGACAGGAATAAAATTATTAAAGAGCCTATTGTTCCCCTAAAGGATGAAACATGTCAAGTGTGTTGTACATGACTTTGATAAAAGAAGAGTAAATGTACATGTATTTTACAAGCTTTAATAGTAGTCTTATTTCTCTTTACTTTCAAACTAGAAACTTTCCAAATAAAAATAATGGTCAATTTTGCAGTTACAGGTAGAAACAAGAATTTGAAATGTTTGGCATTGTGATTTAATCCAATTGAATGTTTCATGACTTTATACTTTATCACTTGCACAAAATACTCTGACTTTATTACATTATATTCCAGGCCCAAGGACAGTGTATACATGTACATGTGCCAGAATTTAAAAGGAAATTTAAGTATTGCAAACATGGCAAAGCTGTGCTTTTCTAGAATTACATGACAAATTACGGTGAAAAAGAAGCATGTAAATGTGCATTGCAAGGAAAATTATTCACAACAATCAGTGACATGCGGTAGAATTGCAAAAAGGGAGTAAGAAGTGAGTAATTGAGTAAGTATTGAAAGAAGAGAAAAAGCTCTTTTGGCCTTTACAGCTTTTTCTGGAACTACAATGTACATGACAAAATTAGGGTGAAAATTAAGGTGAGGAAGCTGGAACATGTATTTCTGAAAGGTAAGTAAAAGCAAAGGAAAATTGCAAAGAAAGGAGTAAGTATTGAAAGGAGAGAAAGAGCTCTTTGGCTCTTACAGCCTTTCTGGACTGACACAACAAATTAGGATGAATAAGAAGCTGGTAAATTGAAAGGAAAAATATTCACATCAAACAGTGGCATGCGGTAGAATTGCAAAGAGGGAGTAAGTATTGAAAGGAGAGAAAGAGCTCTTTTGGCTCTTAAAGCCTTCTGCATCTCACCTGGAGCCAGAACTAGACTTATTCTTTTTGACACTCTTGGTGCCAGGGACATTGTGGCCCCGGTCAGTAATAAGGAACCTTGGGAAGTAAGCAAAAAGTAAAACGGGGAGTGGGTTAAGATGTATCACTTACTGTATTTACATGTACGTTTCAAAGTACGTTTCAAAGTACGTTTCAAAATACAAACACGTACTACAATGGCTTGTATTCATAAAAGTGAACAAATTTAATCCTGGGCGCTGTTTCATAAAACTTGTTATCAATAACAACTGCCAAAGTGTATAACAGATTTGCTACATGTATCAGCCAATCAGATGCAAAGATTTCAGTAGCTTATAACAGTGACTGCATCTTGTTATTGATAACAAGTTTTATGAAACAAGGCCCAGGCCTATTTTAGTCCACTCATTTATGAAGTGCCAAGTGTCAACCTCGTTAGTCTGTACAAATTCTTTTATGTAACAAAATGAATATTAAAACGAAAAGAGTCTAGTAAAGAAACAAAAATGAACAAGGGCTTACATATTGACATGATTTTAATATCTTCATTCAGAATTATGATTTCTACTGGATGGGAAGGATGGCAATTGGTGCTCTGTAAATCAAAGGACTATTTTCTACCTAAATGTACAAAAACCTGGACGAGAGTTACTTTTATGAATACTGCCCAGTGTTTCCACATTTTGCTAACAAGTGACAACTATAAATATGCTGTACACCTGTACATGTAGGGCACAAAAGAGAATACATTTTTTCCCTCTTGTGTGGTGGATACATGCATGTTCTTAAAAAAAAAAGAAAACAAGAAAGAAAGGTACTTGTGCCATCGTTGAGACAAACTTTTGTTTGATGTAAATGGACAGCATGCAATGTTTGCATGAATATGTATTTTGGAATATAAAACAGGGGCCTTCTTGGGGGTAAGAACAAAAAAACAACAACCTCAAAACAAATTCTTAGAAACACTATTACGGAACCACATCAGTTGTTAAGGATACAATGTTGGATAACCATATTTGCATTATTAGCAGTAATGAAATAAAAATAATACAAACAAAATCTAAGCAGCAACCTCAAATCCCGCTTAACAAACATAATCACATGCACATTTCATAAAGAAATTAAAAATAAAAACAAATATGGTTCATTATCCAAACGTTTAAATTTTTCTGAATGTTTTAGAGCTGTGTGAATACACTTGACTTTGGGGCTGTTCCATTTACCTGTTGGGGTGAGATGATGGAAGCATGAACTGAAATTCCACAAGGCACAGACCGTTAGAGAGCAATGCATGCTGAAGGCAGTTCAGGTCATACGCTATGTAGGCACGCCTCACATACACCTGGCAAAGGTCAAATATGAAAATAATACATGTAAGCCAGAGTTGCTTCGGCTTATAAACCGGACCAGACAGTGATGATTGGAGTCTGGACTCATTTTCCCCTTGTCTGGGACACAGATTTCTATATGTGGGACTACAGTATGGATTTTGCAAAGACGTCGTGCTTGCCTAAAAATTTGCTTGGGCAGGTCAGAAAATATGGCTAATTTTTAGGCATGTACAAAATCTAGGCGAAATCTATACGTCCCACAGACAGAATTTGGTGTGTTGGACTCTGATCAGTTCTAGACAGTCAGGCTCTGGTTTTAAAAAATCTGTTATTACCGTAGGCCAAATGAATAATATTGATGAGGAACAATTCTGCTATTCATTCATGCATACGCATTAGACAACTTTAAGAACAAACTGCGCACTATGAAAATGTCATGAGCTCCGAAATATAGCAAACATGTATCTAAAACAAATATGAGAAATATTTCAATGCAGTATACATGGACATGTTGGTAAATAGAAGTATTGAAGTACTCTGTACGAAGGGTTTTAGGACGCCAAGAGAAATCAGTATCATGTAAAGGATTGCTTTAGACGTTGGGGCTTAAACTTAAAATTTCAGCATTTACAGCCTTAATTACGCAATGTACATTGTACCTAATTTTAGAAAATTTTGAAGCGAATGCACAGGTTTAATCTGACAAGGACTGACCATGAAGTAAGTTTGAAAACTTAACAGTGTATAATTGGAAGAGCTAAGATCCCCACCCTTTATTACCCTGTAGTTATGCAGTTGTAAAGATCATTGAACTTACCTCGAGAGCAGCTTGCCTGACGACACTGTTCATATGGAAGAAGAAGTCTGGTAGTACATCAAAGATGGTTGTCTCAGACATGATCAGTTTCTGAAGAACAAAGAGAAATTAACAAATTAATGCTCATTGAAGCCTAGTGGTTTATGATTTAAAGATAAGCTACATGTATAATGCCAATCACCATCATCATCATCATCATCACCATCGTCACCATCGTCATCATCCAGAGGCAGCGGAACATTGGGCTTGGACAATGAAAGTGGGGGTGCACCTTTTGTTTGGCGGACAAAAGGTGCCCCACCACTTCCATTGTCCGAGACCGACGTTCTGCCGCCTCTGTCATCATCATCATCATCATCATTATACCTTGAGACTATCTGGGCAGTACTGATGTCCATACATGTCAATGGCAGACAGGAAGATGGATTCCACCTGGTTGTGACGTAGCTCGTAGGACGGCTGGTGGGCAGCGATCAAGGCCTGCCGAGATCGTAGTGCCACCTTAGAGTTGTCCGTTTTGTTGAGGGTGGTGAGCTCGCTCAGGATGTGGGTCAGCTCGTCAGTCAGGCCAGACTCACGGCTGCTCAAACGATCCTGGTTTGTGAATGAATAGAGTAGTGGGAACATGTTGGTGAAAGTCATGAAATTGCAGAAACATAGCAAGGGAGACAGAGCATGGTCTTTATCGCATGTAGTGTGTGAAGCGCTTAGACACATCACCATTGATGTATTAGGCCCTATATAAAGGCGGAATATTATTATTAATCTACAAACAGCTTCCTTTAATGTGAGTTTCAATGAGAGGTACAAAATGTGGTCTTTATATACTGATGTTACTTAAGCAGGTTTGACAGTATCTGAATAAAGACAGTACATCAGTACTGTTACAAAATAAGCTGTGAACCCTTTTCAAACAAGAACTCTATACAAAGTACAATGGGCATAGGGTGAAAAGTATGTTTATCTTTATATGTTACAGAAAAGTTAATTTTCATAATAAAATGAAACTTATTATTGGTGATTGCGCAGATAAAGTATCTCTTTTAAAGTTCATGTAGTACGCGAACGCAGCCAGCTTTGCGCAGACATCAACCAGTGACTTGTCCTAATTTTGATTTGATATAACAATAAACATAAACATTATAAATAAAACATATTTTTAATACATGACCCCAAATCATAAACTCTTTTCCCTGTCAGCTTGTGAATGTACTTACAATGAGTCCAACGACCAGCTTGTTCTTATTCTGAACCTGAGAGTGAGAGTAGATGATGTTAAACACGGTGGACATATCACCCTTGAACTCATCCCTCAAGGCAAAGACACACTTGTCATTGGGACCTTGCTGGAAGCGTTTCTCTACGTCCAAGTAGTGCCTCAGTAACTCCTGGATGATGGCCTTCATGTGGCCCCGGATCCCGTTGCGATAGCTAAAAAAGAGAAGCAGTATGGTCCATAGAAGACAGTTAACTCAAGATTTCACTGCTTTGGTCCATAATAAAATGCAAATGAAGTATACATGTACATGAACTCACATCCACCACATCTTGTTACTGATTTAATCCTTACGTTGCTACTATTAAGTTCACAAACATTATGGCTTGAAATTAGCAGTTGCCTGGGTACCATTGACCATCTTAAATCCTGCCAGGCAACTTAAAAGTCCTGCCTTTGTTGCTTGGGTGGCAACTGAAAAGTGTCACTGTTATTATTTGTGATTTATGCAATTCAGTGTAAATGACCACAAAACACTGAATTTGGCAACCTGAATTTGACAACCTAAGCAATCATCTAGGTTGTCCCAGTGGCAACCCAAACAAATAATTTGGTGAGAGCCCCGGACATCTACATGTATCACATATATGTATAGAAACTGGGAAAGAAGTTTTCCATCGTAGTGAATTGATGCAACATTGTTCTGCAATTTCTAACTTCACTACTGACGACCCTGTTTTGAACTTTAAGAAGAGAGGAGAAAGAAAGTCAAGCTTTCTTTGTCCAAAGATATTCTATACAATACTGCCTGAGAGGCTTAATGTATCAATAAGCAAACTGTCACACAACACCAATAGAGTTCTTTAAAAATCGTTATAACCTTGTGTCATAAGGAGCAATATTATGCATTAACAATATTAATATCAAAAGCATTATGGTCTTGTGATAACATGGTCCTTTTGCATAAAAAGGCGAGACAAAAACTTTGAAATCAAATCTAACCCAAATTCAACCAATCAGAATTGTTTGATTTGTGAAGTTGTGTTTTATCACAAGTTTTCAGGCAAGAGGCCCCAGGAGAAATAACCTTGCCAATATACTGTAAAACGAGCAGCTTTCACTAATTGTAAACCACAGCCATTTTCAAAGCAAGAAACTGTTACAAATTGCAAGATTTCAGTGTTATGGCAGGTGAAAATCAATCAATAATTGAAACTTTTGCGAGTCTGAACCACTTTCACAAATAGTAACCATTTCACGTGCATCAAAAGTGGTTTGACAGTATTCTACACACCGTTGGACAAGTTGTACGATTCCCTGAGTATGCATGAAGAAGGTGTCCCGCTCTGCTTTCTTATGTAGCATGGTAGCTGCATAGCGATCTAACACATTGGCAATCTGGTGAAGACAGTAGGATAGAGAGAGTTAAATAACAAATTATCCAAAAACTATATGCTGATAGACATGCGGATTTAATAGATTGTGATAAGCATTTGGAAAGATAGTGATTTTGGCATAGATGTAGTGCATTCAAACTTGCCACACAGACTGAGGTACATGTAATATTTAAAGCTGATGTTTTAGAAATAATATATGAAGCCAAGAAACCTCAAACATATGAAACAAAATAATTTTAGGTATTTGGTCCATTAATGACATTTACATTTTTATAAAAACCTCTTCTTAAAAATACTATTAAGTGATACATGTACCTGCTGACTTGGGAATTGGCAGAGGACTGATGTGATGTTGCTGCTGTAGTTATTGAGGAGTCTTCTGATCTCTGATTCAACCGTGTTGGGGACACGCCCTGAGATACTGGCTATCATCTCCTGCATCTCAAGGAGAGGTAGCACAGGGTCTCGAAGCGATGTCATCAACTGATCAGTGATCACATTACACTGCAGGGACAAGGAGGAGAGGGAAAGGGGCGAGAGAAAGGGGGTTACCAAGGAGGTCGAGTAGTGGCAAAGGTGAAATGTAGCAGGTGAGTTCTTCACTACAATCAAAGATGGACCATTGTCATGTTTAAGTAGACAACCACTATCATCATCATCATCATCATCATCATCATCAGCATCATCACGGTCATGACCGAGACCATCACCACGACCATCATCACCACTAACATCATCGCTATTACCGACATCATCAACAACATCATCACCACCACCACCATCACCTCCACCATCACCTCCACCATCATTAACACTAAGACCACCAACACCATCACCATCAACATCACCACCACCACCATGACCACACCATCATCACCATCACCACAATCACCTCCACCACATGACCATCACCACCACCACCACCGTAATCATCATCATCAGCATCGTATTATCATTATCGTCACAACCACCCCAATAACCTCCAACATTACCATCAGCACCATCATCATGTCCACCGTCATCTGCTGAATTACCATAGATACCTGCCATACATGATCTCACCTTCTTGCTGAAGTGGGGCTCCTGAAGACAGTACCCATTCATGATGTTCTCTGCAGATTCTCTGGTCTTTCTGAACATCTGGTTAAGCTTCAGCCCAACGTTCTGTGGGTTTGTTGCTTCAGGGAACTTCCCTGTGTACAGCTGGGCCTACAATGTGGTAGTAATCATAAAAACAATATTATATACATGGATTAATATTGCATGCTCTGCAGTTCAATGTACAATAATATGTGAGCCAACAAAATCATAATTTCCTGAGATGCACTCTTTCTTTCGCCAGTCTTAATTTGGAAATGTATATACGTCCTATTGCATGCAATAAAAGGGAGGGTACATATTGCAACATTCACCCCCTCTTTGGGATTAGGAGTGGGATTATGAGAGGTGTAAAACCTGTCCATTAATACAAACAAAGCAGATCTACACAGTGCTACTCAAACCATAAGGAATCCTTTCACAGTGTCTCACAATTAATCTCTCTTTGGGATTAGGAGTGGATTTAGGAGAGGTGTAAAACAGGTCTAATCATACAAACAAAGCACATGTATTCAGTGTTAACTCCAACCATAAGGAACCCTTTTACAGTGTCTATTACAATTGCTCTCTCTTTGGGATAATTAGGAATGGGATTAGGAGAGGTGCAAAAACATGTCTATTCTTATATACAAAGCAGATCTATACAGGGTGTACAACCATAAGGAAGCCTTTAAACAGTTATAGAGCTTCTAAGAATTAATCCCTCTTTGGGATTAGGAGAGGTGTAAACATGTCTATTCTTACAAAACAAAGCAGATCTATACAGGGTGTAACTAAACCATACTGAACCCTTTTACAGCTGTTAACAGTTAACCCACTCTTAGGAGTGGGATTAAAAGAGGTGTAAAACATGTCTATTCTTATATACAAAGCAGATCTATACAGGGTGTACAACCATAAGAAAGCCTTTAAACAGTTATAGAGCTTCTAAGAATTAATCCCTCTTTGGGATTAGGAGAGGTGTAAAACATGTCTATTCATACAAACAAAGCACATCTATACAGGGTGTAACTAAACCACAGTGAACCCTTTTACAGCTGTTAACAGTTAACCCACTCTTGGGAGTGGGATTAAAAGAGGTGTAAAACGTGTCTATTCTTACAAAACAAAGCAGATCTATACAGAGTAAATCATCCACAAGGAACCCTTTTACAGCTCATTGGGATTAGGAGTGGTATAAACAAGCGTGAAATGGGCCTATTCATACAAACAAAGTAGATCTATATAGTTTACACAGTGTAACTCAATCATAAGGAACCCTTTCACATCTTGCAACAATTATCCCCCTCTAGAATTAATTCCTTCATTCTGAGAACAGGCTGCATCAATAGACACATGCTCCAGTGACAATTGCTCTACAGTCAATTTCCTGCACTAACCAAGTTCCCAATTTCAATCCTGGACCAAACACCGTACCTAAACCCCAACCTAAAACCCAATTACAACCCTAATGGGGTGTTGCAAGAAAGTTGCGATTGATTGCAAGTTGCAACCGATCGGTACTGACCAATCAAAATCATTGTTGCAAGCGCATCTTCTTGAATGGGCAGACCCTGAACCATTCAAAGGGGTTGTTCTAATTTGCTTTACTATTTCTGATCACCCTACTGAGAACTAAAGTAGAGAGATGATAACTGTTTAAAAATATGTAATGTTCTTTTCAGTTTCCTAAGCGGGAAATACTCTGCTGACAAAACTGTATTGAACCAAAATAGTGTATGTTTTCAGGAATATTTACATTGCCTTTGACAAAGTAAAAAGCAGAGCAAATGTCGATGAAGCAAATGTTGGGTTGCCATACTTGCAGCCAAGTATAACACATCACCAATCAATGCTTGTAAATATCCTGATTTGTTTTGTTATGTTTGATGATAATCCCATTATGTCAGGATTTTATATCAATAAATTTGAATTACATTTGAATTTGAATTTGAATTTGTAAATACCTTCTGAACTCTGCTTGGGTCATCCAGTTCTAGTTTGGCAACAACGCTGCCCTGATCCAAGACAGCTCCGGGTCGTTTCACATAGTGGATGCTGTCAGAGAAAGATAAAGTCAATGTTTATAGCCCATTATATTATCATCAATAATATACATGTATGATTATATAATTATATGAATATATCATTCCAATTCTGAAACACTTGGCATCAATGTTCTCACCATTATCCCAATCAAGCATTATCTTACTCCTCATCATCACTACTAAATGTACCATCACTTTTATCATTATCTTCATCATCACCATCGTCATTATCATCTTTATTACCGTTATCACCATCATCCTCTTCACCACCAAACTAATCAGTGTCACTGTCATCACTATAACCACCACCATCACAACCATCATCATCATCATCATCATCATCATCATCATCATCACCATCACCACCACTATCACCAATGCCATCACCATCATCACCATCACCACCACCACCATCACCATCACCATCACCAATATCATCATCACAACCACCACCACAGTCACCATCATCATCCCCATCACCATCAACCATGATCATCCATTTCTTACCATCCTGTTTCATTGACCCTGAGACTCATCACCATCTTCATGACCTCAATCTCAGCATATGGCTGACCTGCGTACACATGGCCACCGTCTTCTACCACAAAGTTGATGAGTTTGCCTGCCGAAGGTGAACGCAGGACGGTGGGGTCATTTTCCTTTTCAAAGATGCAGGTCTGGATGCCGATGGTGATGCGGTAGCTACAGAAACAAAAGAATGCAATATCTATTATGTACCATTTCCTGCATTAATGAAAATCTAAACTGCTCATACAATCAGATTTTTGCAAAAATCATTATCTAGGAAATCTCTGAATACGTAGGAAATATGTGTTGGAACAGTTCTTTCGCAAATAATCATCCAGCAAATAAGGGAAATCAACAAAAATGCTCACCTGTCAACCTGTTCCTTCAAGTACGATGTGTAGCTGCTACCATCATAGGAGACTAGTAGGCCCCCGTCAGCCATCCTGTGGATTTCTGCCTCCACTGTGGACTTGTTCAAGCACAGGTGGTAACTCTTTGGTCCCTGTCTTGTTACCTCGGTAACATACTTGTTCCCTTCGTGGATAAGGTCTACCTCTCGTGAGTTGCTTAGGGTGCTTGCAGGTAGAACCTGGCCTCTGTGGAAGAATCAGAGCGATTGTTTATGGCCGTTTAATCTCTTACTGAGTAAATATACTTGATGAATTTCTTTAAACAATAAGCAATTAAGGAGATCTGGAGAAGGGTCAAGTCCAAGTTATTTGGTCAATTGTTACCTTTTGGTCTTATCCAAGATGTAATAGGGCAATTTTTCACAAGATCAATATTTTGTAATGGGCTGAGAAAAGTGAATTTTATGTTTCTTTAATTTCACTGACGGGCTAGGCTAATGGGCCAAAAATTATGAAAACAAAAAAGAATTAAAGTTTTTATTTTCGCACAAATTTCATGCTGCGCGGAAATTTCAATACCGCAAAATATATGTTTACAGTAATTAAAATACATTGAACAGAAATACTAAAATCTCATGTGTGGCCGGTAACATGTGGAACAAAATAGGTCGGATTTGAAAGTTGAAAAAAAAAATTGGTCCCAAATGTAATCGGGGCCCTTCCACAATTCTATGATAAATTTGCCAACAGCCAATCAAATGCCAGGATTTAAGTAGCATATAACAGTTATTGTTATTTGTTATTGCTGACAAGTTTAATGAATCAAGGCCCAGGTGTAAACATGGAGTTGATACGTACCGTTCCAGATTAGTGAGGTAGTTGGAGAAGCTTTCATGGATGGATGCATCAGCAATGTGAATGGACCCTATGATAACACCAAGCATAGGGTCAGGTTTCTCTGCCTGCAAAACAAAGCAATAACAAAAGGTAAAGATAAATTAGAGACACTTGCTTACTGCACATGTACAGTACATGTACTATAGATGGGAGCATTTTATAGCAATGTGGACAGACCAAATATTCATATGGCTACTGGGGAACTCAATCAGGAAGATTTTACACGTACAAAATTGTGATATCTATTAATGATAATTGCTATTTCTTCCGAAATCTGATTACAGTCGGGTGTCCTCCTGAACTTATTCCTATAAATTTGTGTCTGAAACCTGTATAAAAAACATTAATCCTGAACTACATGTAGATGTGTGTTGCAGTCGGGTGATTAGACACGACTGGAGATGCAAAGGTGGTGAGTTTGATATTTGGTTGACACCTATGTCCTTATGCAAGGCATTTAAAAAACACGGCTTCTCTCAACCCAAGTAGTGTGAAAGTCATGATTGAGGTTTGATCAGCATTGTGTCCACATGTAAAATGGTGATTGGCTGCAATGCTCTCCTAAGGAATGGACGATGTGGAAACGCTGTACTGACAAAACCTGAATCTGATGATCGCAGTTATGATAACATGCTAGGAGAAATCATATATATGTTTTAAGCTGTTTGTACTTTCAGAACAATATTGCTACAGTCAAACCTGCTTTAGCGACCACCTGTATAGAAAGACCACCTGTCTATAAAGACCACAATTTTTGTTTCCCTTGAACAATAGTTTTCATTGAAATGTGTATTAAGGGAACCTGTCCATAAAGACCACCTGCTCATAAAGACCACTTTTCTTGTCTCCCTTGAGTGGTCTTTATAGACAGGTTTCACTGTATTATTATTACACGATCTTCACTCACCTGTACTTTCTCAGCTATAAGCCTGTCTAGCCAAGCTGTATTGAAGTCATTATTCTGGAAGGAATCTGTCTCTAACAGCATGATCAGGTACTCCACTGTTGTCCTGAAGTCTCCACGAATTGAAAGCTCTTTAAGAGCCACGACCATGTTCCTGACAAACCAAAGAAAGAAAAAGCAGCGCTAACCATGAACTAATAGACAAACGGTCATGCACCTCGTTAGACAAAATGCAACGGTGAAAAGCTAATTCACTGATACCGGGTGGTTTGCTTATTAAGTCTGGAAAGGGACTCATACATATTTGGACCCCATTCATTCTGTAGAGGAAAAGCCTGAAAATGAAAACAAAAGCAATCACAAAAAACCCAAGACAACAACAACAAACAAAATACAAACAAAGACATAAAAGAGAGAGGTGTCAGGGCCTGAAATCGGTCAAAAGCCTAAAAACTGTCATCCCTACGCATTTCTTAAAACCTACAGTTATGTAGTTATTCAGTATGTGTTGCAATTTTGCGTTTTTGAAGCAAAATAATTTAGTAGCATACAAGCCATGGCAAGCTCAAGTCCCACATGAAGAAAATTGCATGCTGGATTAGAGAAAATGAATCCGGACTCTGATGTCGTGGTTGGGGTACAGTTTACAAAACAAATCAACTCGGGCTGATGAAGATTTGATTGACTTAATCTCTTGCATACTATCTGTTGAGATTCAAAAGGGCATTATTCATATCATTCTTCATAGTTTTAATGCCCTTCTGGCTTTCAGCCATCAAAATGAGAATGCTTTGATGGACTTACTCTCTAGCATCCTCTCTATCTTCGCCCCATGAGAAGCAATGTCCAAACTGAGAATCGGCAAACTCATGGAGCCCTCCTGAAGCCGCAACGCTGAAGTAGCCCCAGACGTTCTTGCTGCTGCGGAAGTTGAGCTCAGACACGGTACCAGCACTGGGCTTGAAACCCTGGAGAGAGAGAGGGGAAAAAAAAGGAGCGACAGAAAGAGAGAGAGAGGGGAGGGGTGAGAGAGAGAGAGAGAAACAGAATAATACAGAGAGAGAAAAATGAGAAAGAATTTCCATAAATACTTTTTTTGGTTCTTGATGAAGGAATAGATAGATCTACATGTATTTCATTCAGGGGAAGTGTAAACATGTGTAATAAAACTACATATACATTAAATAATAATACGTAAAATTAAATATTTCTTTTGAGAAAAACAGTTTTTTATATTCTTTAAAATGTCGGACAGAGCAAATGGGAGAGGTACTCAAAAGATACATTGTATGTCACAGTTGCCCATAGGAGTTTGATCGATTACAACTCTCTCATTGTTTATATTTTCGTCATATTTTCCTCTCATTTTTCTTTTAAAGAAAAAAAAATTATATCAGTGCGGACTTCCCCTTCAACACAAAACAAAGATAGAATTTGCAATGTTGTCGCTTTCTGTTTTTCAATCCAGTACATGTATGCTACAATTGAACAATATTCAATCAACGTTATATTTCGAAAAATCTGATTTCATAGGATTATTTACCTCATCTGGATTTTCACTCGTAATTCTGCAAGCAATCACATGACCTTTGGGTGACGGGGGTATAGGAGGGCTGAAACGAGAAATATTACATAAATTCATGTAAAAGTGAATATTTTATGCACAAATAACATTTGTAGAAAGCTTTCATCACTTATTCATGATTTATCAGGGAACAATCATCGACACCCACCATAAAAACCCTTTCCCTTCTCCTTTTCTTTCTCCATTTATCCTATAATGCCAATCACTCTTACCATCTCACTTTTTTGCTACTTTTCTTCCCTTCTCTGTCAGTCTGTCTCTCTCACCAACTCCTTAACCACTTAACCACTTACATGTACATATTATTGGCAGCAATTCTTACTCAAGAATCTACAGGCTTGAACAATGTGTCAGGACTAAGAAGATCTACTTTTTTTCCCTAGAAACAGTTAACTCTATCATGAAGTTTATATCCATCAATGTTGTTTCATGCCTACTTTATCGAATGATACAGAGAATTCTAAAACAAAATTTTTTGGTTAAAAGTTCATATCTGCTGATTTTCCAACATGTGGGGGCCCTGAACGTGTTAATATTATCTTTTCATCCTGGTACCAATCTAATTTTGTTTTTCTCTCCTTTTAATCTGTTCCCTTTCCATCTGCCGCATCTCTACTTCTTTCTCTCTCTCTTCCCCTTTCTCTCTCCCAGCTGCCTATTCCTCTCCCTCTCCCCTTCCGTCCTCCTCCTACTTCTTTCTTTCTCTCTCTTTCTCCCCAATTTTCTCTTTCTTCCTACCACTTACTTTTCAAAGTCGATGGCTGTGTCTTCCCAAGGGCTCTCAGAGTACAACACTCTGATATCCTTGATGCGATGAAGGGGAATTCCCATGGCGACCTGTCCAAATCAAAACACACAAAAATAACAGGTCTGACGGAATTCTGATATAGAACTGCATGTTCATGCACAACATATCATCTAACGACAATTGCTCTGCCATCCATTTCCTACACTGGCTAATTCCACGGTAACGGAAGGACATTTAGATACAGTTTGTGTGTGATTGTCCTTCCGTTACTGTGGAATTGACCCACTAACAAAATTGATAACTTCCACCCTGGGCCAGGCAGACACCATACCTAAACCTAACCTACATGCAAAACTTTACCCAACATCTTAAGCATAAAGCCCTGAGCAATTGTTGTTAGAGCAGTCACCCCTGATACAGTAACTTACATGTATGCCAGGTGATTGCAATGAAAGTTCTGAGCCCTATTTCATAAAACTTGTTATCAATAACAACTGCACCAATTCTATGACAAATTTGCTCCCAGCCAATGAGATTCAAGGCTTTCAGTAGCTTATAACAATTATTCTAACTTTTGATAACAAGTTTTATGAAACGGGGGCCCAGGTAAAAAACAATCAACTGCATAAATACTGTAAGAAAATTCAAATTTTACAATGCGAAACCCTAAAACTGTTTCTTCCAAAAAAAAATACAACAGAATTTTTACAATTAATTTTTCCTTAGAAAATGGCAGTGTCTGCAGTGGTGAAGTCCTACACCTCTCTCACTCCTCTCGGTATTATTTTGTGTTATTGTATTTACCATGTATGTATTTTGTGAATTTTTCTGAATTTAAAAGAATCTCAATTCAGCTCTTAGCTGTAATGATTTCCATATTTAATACATCATATCAAATCAATAAAATTTAATCAAATGAAAAAACCTCACCTGTAGCTGCAAGGCAGGGAGATTGACACCAGCCACCATCTCAGAGCAGGGATGTTCCACTTGAAGACGGGGGTTGAGCTCCAGGAAAGAGAAGGTGCCATCCTCGTCATTGTAGAGGTACTCAACGGTTCCTGCACTCACATAGCCCACCATCTTAGCAAGCGTTACAGCAGCCTGGCGGAATAACATACGGTCAGCAAGAGCACATGAAACGAACTGCGTTCACTCCATATAATTACATGTAGAGTAATTGGACAGTCCAAGCTACTTTGTGCCATATACATTGCCTACCATACACGTACTGTAGCTAAGGTTTTAGTATTATCTGATGACTGCAGGAAGCTGATAGCCTGGTAGAGCTTGGATCAGTCAGACAAAATATCACGTTAAGTTAGATTTCTATGTCAGTTTATGTTCACGATTTCATAATAGAACTCCATTAAACTTGGTAACCTATGGGACATACCTTGGAAGATGTGCTTAAAAGGTCTGTTCCAAAGTTGAGAATTTCCGTTTTATTGTTTGCAACTTCAGAAATTTATACTGTTTTTATTCTTTATCAGAATTTCTTCCAATTTTCACTGATCTGCAACTTGCATTGCATTTTAATGTTTTCTGTTTAAGCTAACTTTAATTGCCAGAGTGGTCTTTTCCTATATAGATTCCAGTGCATACTGGGTGGGTGGGTTCAGATTTACCTTCTCCATTTGCTTGAAGACTTCATCCCTGGCGATGGATGTTGGAGCCTCTTCAATGATCTTCTGATGACGGCGTTGGATGGAGCAGTCACGACCAAATAGAGAGATGGCATTGCCATACTTGTCCGCCAGGAGCTGCACTTCTAAATGACGAGCGCTAAAAAAAAAAAAAAACGGGGGTTATTTTCCTTACAAGTAGCGTATACTGTACATGAGTTGTGGTTCCCAGCATTTTATGAGAACAAATTCCCTGATTTTTACTATGATTGAGTGTTAACATTCCAGGATCATTAGCAGAGACATTTTACACACTAAAGAGCCACCATAGCTAATCATCCAGCGGATATGCTGATTGGAATATAAGAGATGACTATTTTCTTTTTGGGCCAATAAAATTCCCTGATTTATCCCTGATTTTAGTGATTTTTATCAAATTCCTTGACTGGAAAAAACAATTTCAGGTATTCCAGCTGGGAATCCTGCCCCGCAACCAATAGGAGAATTGCCTTGGTAAGGCTCATAAATACAATGAACATGAACACTGTATCTTTGTTTGAATGATCCCCACATGAGAAGATTAGTTTCACAAGGAAATAAACACTGGCCAAACATGCTCAAGAGTCTCTCTAAAACTAAATTTGCTTGCAAAATATATATCTAATATTTCTAATGACCACCTCCCACTCCCCCGTATACAAGAAATGCAGAATAATGGAATAATCCTCACTCCTTATGGCACATACCTTTTGGCCAGCTTCATTACAAAGACAGGGGAACCTGGCACTTCATTCTGCACCTGCCTGAAGAGACTAGCAAAGTCCTCTTTGTTCTCGGCCTTTCGGATTCCTTTCCCACCACCTCCTTCTGATGCTTTGATCATGACAGGGAAACCAATTCGTTCTGCAGCCTAGTAATTATGTAAGGCAGTAAAAACAGTTATAAAAATTATCATTACCAATTTCATTGTTACTTTGCATTGTTATCAGTGTTTTAATCCTCCCCCTCCCCCTCCCCTCTCACTTCTTTATCTCCCTCACCCTCGTCCTCCCCATCCTCTTCCTAATTCTCCTCCATATGTAAACCACTAAAGAGATATTATGGATGTTTTAAGTGCTAATGAAAAAAGGGCAAGTCTAACATACACTGTATTTCATCCCATACATTACAGACATCATCAAACTTGTTAGTATCCCCAGTGACTCTGTCAAGTTCATATCCTTTCAACAGGTTGGATCAGACAAAGCAACAAAGAAAAATGACATTTATGATCATGCTCAATTTTGTGTATTTTTCTTCATTTTGGGGAATATATGTCAGACAACTACCAAATAATTTTGACTTGCCCAAACAAGAATATTACAATGATTCTTACCTGTAAGCCCTCTTCTGCATCCTCCACGCATCCCTTCCGGTAGAGTTCCCTCGGGATGGTCAGGACCTTACCGCTCTTGGCATCTTCCTCAGTCCACTCAATGGTCAGACCATCTCCGCTCCAGGGCAAGGTGGGCACCCCGGCACTCTGAGCTACTATAGATGATGCTATCTTGTCTCCTAGCGACCACATCGCATTCTCAGGTGGTCCTATTCATGAAAAATATGACTGAATTGAACTCTAATAGCGCGGAAGTTGATTATAATCAACCTACATGTAATTTTAGTATGGTACGGATATCTACTACTAAATAATAAATAATTGGACAAAGAAAGCTTGTCTTTTTTCTGACATTCAAAATGAGCTCATGAGTTCACCATGAGAACACCATTTTTAAAATAAAAAATGCACAATTAAAATGAAAACCCATGGGTTAAAAATTCTCTGATGAAATGTTAGTTCACAGTGTAAATATGTATCTTGGCTAGTAAACAGATCAAATACAAATTTCACGAGCGTATCTTAAGCGGGGAAAAAAACAAATCTTTTTTGCACCTTTTATTTGGTCCTTGAAAAACGATTTTTTTTTTTTGCATATATGCATGTACATGTATTTTTTAAAACTATATGTACTGCGTATCAATTAATGGCAGCAGCAGAGCAAACAATGCGGCAATCCAGGGTTCATTGTACGGCAGAGAAGGGGTTAGTGGGATCACATAAAGCAAGAAATGCCTTACCAATAAAAGCTATGCCGCTTTTGTGTAGCATCTCAGGCAGTTTGGGGTTCTCTGAAGCGTGGCCCCATCCTGCCCACACAGCCTCTACCTGCATGCGAGTTGCTATGTCAACTATGAGCTCCACATTGGCGTAGTTGTTATTATTGGCCCCGCCCGGGACGGGTACATAGTGGTCAGCCGTCTTGATATACTCTGGAAAAAAAGAAGATAAATGTACATGTGATATATGTCTTGAAAATATATTATACAGAGTTGCCTATTTAGTGTTCATAACATTATTTTCCGTAAGGGCCTTGAATTGAAATCAACAGAGAAAATATAAGGTATACAAGGTAACTGTAGAATAAACATACCAGGTACTCATAGTCACATACAAAAAAAAACAGAAGTAAGGCTCAATTATTCTTGATATAAATATAAAGAGACTAAGGATATTAAGTAAACTAGAAATGTGCATTGCTGGGGCCGCGCAATGCTAAATGTATCCCCCGGCACTGGCAGCGATTTGAAGGAGGGACAAAGACCCTCCCCCATCCCCTCCCTCAAACAAAAGGATGGTGTAGAAATTAGATGTGTAGGTTTCACTAAGACACATCTTCATATAAAATTTGAAAGAAATCCATCAAGAAATGTGGCCTGCAGAGTGCACTCACGCCATGCCCTGAAGTATGACCTTTGACCCTATAAAAGACGGAACACTGGTGGCAGCATCACCAAAAACTATAGGTTTTTAGATTACACCAAGAGACACCTTCATGCAAAATTTGAACGAAATCCGTCAAGAAATGCAAAAGTAAGAGTGCAAGAAATGGAAAAATGACCTTTGACCCTATAAAGGACGGAACAATGAGGGCAGCATCACCAAAAATTAAATATGTGTAGATTATACCAAGATACATCTCCATACAGAATTTGAAAGAAATCCATCAAGAAATGTGGCCTGCAGAGTGCACTCACGCCATTCCCTGAAGTATGACCTTTGACCCTATAAAAGACGGAACACTGGTGGCAGCATCACCAAAAACTATAGGTTTTTAGATTACACCAAGAAACACCTTCATGCGAAATTTGAACGAAATCCGTCAAGAAATGCAGAAGAGTGCAAGAAATGCAGAAGAGTGCAAGAAATGGAAAAATGACCTTTGACCCTATAAAGGACGGAACAATGAGGGCAGCATCACCAAAAATTAAATATGTGTAGATTATACCAAGATACATCTCCATACAAAATTTGAATGAAATCCGTCAAGAAATGCAGAAGTAAGAGTGCACAAAAGGGACAAATGACCTTTGACCCTATAAAGGACGGAACAATGAGGGCAGCATCACCAAAAATTAAACATGTGTAGATTATACCAAGATACATCTCCATACAAAATTTGAACAAAATCCGTTGAGAAATGTGGCCTGCAGAGTGCACCCACGCCATGCCCTGAAGTATGACCTTTGACCCTATAAAAGACGGAACACTGGTGGCAGCATCACCAAACACTATAGGTTTTTAAATTACACCAAGAGACACCTTCATGCAAAATTTGAACGAAATCCGTTGAGAAATGTGACCGCCAGAGCGCACACAAGAGTACACACAAGACATCTATCAAAATATGACCTTTGACCCTATAAAAGACGGAACACTGGGGGCAGCATCACCAAAATCTATAGGGTTCCAGATTTTACCAAGAGACACCTCCATACAAAATTTGAACAAAATCCGTTGAGAAATGTGACCGCTAGAGCGCACACAAACTATCCAAAAAAATATGGCCTTTTACCCTATAAAAGACGGAACACTGGGGGCAGCATCACCAGAAACTACAGGGGTCCAGATTTTACCAAGATACACGTCCACAGGAAGTTTGAAAAAAATTCGTCGAGAAATGTGACCGCTAGAGCGCACACAAGAATGTGACGCGGCGGCGGCGAAACGCTGCTTAATCCAAAGTATCCTCCGGCAAACTGCCGGGGGATACAATAAGTAACTATAAAGTACGAGTAACTAAGATGAGTAAGAGGGGAACTTAAAGAGTTCGGACTACACATATATCTATACTAAAATGTTTTGACAATCAAGTTGGGAAGTTTCAAGCAGATTGATTCTTGGTTATGTTGAAAGAGATTATCTCAAATGTCTTTCTTCGTTTTTGAAAGGTTGTCTAAAACTCACAAGAACACAAAAAAGATCTACAACTATCCACAAATTTCTTCTTTTTTTCAGCATTAATTTTTGCTTAGTTTGTCAGTCCTAGGAGTTACGTGCATGGAGGCCTTAATTAATTTTTTTTTTAAAATGTACCAATTTTAATATTACGAATCATCTGCAATTTTACCTGCATTTGCATTGAGATCCTCTGGTGTTACCATGACAACGAAACGGATGGCCTTGTCATTCCTGAATACTTCAAAGGCCCATCGTCTGATGGATCTCATGCACTTGACAGCAGCAATTCCATTGTTAGCAATAAGAACCTGGCCGTAAAAATCACAGCGCAAATATCAATATTGTTATTACAGTGAAACATGTAAAGACCGCTCAAGGGAGACAAGAAAAGTGGTCTTTATGAGCAGGTGGTCTTTATGTAAAGGTTCTGTTAATACATGTTTCAATGAGAAACACTGTTCAAGGGAAACCAAAATTCTGGTCTTTATAGACAGGTGGTCACTAAAGCAGGTATGACTGTAAGTTGATTTATTTAATGCTCATTGCGAGCGCCATCTATTGTCAGAGTTGGTTAAGTGTCCTATAATCATGTCGAAATAATGACCCCTGCTGTACTGTTAAAGCATCGTCTGGAATCGCAGGGTGTTTTGTCTCAGTAATGGAGCAGTGGCAGCGGTGGGATACAAACTTATGCCATCAAATAACTGGACCATTAAATTAGGCCAAATGAAATTTATTTTTAGTTTTTTGTCCCCTCCCACTTCCATTTTCATGTTAGTCTCAAACCTCTAATTCATGTATTTCATATTTTTGTTTGGACCTGAAATTTAACAAAATTAAGAAAATAAATGAAACAAAAATATCATTTAAGTAGGGAATTTTTAGGGCATTTGTCTTGAGCCATTCTAGTGCATGGAGAGATGAGATTTTAGCAAGAAAGATTTGTGGCAATTGACCCCATAGGATTTGTCCATACAGGAAAAAAATATTAGTATAAAATATCACAAAACCCTTTTCTCCTCATTTTCGAAAAATTATATGGGAGGGAGGCTTAAATAACTCTACCTTATTGATAACAAAGTTGCCGCCATATTTTTTGACAAATTCGGGAGACGTAGCCACTGCAAAGTCCTTGCTGTCTCTGCGTCCCTGGCGCCATTCCCGGTTGTTAACGGGTCGTCGGCTGTCCATTTCCACCAGGTTCATACCTGACATGCTGTGTCGAAAACTGCAAGAGGTCAAAGGCCAAAGGTTAATACTGATGCCCTGTTACATGAAACTTGTTCTTGATGACAAGTTATGTTCTATGCTATTCAAATCATTGCATTTGATTATAAAATGAGAGCAAATTTGTGATCATAGAATTTTTGCATTTGCTACTGATGAGAAGTTTTATGAAACAGGGCCCACGTCTCAATCGTAACAACTTACCCTGGCAGTAACAAAAATTTTTTTTTCAATTTTCCACAAAATTTCATTCATTTTTCCACTTTATTCATATCATTTTATTTAATCAGGGTCACCTCTTCAGGTTAAAGTGATATCCAAGAATTGCTAATACTGTTAATCCAAAAATAGCACCCAAATTTCAAAGATTAAGTCATAAGAGGAAACTTGGAGTAAAGTAGGATTGAAACCACAACCATTTTATTCAAAAGTAAAGAATAAGGAATTGATTATTTAAAAATTCATGCATCTTCAGTCAAACTGAATAAAATAGAATACAAAATGCAAGCTCTCAAATGGAATTTTATAAAGCAAAAGATGTTATATATTATCAACATGTATAAAGGCAGCATGTTAAACAAGCAATATTAATGCAAGTCATAATAGGAAAGAATTAAAATGCAGGAGAATGAGCACAAGACACATTTGTAATAAAAATGCAAGTAATTCAATATGCCTGACTGCTTTAAGTCCTTCTGTGCATATGAATTTCAAAAGAAAAATCACATTTTCATGTACATGTACATGTAATTTTTCAAGAATGAAATTTAAGCTCCAATCGCCATTTTTTCATTAGTGTACATGTTTCTTTATTGCTAGTCAAATAATTCAATTTTTTTAGATGGATCAAATTCTTTTGGTATTCCCAACCTCTAGCACAGATAGAATTAATATCAGTCAGATACATTCCTTATGGTTAAATTGTGATAAAAATCATGAAATATCTCCCTGAGAGAAAGGCATGATTCAGCATTTTGCTTTTCTTGTTGCTGTTAAAAGAGATTTTAGCAAAATGTAAATACAGTACGGATGAGAAATAACTAAAAGCAAGAGATAGTAAAAGAAAATTAATGCATCCATTCATTGTTTTGCAAGTACAGTTCTTCCATGTTTAAATACGAATGCTCTTTTTAAGGGCAAGTTATACAAAAGGTCCCTTTAGTCAACTTTTACAAACCTTATGAGTAATACCAAATTCTGGGGAGTGTTTCATCAAGCGTTTTGTCAGTGAATTTTACTGACAACTGTTATAAGCTACTGAAATCCTTGCATCTGATTGGCTGAGAGCAAATTTGTCAGTAAAAATCACTGACAAAACGCTTGATGAAACGCTCCTCCAATGAATATTCTCAAAGAGAAACAGTGTTCATCCGTGAAATAATGTCAAATATAACATTGTTTTAAAACAGAGAGACAGAAAAATTTAAGCATAAAACTTTCCTGCCAACTTCATCATTTGCATAAACTGATAGTTTTGAGATATATATTTTTTTATAAATTGCCTGCTGAAACATCAAACTTGATGCTAATTTATAATTTCTAATCTTTACATCACTGCTCCAGTTTGATGAAATGATGTGCATAAAAGAGCTAAAAAGGCACAAATATGTCAGTGCACATATGTATTGCAAATTGAAATGATATTGTTGGTTTGACTTAAAATCTTTAAATATACATGTATGTGTATTTTACATCTACATGCTATAAGAAAAAACAAAGCAGTACATACATACATTCAAAAATGCAAGCAGTACATGTATTTACACATGGGTTGTGGTAATTATTTGACACTCATAAGCAGCAAAAGCATTGTACAATACAAAAAGACAAAAAGCAAAGTTAGTGCATTTCAACTTCACTTTGTGCAATCAAACAAAGCAAACTAGTCAGCAATCAATTTTACAACACCTACATGTATATATCGACAAAAGAGCAGATCACAAATATAAGAAATATAAACTGGAAAGCAAATTTTAAGAGAAGAAGAAAAAATGTCAGTAGATAGGAAAATAAAATGATAAAATGCAAGCTAAGATAACTGTCTGACTATTCATTTAGGATTTGGGACCTATCGACTTTTACGTCAGTGGGTGAGAGTGGGTTCTGTGACAGTTAAAACATTATGACTTTAAATTGGGCCTATAAAATGTCTATTCTATGGATAGATTGTTAAGACATCATGCATATCATCCAATTCAATCATATGACTAAATAGTTCACATGACCAATTTGTAAGTTGCAGAGTGGAAATTCCCATTCATGTCCCGTTTCAATTCTTTCTTTTTTGGTGTTGTTGTTTTCATCAATTGTAACATGAATAGGAATCTATATGGAAAGAGTGTGCATCAGTGTGGGTTGGGGATTATGTCGCAACACTTCTTTTCAATTTTTTGCTCATATTCACCCTGGGTGGATTGGCTTGCACAGCAGAAGATTTTATAGGGGGAAGGGGTTTGCAAAACTAGCCCGAGTCCCACCTCCCTTTAAAACCAATTGCATGTATACATGAACCTTAAATACTTAAAAGAAAAATTGTGCTCCCACTTTCAAATTTCCAACCCAAAGGGCATCTGAAAAACGTCATGACCTTTTTTTGCTTGTCTGAAAATTTTCAGAATTGTGCACCCCTCCCCTTTACAAACACCTGGATCCGCCTCTGTTCACATGGGTGTGCACTTTAACAGCTAATTAGGGCTAATAGCATTAAAAGCAGTTGGCAATTACAACCTAATGAAATCACTGACTTTGACAGGTTGTGATCAAGTTTCTTATCATAGAATTTTGGCAATAATTGTTATTCATGCTCTCTTGTACATGTAGCAAGTTTTATGAAACTGCATTCAGGAGGGTGATGTATACTAGTATTCACTTATATTCTCACTGCAAATCAAACTTCATGCAAACTGTACTATCTCAGTAAAACTGTGTACTTACGGCTCACTAAAGCTTTCACTGGGTATACATTCAATGACAGGGAGAGAAAGCAAGACAAGTTGAGGGGTAGGAATGCTCACTACGATTCTAATACCCCAGTCACACCAATGAGACTGACAACAGACCAAACAATATTTGATTTGACTGCGGATGACCAAGAATCGGTCAGTTTGATGTCGGTTATAAAGTCAGTGTAGGAGTGTGATTCAAGGGAAAGTCCACCCTGGTATTAAGTTGATTTGACATACATGTAAATGAGGAAAAAAATGAGAGAAACAGATTAGTGAGGTTTGAGCTAAATCTGATAAAGAATTTAAGTAATGAATTTTTGAAGTTTTAATCAAACAAAACAAGGCAACTTTGTGACGTACAGTGATCTTGCAAGCTCCTCTCCGATTTGCTCACGACAGAAAGTTTCATAAAATTTAATTTTCTTAGATTTTGATGAAGGAATAAATTTGTTTCATACAGGTTTTGTTAAAAAACATATGAGCAATTATCATACAGTGTGTCTAAGATGAATGTATTATCAAATATCAAAAAATATTTTTTTTTCAGTACAGGGCAAATGGGAAAGGGGCTCACAAGATCAAAGAGTTACCAATTTGTGTCTGATTGATTACAACAATAAAGAATTCATGGCTTCCTTACATTTATTTCTTATCAGATTTTGCTCAAACCTTCACTGATCTGTTTCTTTAATTTGTCTCCCTCTTTTAAAACCGACTGTAACCAGGGTGGACTTTCCCTTTTAAGGGAAGGCTTCAATCCTTTTCAATAAACCACACCAAAGACAGAAGCATTTTGGGCTTGTGGCTTGCAGGTTAAAATGACTACATGTACTGCTGTGCACTTTCACTTTAAAATGTATACATTGAATTAAAGTTTATTTTCATTTTTAATAGGATGTTAAAACCACAATGAAAATTATTGCAGATACACCCTGTAGAATGCTTTCATAATTGTTGAGCACATGAGTGATCTAGTCTGCAAGCACAGACCCTAGTTTGACACTTTATCAGAAAAATAATCATTGTGTCTTGAGAGAAGCCTAAACCAGCTACCGACTGTTCTTGTCCATACATGGCCTATTGTAGTCTTATAGTGCAGGCTCTTTTATGACTGACCAGAATTCGGGCCTGCAAACTATGAGTGATCAGGACTTTCACTTTTGGTCCATATTCACTAAAACTTGAATGCAAGAACTTTGCTACTTGCAGAATGTTTCTAGAGCACTGGGGACTAGAGCAATTTTTTTTCGTTGCTTCGTCTACTACATGCACATGTACATGTACATGTACATCCATGTGATGTGTTTTGAGAATGAAAGAGAACAGGGGAGCGTTTCATCAAGCATATTGTCAGTGATTTTCACCTACAACTGTTATAAGCTACTGAAATCCTTGCATCTGATTGGTTGAGAGAAAATTTGTCGGTAAAAATCACTGACAAAACGCTTGATGAAACGCTCCCCAGAAATGTAAAGAAATGAACATGAAATACAGCTTCTACATACATGCTAACCTGACAGAGCAACAGGATAAAGAACTCAACATGATAAACAAAAAGTAAAGAATAAAATACATTGTAAGGGTATAAATTGCTGAAGGTGGGCTGGAACATTTTTTAGAACATACTTTACATGTACATGTATGTAGCTTGTTATTTATGTGTATGTTTGTTTTTATTGGTTCAACTGGTGTTTTCGAAGAGGATGGTTATTGTTTTCATTGTGAAGCATATTAGGAAGTGCTTTGTAATTAAATTGTAAGGAAAATGTTCTAAAACTACAAAATACTCATTGTGTATTAGATTACATTACAGTGTATGACATGAATGAGAGGGAGAATGAGAAAGAGAGGGATGAAGCAGGACAGGGGTTAAGACAGACAAAATGGAGATGGAGAAATGTATGGACAAATGTAGAGACAGAATGAGAGAGATAAAACATGTAAAGAGAATATTGAAAGTAAGAGGGAACATGAAAGACAGTGGCAGAATTTTAGTATCCTAATGGCTTTTAAATGCATTTTAGTGATAAGGAATCACTATTTTTCTAAAGAATAATTGTATAGAAAGTGGACTTTCCGAAATAAATACTTGGTATAAACATTTGTTATTCTCCTAAAATTTCAGGGAGAAATTAAGAGTGAAAGTAAGCTCTCATTCAATTAATATGGAATTAAGTCAGTAATCTTCTTTAAACTGTATTTTGTTTTCTTCAAAATAAATGACACTGCCTAGTATAATTCAATTAAAACAATGTAGGCAAGTGAAAAGACAAACAAGTATTTGAGAATAATGATAAAAACAGGGGTATGAAATGAATACAAAACGAGACATTCAACACATCCAATGATAAGGAAAAGCGGACAACAATATAAGAATACCAAACATGACAGAGAATTGATGAGCAAAAGGGAAAGACAAAATTAATGTGTTTTCAAAGGATTGTTTTGGAAAGTACATGTAAGTGAGCATGCCCTATTAAGCATTCAAGAATATATAATGCAGTACCTAAAAAAAAAAAAAAAAAAAAAGATCTGTACATTCATCACTTGCAGGCTTTCAATGCAGTGGAACTGGTAATAAGATGCAGAATATGATATCTAAAATCTAATGATGCAGAATCTACCATTTGCAGATCACCTGTTTAAACTTGCAAAGATTTGTAGGATGAAATTCAAGTTAACGAAGAAGAAGAGGAAGAAAAAACAAACAACTACTTTTCCATTGTAAAAAACATGGCAACTTCCATCAAATGTACTGGGTTCGTGTAAGTACTGCACTCTACTGCTTACATATTAAAATCATTGAGTACCAGGCAGAAGGGCGCAACCGAATTTATGTAAAAAACTTTCACAAAAAAGCTGTGTACATGTATGTGCCCTTCTGCTGCACACATGGCTTAATCTATATTTCAAAATGTCTTTATGAAAGCTTTGTGAATTTTTGTGAATTTCAATGAATTTGCTCTTTCAGCTTATTACGGTTTTACATCTTTCCTGAGAGTTCCATCATTATTTATCAAAGATCACTTTGTACAGTTGTCTGCAAATGGTGGAGACTAATTGAATCAAGTAAAAAACATTCAACAAGAACAAAATTTGGGACGAATACTCCACTGAGGTTGTGGCCCTTACTTATCCGACACCATTGACATTACAGGGGAGACGACGTGGCACAGGTGAGGGGAACTGAGGGCACTATGTCTGCACTTCGCGGCATCTTTCGCTGGACTAGAACAGAGAAATGTGGCACGATAGATTGAGGAACTCTTGGGGGGGGGGGGGGGTAAAGGGAGGAAGGGTAGTCAAAGAATTGGCATGGACAAGGGTGATGTGACATCTGCTCCAGCGACAATCACTCCAGGCTTCATTTCATCAGGAAAATGGGGTTAGGATTGCAATTGTTTGTCTTTTTAAGTTATAATACATGTAAGTAACTGTTTTGGCAGTGTTTGGACCAGGGTTTGAAGTTAGATTAATTTACTGCAGGATACTGACTATAGAGCAACGCTTGCCGGAACTGAAATGGAGTTATAAACTAATAATATCCAAGGCCTTTGGAAGCGTATAGTGACATCATAATGTGATATGCGCTATTCAAGAACAAATTATTATTATTAAATTGTCGCCGGAGCATGTGTCATACAACCTGAGGAACTCGTCAGGAAAGGGAGGGAGAATAGCAAAAGAAATGGCGTGGACAAAAGAAAGAACAGGTTTCGTATAATCGAGCTTCAGCAGTGCTTGCACTAGCAATACTGATTCACAAAAATAAAGATATATGTACATGTACTGTACATGTACTTCATTATTGCACATAAATATAGGGTAGAATTTGCATGCATAGTACTCAGTCATGTAACAAAGATAGAAATTCATGCCCTACAATATCAGACAATAAAGTTTTCATAGCTCATCATTTATTTGACTCTTTTTGAATGTCAATTTCTACAGCTAGAGTACACACTCAGAGGACCAGCAATTCAACCGAATAATTAGAACTACTGTACATGTATTATCATCTTGAAATCATAAGTCATGCTCTTGCTGCATGGCCTTCTTCTTTACCACCACTAGATAATTTTCCATGCAGCCCTGTTCACTTCGAAGCTAATATTTTACAGAGCTAAGGTCCTCGCTAATCCCCCCAACAAGAAAAAAGTAGGGCGATCAACATACATGTACAGTATACATGTAAGTTTAATTGCTAAAGTATGATATGAAAAAAATGAAAACTTTATTCATCTTTATCTTCTCAAGCAGAAAATCTGGTTATACATAATTAATGTATCTAGGAATATTAATTAGACTACACGGTAGGTAAAATTATGGACTCTGTCCTACTGCAGATTGGGAGGGAAAGATTATTTTGTCTAGATGGGATGAAATTGTACCCTACCAAGACATCATTGCACATACCTCCCAGGTTTCCTCTGTTTGACGTTCCCAACATCATTGCCATTGGCTCCCGAATCCACTGACGTAAAGACATTGTCCGATATCTCCCCATTGTTGTTGGGCGTTTGAGGGGGCGAATCGTCCATCGTTGAATCCTCGGATATCTGGAAGAGCACCCTCTTCTGGGACGTGTCTGACGAACCCTTCCGGCTCAGTGGGGCGTTTCCGTTGGGTGAGGCAGCCACACCCTGGCTGGGCGAGGCCTTACCATTCTCCTTACCAGCCGAAGCAGACATCGCTGGTGAACTGTTCTCTGCCCCTCTGATTGTCACTTTACCAACGTCACACTAACTTGGTGATTTGATGGTACAAAGTATCTGTGATGGCAAAAAAAGTGGAGAAAATTTTAGAAAAGATTTGAGAAAGACACAAGTTACTACAATTTTACAACACACAAATGGCACATTCAGTATTAAATAGCGAGGTTGTTTCAAATACTGTAGGCCCTAAATTACAGCCATACTTGTAAAAAGAATTTACATTTGGTTACTACATGTACATCACAATGTACTTGTCTGGTTACAGATTAAATTGTGATGTGAAAAACATGACAAATAGAATAATGGGAAAGTTCATGTATCAATCACGATCAGTAAACACATTTCAATCATGTATCATTACCAACGGATGAAGTGCTGATAGTGATACATGACAATGAGAGGGCTTGGATTCTGCTCTACTCAAAAATACAAAGTCATGTAACCCTAGTTTATAAAATAACCTTTTACCTGCAATTATTTGACAAAACACTTTAATGGTACATACATGTAAAGAGAGAATGATCAACAGAATAAACATTTCAGTCTGGGAGTTTGAAAACAATAACGAGTCAAAACATTTGAGAAACAAGGGGAACATTATCAAGAATATTGATCAATAAAATCAATATTTTAGTCTGGAGTCCAAGGGCAATGCCCAATTGTCTTTATGAAGTGTTAATAAGTGAAATAGATCACGCCACTTTAGGAGATCCATTTACATGTATCAAAGGCCAAGTGCTACATGAAAGAAACAGCATTCAAAAGCGTGCTTGCTTTTGGGAACTCCTATGCAAAGGAAAATCACTGTAAGAGGGAGTCAACCCTGATATCATGTCCAATTCTGTGAAAGTCACTACAAGCAGAAATATTAGAAAAACAGATCTGACAAAGGAAAGGAAAGTTACAAAATTTGAAATGTGAAATAGATCAAATGCAAGCTGACAAATCCCAAGATTCACATAATCTGTTCACCCCCCTCCCCCCCCCCCCCCCAACAAAAAAGACCTAGTAGGTAGAAAAATGACATGGTGAAAACCTCCAAACACTGTAGCTTTCCAAGATTCCACGGCCTAAATATTCAAGCAAACAAATATTGATTTCAAATAACTCAAAGTTAGAATAAAGAAAATGTTAAGAGTTCAGGAAAGTCTAACAAAAATACCTTTCCAAAAATTGTATCACTCTATATATTTGGATCATCATCATGACCCTTGCTTGCTTGCATACAAGGCCAAAGTACAAATGTATGTAACTTGGGCAGGGATCTACAATGTATGAAAATGAGTCAGTAGTAAACCAAAATCAAATCCTACATATCTAACAAGTTAACACAGAAAGAAGAGTATAAAAAGCCTGGCAAACAAGGCCTGCATTAATACCACCAAAGTATGAAGTTCTTACTTACTGTAAAACCAGCAACTTTGTGCACATGAAAAAAAAATGTTCGAAAATTTTGTGAGTGGTTCAAATCTGCGAAAGTTTCATGCTGTAAAACAATTGAACCAAAACTGACCAAACGCTGAATTTTTGCAAAATCGCAAAAGCTTCTTGCCATCATAATCAATGTTGTTTATAAATTGCGAAAGTTTCTGGCTTTTATAGTATATCGTTTAATACTTACATGTATGTACTAGCATCCAATTATTTCAGAAGCAAGGTTATCTACATGTGCACATGGGTAGAAAATTCCACAACTCTCAAATAATGTGTGTCCACCTGGGCAAAGTTCGACAATGAATAATGTTTTACTGGCTTTTCAGCCCTCCTACATATATCATCTTAAATCCCCACCCCAGCTTCCAAAATACCCTGTACCATTAACTCTAAGATCATATTATGCTGGTATTCATATTTCAAGGGTCCCTGGCTTCAAATACCATTACTTTTAAACAACAGGAAAGGAGTTGGGATATCATAGGAAAACTGATGTCATAAAAAGAAAAGAATAAAAATGAATGAAATATGAGGGTACAGGAAGTCTGATAAGACGTACATGTACATGTCTGCAGTGGAATTTGGCTTTAATACATTGGGCATATATTGCAAATATTATTTAGTTAAAAAAGTTACATGTAGATCATGTCAAGTATACTGTGATTATATAAATCAGTGATCAGGCTTAGTAAAATTGTTTTTGTGTCCAGAGTGAGAAAATAACTTATTTGATCCATTCCAGCAGACAAGACATGACACTCAGAAAGTTTTTTTGATGTTATGCCAGTTTTAAGCAAACTACACTACATTTACATGTACATGTACATGTATGAAAGTGATTCAGACACATTTGACTATAAATGTATAGCAAACTGCACAGTATTCCACCAAATGGTTGAATAATGGTTGAAGAGAAATTCAAAGATAAGTTGAGTTCTGTCATGTAATTATGTTGTGAAAGAAATTGTCTGGAAGCAATTGGGAAAGGTTGATTATATACATGTACATAGAAATTGGTGTATGCTAAAGGATTTAGAATCACCAAAATGAGAAGAAATCCTGCTGAGAGCACTACATACAAAGAAATATGTATGGGACTACACACACATGTACAGTATGTGGAATGAATGTTCAGGCCGAACATTTCAGTTGTTTCTTGTCATATTTCGAAATATGAGAGCATTTGTTGAGCAATCCTTTCCAGGGGACATTTCTTCTATGATAGTCTTCCAAACTGACACTGATTTAGTATAAAAACTGAAACCGGAGGAAAAAAACAGAATTTCAATGACAACAAGCTTCCACAAATACCAGCAAAGATAATCCACAGGCCTAAATACCGTACATTTAATACCAAATATAACCCACTCTCTGCTGGTACATCCTTTGCTCAGTCTAACAGGGCTGAAGACCAAGCTAGAGAGAGTAGACCTGGGGGTGTTTCATAAAGCTGTTTGTACAGTTACGCATGACTTTACAAATGACTTCAATATGACAATCCACATGGAATGCTCAATCATTTCCGCAGAACTAAAGTTGAGCTGTGCTGATATAGATGAACATTCTTAAATAACAAACATATTTAATGCAAAGTATTTTTTTGGCCATAATTTAATTGAGGTTATTGGAAATACAGTCACACTTTGTTAAAACATCAGGAAAAACTTTGGGCATCCTATCTGGCACTTCATATTCAAGTCGTTTGTTAAGTCATGCGTAACTTTACGAACAGCTTTATGAACCCCCCCCTGTGTAAAATCAAGGGACTTTAAAGGTTGACAAAATTAGAGAGAAAATGGGTATTGTTTTCATGTATTTTTGCCTTCTAATCATGAATCTGGCAATCGATTGTCCAAATTATGTCTCGTTTTGGCGAAAAAAGGGGGAAAAGTAGAGGTTTGGGGACCGCTCCTTAAAACCAGTGAGCTGATTGGCTAACTGACGTCACACCCCCAAGTGACGTATGAAGCACAAGATCTGCAGGCTGCAGCATATAACATTGTACACACAATGCGGTATTTGACCCCTCTGTTCAACGGACAATTTATGAAAAAAGGAAATTAATCAATATAGTATTAGGAGTGAATAATCATTATCAATATATTTTCTACAAGATCAGCAAACACTTTTCCCCAAATATCCAGCTCTTGTTTTGTTTTTCAACTTTTTTAAAACAATGTTCTCATCCATCTGAGCTTGCCGAACGAAAGTTTTGCATTTGTCTTAAACGTGTGCACAGCCGTTTTATGCGTCTGTACAATGTACTACACATCTTTAGTATGGCAGTTACTATATTCCCCTCGTACTTAGCGACTGGTGAACGCTTAGGCCAAAAATAAAAAATTGTTGTATTGGCGTAACGGGTCTCTGAAAAATAGGGTCGGTCGGTCGGGATATTTTTTTTTTTTTTTTTTTACGACAGTATAATACATAATACACGCAGCTAGTTCTGTCCGCAGCACTTCCGGGTTTTCGATCACGATCGCGATCGCAAAGGCAGCACGATACGCGATATCGATAGTAAAAAAAAACAAAAAAAACCTAGGGTCGGCGACATTTTTAGGGTCGGGCGGGTTATGCCCGGTTGACACTTTCACGATTTTTGGTCCCGCACTGCCCCGCATTGAATGCGTGCCAGTGCGTGACAGTGCGTGCCACTTCAGTGACACGCACTGGCATGCATAGTTCCCGCATAGTTCCCGCATTGTTCACGCATTGTTCACGCATAGTTGACGCATAGTTCACGCATAGTTCACGACTATTTTACAAGAAGTTTGCGCATTGTGTTAACTATCAAAAAAAAAAAAACAAAACAAAACAAGGCAGACGCCCGGGCAGACGTCTATTCGCTCTCGTGTTTTCATTAATTCAGCATAACTATCGTCATTAAGATGTTGAATTCTGAAGAAGCTAATTTAGAAGAGAGAAGGTGTTTATATGTAGCTGCAGGAGCATTAATAGTTTATCAACAAGAAAGAGATCTTGAAGAAAGACGAGAAGAGGAGAAAAAAGTAAAAAGAAAAAGGAGGACATTGTGGGTGAGAGATTGGCTGTCAAGACGCCACATCTACGGACATTTTGATCATTTACTGGCAGAGCTGCATAGGGAGGATCAAAAGAGCTATAAGAATTTCTTGAGAATCACTCCTGATCTGTTTGAGGAAATGGTTGAAAAGCTAACGCCTCATCTGGAGAAGAAAACAACGTTTATGCGAGAACCACTAGAAGTTGGACTGAAACTAGCCGTCACTCTCCGTTTCTTGGCAACAGGAAATTCATATGCTACATTACAGTACAGCTTTCGAGTTGAGAAAAGCACCATATCGAGATTTATTCCCGAAGTTTGTAATGCACTCATTGAAGTGTATAAAAAGGAAGTACTCAGCTGTCCAAAAACTGAAGATGGGTGGAAGGATGTGGCCAAGAAGTTCAGTTCCAGATGGAATTATCATAATTGCCTTGGTGCCGTCGACGGCAAACACGTGGCAATCAGGAAGCCGCCAAAGTCTGGGTCCTTGTACTTTAACTATAAAGGTTTCCATAGTATTGTTCTCATGGCTGTAGCAGATGCAGAATATAAGTTTCTGTATGTGGATGTTGGAGCAGAGGGTGGCTCTTCAGATGGTGGAACTTGGAAAAACTGCAACTTGTATGATGCCATAGAAGGGGAAAGAGCAGGGGTGCCGCCACCGGAACCAATGCCCAATGATGACATGCCCATACCTTTCCATTTTGTGGCTGACGATGCATTTGCGATGAAGCCCTGGCTAATGAAGCCCTTCTCACATAGGTCCCAAGTTCATGAAGAGATCATCTTCAGTTATAGACTAAGCCGGGCTAGGCGAGTAGTGGAAAACTCGTTTGGTATTTTGGCTCACAGGTAGGTCTCCCTTTCTTTCTGTATTCATTTCTTTCTGCATCCTCAGTGCCTATTGCTTTAAAAGTTCAAGCACATTGAATACAAATATTTAACTTCCCCCAGAAAGGAGTTGTTATCATAATAACCCGCTTTGTTTAAACCAGCATAACGTAGAATTTTTATATGGTGTTTATTTTATCAACACATGTTGCTATTTCTGCAGCTTACGCGCAAAATACCATGCGAGACTGCAATTGCTAACAAATCTGAAATGATACACTAAGCAGATGCTCTCATTTTGTTTGTATTTATTATAGTGATCTTTTTCTTTAGTATTCAGTATATCTAGTTTCTCCAAATAACAAGTACAATATTTTGTTTTTACTCCAAATGAAGCGTGATTATTCTAAAATCAAGATTCGTATGTACAGATCATAAAAAATATATATATTTCATATTGATGGGCTCTTGTTTTATGGTATTACTTGATTTAGGTTCAGATGTTTCCTGACTACACTTCCGCAGAAGCCCCAAACTACCAACTTAATCATCATGAGTGCCTGCGTCTTACATAATCTGATATTAACCAGGTACCCACTGGCATCAGGAGATGTAGACCATGAAGATCCATCTACGCATGCGATGATACCTGGTGCATGGAGAGACGACCCTGTGTTTCACGGTCTGAGAGCTCCGACAGGAAACACTTCTATCAAGGAAGCTAAGAGCCAACGTGCATATCTATCACATTATTACACCTCCCGCGCTGGAGCGGTTTCTTGGCAAGAAAAGATGATAACCTAAGCAGATTAACTATGACATTATTGTGATGCAGTATATAGCACTAGCTCAATTCCACAAAAAATGCCAAATGACACTGGCACAAATGACATTTTATTTCTTGAATGGTTATGTATTTCAACAAGGCCCGACATCGTTCCAATATCAACCGTCTGTTGTACATCTGATTTTTAAACTTAGGATATGAGATCAGTGTCTATAATGTGTTTGTATTATGTCTTTATGTACACAAAAATTCTACAGTGTATCAGCAATTAATGTTGTCAGGAAATTAAGGGGTTTTGGTAAGCTTTGTTGTTGAACTTACACGTGATGCAGTTGGTGTCGGGGCATATGTAGAAATTTCGTATTTCTAGTAAGCTTGCACAAACCCCACTCCTCACACGCACGCACACACACCCGCACACCCCCATACACACACACAAACACACGAACGCACATTTAAAGACTGGGTCCGCACCAGAAAAAAATCTTGTATTGATTAAAAGCAGATAAATCAGACGAAAAACAAAACAATTAAAACAAAACCAAAAACGTTGAAGTAAATCAGACAATAAATAAGAAAGTTATGAATACAACGCAAAAGTTATTTATCATGCTAACTGGCAACGCTGGGTCACGTGGCATGAAGTATGCCATGCACTTGTCTGCAGGTATTTTATTATATCTTATTGTTTTTAAATCCCCCCTTTGCAACCCTTTAACGCAAGAAGAACAGTTTGTTTTTTTTTGTTTGTTTTTTTTTTTTTGGGGGGGGTCGATAAACACGGGTACAGATACATTTATTGATTCAACCTTTTGAATGTTTTGAAAAATAACCACTCATGGATTAAAACGGATTCTTACAAACAAAAAGTTATAATAAGCTATAGCAGACAGGAAGTGCATGACATACGTCATGACACGTAGGTGACCAAGAGTCACGTGTTATGGCTGTGTCACACCTTTGCGTTTTTAGCCTGCGTCGGCCCAGCGTTTTTGAAAATTAAAATCGCTTCCTGAACGCGGATCAGACGGTAGACTGACGTTGGAGACGTTCAGCTTGCGCTTGAAGGACGCACATGTTTGCGCACGCCGAACGTCAGTCCACCGTCTGATCGGCGCTCAGGGAGCGCTTTTAATTTTCAAAAACGCTATCGGTCGACGCAGGTTAAATACGCAAAGGTGTGACGCAGCCTTTATGACGTATGACGTTACAGTGATTTAGGAAAAATCACAGTTCAGTCACATCATTTAAATATTCATAACTTTCTTATTTCTTGTCGGATTTACTTCAAACTTTTTTTGATCTGTTCATCTGATTTATTTGCTTTTAATCAATACAAGATTTTAATACACGCATCGCAAAACATCACCTACACCGTTCGATCTGTGTTCCAAAACTTTACTCCCGGTTCGTTTCCGTTCAGCAACGCACTTTTTATTAATGAATTATTGTATCCATTTATCAATCATATTTTACACAAAACATCTGTGAGAGATAGGAAAAACTGGGAAATTGAATATTATTTATTGATACGATCATGCTTTTACATCGTTTAAGAAGATTCTATTAACATATGTACTTATATATGTAATAGTCAAACAGTTGACGGTGTCATCTCGTATGACTAGGTGCACTTGAACGAATTGTGCGGAAACTTAACAATCATTTTTGAAATCCAATGAAAAATATCAAGTGCTTATAGTTACCCATTTTATTAAAGGCCTTGATATTCACCTATCTTTGCAGTCTTTGATTAGCCTTTGATTTGTCAATATGTTACTCTTAATATAAACAACTTTACATGTTTTGATTTTGGGTGTAATAAGAGACTTGTAATCAGAAGCAATCAGAATGCACGAATTGCGTGATTTTTTAATAAAAGAAACGTAACCGAGTAGAAAACTTAGGCATTCTGGATATGCTCACATAAATGCAATTTAAATAACGTGTGATGAAGAAAAGAAAATAAGTCTGCAGGATAACGTTTAGTTTCATAGTGACTGACAACTGAATCTCCAATTTGAACTACCTTATAGACATGTTGTAATTACCAAGATTTATCAATGATATTTTGAACACTTTAAAGTTGTAACAAGTGAGAAACATGAACTAATCAACTACAAGAACAAATGTAAAAACGTAGGAACCAAAAAGATGCATTAAATTTAATCTTCCACTCAGTAAACCTTTCATTTTGTTTCTTGATAAAAGCATCATGCATGAGTATATGTCAAAATGTCTAAATCGAGAATATCCATCGAAGCTCTCCCTGGAACTCAGAACATTCAAAAATCTGGAATATATTTTCCGACTTTGATCAAACTGTCACATTTTACCTTTGCTCTTCAGTGTGTAGTTCTGGTTTACGTTTCAGAAAATATTATACCTCTGTTCCAAATGTATAAATAAATGGTTTTCTTGCCGAGTGGGTTTTTAATAAAATTCCTTGCAAAGGCAACAACAAATAACAATTTCTTTTTTACTTTTATTTTTTTTTTACCATGTAAGAATTAAGGTAAGTACTGAAAGAGTGTCCCGATATGGAAGACGTTAGTTTTGCAACCAGTATTGTCTTTTCTTAATCACCGGCTGCTGTTGAACCCATTATTCTTCTTCTCCAAGCTCTTCCAGAACCGAGGAAACCATCTCATTACTACGTCGGGAGGGTGGGGTCGAAGCAGTGGACTGCTGAGAAGACGTTGGTATCGGTACCGGCACAGCTGAAGGCGCGGCTGGCATCCCAACATTATTGAAGGATGGACTTGCTGGAGACCATTGATTGAAACTGGACCAATGACTATTGATTGGCCACTGGCTTGACTGCCATGACGAGGGTTGCTGTTGACATGGTTGAGTTGGCCTGGTTGGCTGTTTGAAATTGTGAACGAGTTGCAGACATTCAATTTGGAAACTGTGCCACGATTCCTCTGGAATTTTCTGCATATGGCCCTCCAGAAGACAGGCAAAATCATGGACGATCTTTTTTTGACCTGTCAACGCAGCTGTCTGGCCCAAATTATCCGCTCTTGAAAGAACCTGAAAGGCATAAACAATATAACCAAATGTAATTTAGTAAGGCAATTAAAGTCAGGGTCTGATTACTGTCATTTACTGCCATATACTCAACAAATTTAGATCGATTGTCGAAGAATTAATTTTCAATGATATTTTTGTTGTGAATTAATTTCTATAGTTTCCAAATGGAACTATTGAAAGCGGATCCGGCTTAGGTAATGTATTCAATAATGTTTTAAAAAAAAAAGTTCTATAATGCCTACCTGACGGAGAGCATCGTCGAGGTTATTCTGCAAAACAGTACTTGATCGAGAAGCTGGAGTTCTACTGCCAGAAGTTCCAGAGGCTTCGGAGCGTGCCGACATTGGGACCCGATCCTTCAACGGGATCAAGGTCTCATTATCCATATCTTCTGAAACTGTCATGATAGAAACTTCATCATCTTCTCGTTCGTGCACTTCCCCTTCTCTATCAAACTGCAAGGTGAAGAAACACCAAATTTCAAAATGAAAATTATGAAAAGTGTTCTGAAGGTTATTTCAAGGTTATTCTAATATTTCAATATAAAAATTGTGAATTTGTCATTTATATACCTACCGTGTCACTTGCCGTTGTCTTGCCACGAACAATGTGTTGCTTCAGAAATCCCCACGTGTTCACTATCTCATCATCACGTGTCGTTCTGTTGGTTTGCCCAGATCCACTTTTCTTCTCCTTGTTCAATATCTTTCCTAGCCGAGTTCGCATATTTTCGTACAACTTCTTACACTGGTCCCCTACATTAAAAACAAGGAAAACATTAAATAGGCTATTTGTGTGGTGAAGTTTAACCCTAAAAATAAAAAATAAAAACATTTAATTTCTATAAAGGAAAATATCAACAATTATTTTCCCAGTAAATTACTTTCTTATTAACTAGTAATGCAGACAACAAAAAACAAAAAGAGGATTTTTAAAACATGGGTATGGAACTTAACTAACCAACCATCAAAATTGAGAACTTACCAGTGGCAGGTGGATCCAATAATTTACCGCCATTCGCCCACATCCTTCCCTTCGTAGCAACATTCATGTAATCTTTCTGGGTCTTATCATATAGTGCTGAATTTTCCTTCACAAAATCGGCTATTAATTGAACAGCGTCTTCGGTCCACTTGTACTCTGGGACATCCCTTTTAGATGTACGTGCTCTTTTTGTTCGCTTAGTTTTCTCTTCATGCTCTGTATTCTCTGTCCCATCATTATCTGATGAGGAGGATGAAGCCATGATTTTGCTGCTGGCTCAAACAAGAATATTTTGACAAAATTGCATCACGTGACTGATATGCGCGGTCCTTGCGTGAAAGTGCGCGAAGGATGCGCAACCACTGCGCAAATTATGCGGGACCATGTCGTGAACTAGTCGTGAAGTGCGTGCCACATTCCCGGGGGTGGGGTACCCACTGTTTTTACGCCACGCACTGGCACGCATTGGCACGACTTGTTTGCGCATAGTTTGCGCACAGTTCACGCACTGCTGCAATGCGGGAAGTGCGTGGCAAAATTTTCAACATGTTGAAAATTTTTTTTCGCTCTTCACGCATTGCCGCGCATTGCCGCACATCGTCCCGCCCCTTCCCGCAAGTGTCCACGCATTGGCACGCATGATGCAATTTCAGTGCGTGAACTATGCGGGAACCGAAAATCGTGAAAGTGTCAACTAGGCATTACGCCAATACAACAATTTTTTTTTTTTGGCCTTATTATAATCATCTTAACTATTTTCCAACGATTACCTAACTTTGGACTTCTATTAAAGATGATATTAACACCTTCTTTCACTATTAGAAACAAAATACTGGTAGATTTCACTTCTATTCATTACTAGAAATTCCATGGCCAGTATACCCTAAACATCTCGAGAAGACTTTTCTCATCTTATTTGTTTGGATTTTGATACCTTGAAGCTTCCCCTCTCTCTCTAAACTCTTCTATCACACTCAGTCTCACTCTGCTGTAGCAAATATATTCAACAATTTTCTCTTCCAAAAGGTACATGTATCTTTCTTATCACCACATGCTTCCTCATTACATTCCCTTTATTCATCTAACTGCATCACAAAGCGGATTCGTTTGACGAAGGGTAGTATTATTACGAAGCCTGCCTCATTCAGCTTTGAATATCCATGCAAAGAACCCATACTGGCGTTGCAGAAAAAATTTAGTTTCAGTCTACAAGAAATAACATTTTCAACCTTAAGTTTATAATTGCAATCAACCGCTCTTGATGGCAGAGAGTAAATAATCTGTTGTAACTTTTACAGATTCCTGTCACCGTGTTGTCTGTGCAATAAATATAATCTCATCCTTTGATTCACATGAAGGAATTCTTTTACCACGTCAGTTATTTCATATGTCATAAATGTTCCACATGCTTGTATGTATACATGTATTAAGCTGGTCCAATACAGACTTACATACATGTATCAATAAACCCATGACGTTACAAAAATGCGTAATTTCGAGCCAGAATCGCATTCTTTAATACCTTTACCCGATTAAAATTAACATAAACCACTTTTTATATGTAGTGTCTTTCTATCTTTATGCAAAAAGAATCCAATAAATTGTCATCTTTAAAGAGCAAAAGCACTTCTATTAAATTTTTCTAATGAAAACTGCTCAAATATTAAACTTAATGAACAAAATGCAATCAATATACCGTACTTTTTAGTTTATAAGAACTTAATAAGGAACAGAATGGGGACTGGACTTTTAAGATGAAAAGTGTTTTACAATGAAAAGTCTGAACAGGGAAATGTGTAAATTACATTTCTCAAGTCTGAATAATATCAGATGCAAAAGGTGGTGGGGGGAATAATAACTTCTCAATACACTTTTCTGTGTAGTCATATAAAATTCGAATGTATACATTCTGCGCACATAAGCAAATAAAGCCGTTATATCGAAATATAAAACAGATACAAAGAATGGACAGTGCTCCTGACAGAGTTTTGTCAATATTATTCCTTATTATGTAACAAAATCTAGTACATAATAATCAGGTGGAAATATTCTTTTCAAAGTGGGAAACGTATTCAGAAAAATCTTCTGTCAAATTGGGTGTAATTCTTATCAATAGGCCATTACCCATTCCGAATAGCGATAACATGCTCCTCTTTATTAACAAAGGGTTCAGAATCTTTATTTCTTTCACGATAATAAAGCATCATTGGTATAATTAAGCAAAATTCCATTCACCTTCCATCAATTATTTCTGAAATGCTTTCAACCTCTCTAACAAAGCCCTTCTCCGGCTTGTCAAGAACCCACTGACTATATAGCAATTATTAAAGTCATTGTAACTATTGCAATGTACACAAGAATTTTTACAGGCGAATATAACACATACATGTAGCAATGTGGTCCGAAAAAATGTTGAACCCATGCCCATTATAAAGAAAAAATAAAGAAATTCCTTTACTGAGAGCTTCACCTGGTATATTACAATTAGTAAAAAAGCGCAGGTTGCAGCTTTTGAAACTGAAAACAGTAGAAAACCAACACAGTCAATAATTAACCCCTACCGTGCCACCCATTCTGTATATTCCCCCTTGTCTGGCCACCCAAAAAAGGCAATGTCAGACTTTAACCTTAATGCACGTTTATCACCATTTTATCATACCTTCTCTTTATCAAAAAGTACACAATTAATTTCTACACAAAATATATTCTCGAATATATCCTTTCAATGAAAACATTAAAAGTAATTCATTTTCCACCCCTAAATTCACAAACTAAATGATATAAAAATCTTACTTTTTGGGGTCAAAACTCTTGTTTTCTTCTCTGGTCATACTGACCCCTTTCAGAGCATGAATAATAGGAGTGTTCCATTCAGGAAAAATAGGGGTGTGGCATTAGCAAGTTCATTGGACCAATCCAAGTGAAAAATAGGCTGGGTTCTGTCAGAAATGTACAGAGGGGCTAGCATTACAAAAAAATACGAAGAATAAATTATTGGGATGATACCATGTATCCCTACAAAATATACCTATTGTACAGTTTTACAGTCCATTTTAGAAATGCATTAAAATTGATAACCATTCAGGGAGGTATTACAGAGAGATAATCTCAGCTGAGAGCTTTCTATCATAGTGTCTGGACTTGAACTTGTCTTTTCTTTGACAAAAAGTCTTTGCAGAACCCTGCCTCTTTGTCCTATTACATAATGCTCCTTTGTTCCATTTCCTGTCGTAGAAATGCCTAGATAGGATGGAGTTTTTGTAAATAAGCCCATGATACCTTCTGTTATGTATTTACTACATTGTGATCACAGCTTACAAGTAGGAGAGTGGGATTATAATGTACATGTACGTTCCAAGTAATATGTAAAGGACCTTTACTGGGCCCAGCGACGAGTAATGCATTCCGGGATATGTTTTCCGCGCGCAAGCTCAAGAAAGTTATCGCAATATATTATGCCTTCGTGATCTGACTTTGTACAAAGAAATGTTTTCGCACTAAATTCGAATGTAACCCCATATCAAACGGACTTGAAATCGTAAGTTTATAAAACAATGAAGCTTTTCATGTATTTAGAAAAGTAATATTTTGGCAATAATTTGACATTTGATGTTAAATGTGATGATAGTTGGCGGGCGGCAGATGCCGCCCACGGCCAGCTGTAAGGATAACTCCTGGGCGGATATAACCACCCACGGCTAACCAGGATTGGCTTCGTGAATGTAAAAAAAAAAAAAATTGGCTATACGCCTTCTACATCACGAAGCCAGGCGTTCTTCCCCAGCAATCTAATTGCGCACGGGTTAGCAGGACTGGAAAATGCCCTGAAATAACACTTTTCTGATAAATCCCGCGACCGACAGGTCCTTCACCACAGCGTTTCCTCCTAGGAAAACGTTTGGAATTAGAATGCCTTTTTGATCGTACGTATTTTTACCAAAAAATCCAAAAAAGATCATAAGAAATTTCTGAGAACTCACCAGTGTTTGTGTGTATCCATTGTCATGCCATATATCTGCATGACAAATTCCAAACGTTTTCCTACATGTAGGAGGAAACGCTGTGGTGAAGGACCTGTCGGTCGCGGGAGTTATCAGAAAAGTTTCAGGGCATTTTCCAGTCCTGCTAACCCGTGCGCAATTAGATTGCTGGGAAAGAACGCCTGGCTTTGTGATGTAGAAGGCGTATAGCCAATTTTTTTTTTTTTTTACATTCACGAAGTCAATCCTGGCTACCCACGGCCCGCTAGGGGTTAACATACTGACAATCAAGTTCCTTTTATATAATTAAAACATTCAGATCTCTATAGCCTATTCATCATGTTCAATGGCCTCAATTTCGAGTAGGACAGTATTCTGGAATTGCTGACCCTTATAACCTCTAGGCTTGGATGGCCAGACTCGGGTTTCTAAATTTTATACACAATTTATGTACAATGTGTAGATACTACACCGACACTGTACATTGAATATGCTAGCATGACTATTGTCAAGATAATGTGATATTCAAATCGAACTTTTCGGGGGAAATAAACATTTATTTATTTATTTATTTATTTATTTATTATTATTTCTGCATGGTACATGGTATTGCATAGAATGATCATTATGACAAAAAAAAAAAAAATGAGAATAAGTATGAGTAACTCAATAACAGAATTAAAAGGCAAATATGATCATAATACAGGTACAATATATGGATAACGTAGTAACATGCAGAGGTATGGCAATATAAGCTAAAGCTTGAAGCATTGCAATACCTTTCCATTTTGTAAATAATACATATAAAATTAAAATAACTAATGATGACACTAACAACAAACTTTATTTACAGAATAACATAGAATAAAAAACCAACAAAAATATGAATAGAAAAAAAAGAAGAGAGAGTTTATTTACAAGGGAAAGAGAAGCAGAAAATAGGAATCAGAGAGATGAAGGGGCGCCCTAATGTTGACAAATAATATATCAAGTCTTCGATGAGTAAGTAATAGTAAAGTACAATACATAGAACATCGATTACAATGTAAACGTAAATAAAGGCATCCTTTGAATTATGTACCTTGGAATTCATGCATCTTTAAAAGGAGAATTTGCTTTACGGCCATTTTAAACGAATGTGGGGTTTGCAAATTACGGATATTTTGCGGAAGAGAATTCCAAATATCTGGACCGCTATGTCTGATTGATTTATGTGCTAATGCTGTGCGGGGATTGACTAAATGTATGTTTGATGCCTGCCTGGTGGGATAGGAGTGAATGGTGCTGTTATGCTGAAACATAGAAGAAAATGAGTCGGGCAAAAGTTTGGCATTAAAACGAAACATGAATAAGGCGGTTTGCAGGTAGTTTATATCATCGACCTTCAGGCACTTCAACTTAACAAATAAAGGCTTTGTGTGGTCTCGGGGACCAGAACCAGTACATATGCGAATGGCTTTCTTTTGCAGGAGAAGGATATTGTTAGTTAAAACCTTGGATGTAGCCCAAAGTACATTGCAATATGAAATGTATGGTAGTATAAGAGTATTGTATAATATCAATAAAATTCTATCAACAACAAAACATTTAACCCTGTACAATACACCTATGTTTCGAGAAATCGGGGTAACAATGTGAGCCACATGGTCACTCCAATCAAGCTTCTGATTGATATACACACCAAGGAACTTTGTACATGTCTTTCGCTCTAACTCTATACCATCCACCTCAATATTTAATTGTTTGTTGCCTGTAGATTTCCTTCCCTGAAAATGAATAAAATTGGTTTTTCCTATATTTAGAGAGAGCAAGTTACTCCTGAACCATAATGTCAACTTTGGCAGTTCTGAGTTCAGTTTTTGTTCAAGCGTTTGGATATTACAATGTGACAAGAAGACACTTGTATCATCCGCAAATAAAGTATAATGCAAATCTGCGGAAACATCACAAATATCATTAATATCACAAATATCATTAATGTACTATACTATGCTATACTATGTGACAAGAAGACACTTGTATCATCCGCAAATAAAGTATAATGCAAATCTGCGGAAACATCACAAATATCATTAATATCACAAATATCATTAATGTACTATACTATGCTTAGCAAATATACTTCAATCAAATTACATTCACATATATTTAAAGGGCGAGTCAATTAGAATTACATTTCATGATAATATCAAAGTATTGTGTCAATACTGCTAGAAATCGCATATACTTTTTATTAAAAAGATCTGTGTACTTCTCTAAGCTTCGTTGAAATTGCCTAAATCGCACGTTTATCAGCTAGTCTGTCACGCCCCTCGAAAAATAGGGCCCAGTCACGTGCCTTGTCAGGTGACCTGTGACGTACCATCGGGAACATCTAGCTAGCGGACGACGCTTGTCTGTGTATATCCAGTGCAGGGAATTTTGGATAGGCATGATAGGAGTGCATATCTCAAGAAAATGCCGAGGAGATGTGTTGTTGCTGGGTGCAGCAAAGGCACCAGCGATGGTGTCAGTCTGCACACCTTTCCTAAAGATGATGCAACTCGAAAAATTTGGATTTCAAGGATCAAGCTGACGCGAGCTAGCTCAGTGGGATGGCCCTTCCGCTCACAGTACTGTTTGCAGTGACCACTTCAGAGTTCAGGGAGGAGGACTTCGATAGTCAGGCCCTCAGGCCAGGGGCTGTATGACCAGCTAGGATTTGCCCCCAAGAATAAAATGCTGCGGCCGACAGCTATCCCTGTCATCAGACTGGGAACTGAGGGCTGTGGAACTGGAAGCCAAACACAGGGAGCTAAAAAAACAAGAGTCGGTCTGCAGTTCTAAAGCTGGAGTCACTGGAGAAAAAGAGGGTAGGTCTACCGTACCGTACCGTACCGTAGAGCCCGGGGTGTGGGGCACTCAACCTGTTTTTGGATGTGGGTGTGCCGCTGCCAATCTCAAAACAGGGGGCTAAGGAGCTAAATGGTTAATTGAGGAAGCTCATTTTTGGAGGGTCTAAGGAGCGAACGGGCTCATGGGCAGAGCTAATTTTAGCTGCTCGCGATCTCACTACTCTGGTACACATATGGTGCATGAGCTGAGTCAGCGGTCGCAGCGCTGTTTTTAACGCTGTACATGCCGGGCCACTGCACTGGCTCGATGTCGCATGCAGATTGATCTCGCTGAGCCGCCGCTAGCACTAGTAATACCGCGTTCAGTTAGGGGGCACTAGGCCGCCCAGCTCCCCGCTGCGCTGGCCTGGGAGGCTAGGGAGCGACCGTTCCCGGACAATAGGCTGTGCGCATTGTTTTCTCATATTCTAGGGAGCGAGTCGGAAGCCAATCGAGGTGCGGTTAGTGAAAATCTGAAAATCGCATATCATGGGAGCGACCCGAGAAGGTTGAAAATGGGGGACGTCACAGCGGCACATACATGTGTGACATAATATGTCATTTTTAGCCCCAATGTTGATTCTAATTGACTCGCCCTTTAAAGGCTGTACCATATTTCGGCATATTTCTAAACTATACGATGTGGTGCAGTGGTGGAGATTTCCATTAATGCTAAACGTTGAGGTCTCAACTGGCTTAGTGCCATCTACGTTGACTTTTTGTTTTAGCATTAATAGAAAATTTGTCAGACATCTCCACCACTGTACCACATCGTATACATGTACATGTAGTTTCGATTATGGTTGTATCGCTGAAAGCTTGTGCGCCGTCGCACGCAGCCGCCATTTAAATCTGCATGACAGGAGGAGGCATGGATACACAAACACTGGTGAGTTCTCAGAAATTTCTTATGCTGTATTTTTCTTTTTCTTTTTTAAAAATATTTACAATAATTTTAAAGGCAGTGGCTATTCTTACGACGAGTCGTAAGAATAATTTTTCCGGCTATTCTTACGACATGCGCATAGGGTTAGGGTTACAATAGGGTATGAAAATGGAGCGTATGCGTATGTCGTAAGAATAGCCGGAAAATTATTCTTACGAAGCTAGTCCTGGCTAGGCATGCTAGGGTCTACAACTTCTAAAAGTAACAGTTACTGTTAATCATGATCATAAGGGCATGGATCCGTGCCTTTTCGTTTGCCATAGATCTACTGACACTATAGCCAGGCGCAGGCATAGGCATGATAGGCACTGTCATGACTATGCTCACTCAGCTCACGCGAGCCCCGCCCCTGGCCCTGCCTCAGCTCAGCTTAGCCCTTGTACTGTAATTGTACACGTGCAGAACTTTATGCTGAGCCAAGGGCCAGGGGTGGTATTCTGAGATTTATTTTATCGGCATTCTCGTGAAATAAGCCACCCCGCATTCACTTTGTACATGCAGTTTATTGCGTGTAATTGCCTATAATATATGAGGGTTCACATCCTCCATTGACTTTACACGGCAGTGTGTGTGTATACACTGTGTACACACTCGATGACCGGTGGCTTATTTCACGAGAAGGCCATTTTATCTTGATTTTATTTTTAGTGAAATAATTTTGTCATACTCATAACATTGACAAAATGTACGCTTATGCCTGGCGCATCATTGCCTTGCGCAGAAGTGGCTATGTATGCGAAATTCATCTGCGCAAACACCAATGAAATGTTGCAATTTAAAAGTTGTTATTCGACCGGTCTTAGAATATGGAAACGCAGTATGGCACCCAAGATTTATATCAGACATTAAGGAGCTTGAAAAAGTCCAGAGACGTGCCACAAAGCTAATTCCATGTTGCCTCTGCAGTCCTTAAGGCCAGCCGCATTCTGTCTGTAATTAAACGTTGATCTCACAATTAGAGAGAAAATGGGTGCTCTTTCTATGTAGTTTTGCCTTCTAATCACGAATCTGCCAATCGATTGTCCAAATTATGTCTCGTTTTGGCGAAAAAGGGGGAAAAGTAGAGGTTTTGGGACCGTTCCTTAAAACTCGTAAGCTGATTGGCTAACCCCCAATTGACGTATGAAAAGTAAGAGGCACAAGATCTGCAGGCTGCAGCATATAATACTGTACACAGCATGCGGTATTTGACCCCTCTGTTCAATGGACAATTTATGAAAAAGAGAAATTAATCAATATAATCTTAGGAGGTAATAATCATTAGCAATATATTTTCTACAAGATCAGAAAACGCTTTTGCCCAAATATACAGCTCTTGTTTTGTTTTTAGCTTTTCTTTTTAACAATGTTCTCATCCATCTGAGCTTGCCGAACGAAAGTTTTGCATTGGTCATAAACGCGTGCACAGCCGTTTTATGCGTCTATATATATTATGTACAATGTCCTACACATCTTTAGTACGGCAGTGACTACCGGTATGTTCCCCTCGTACATAGCGACTGGTGAAAGCTTTTGTTTTGTTTATTTCACCCGTTTTCTTTTTTTTACTTCGCTTTACATAGTACGTTAGTACTGACTTAGATTTTGGCTGAATTGGAGTAACTTATATATAGACAGAAGAAAAGTGCCCGCGATTCCGAGTTGGAGGACTTTTCTGAGCCATGCAGATACGAAGTCTGATTTATCAAATGATTTATCAGACACCGAAGGCAAAGAAGCTCGAGTGGCAAGGGGAAATTCGACCATATTATGTTTGAACCCCTCGCAGAATACGGTGAAGGGCCGTGGGTGAAGTAACTCCAGGGAGCTCCAACGCGTTGGAGCTCCCTGGAGTTACGGGTGAAGTAGACCGAAAATTCTGTCTCTCGTTCGTTAGGTCGTCTTAGCTAACGAACGAGAGACAGAATTTTCGGTCTACGGGTGAAGCTGCTGCAGCTGCTGTCGTTGAAAAACAGATTGGAAGACTTGACTCCAAGTCTGATCGTTGGAATAGCTGAATCTTTTAGCTAGCTTATCCTTCTCTTCGTGTCAAATTCTGAATACAGGCCAGAATCCTCAAATTATCTTCAGCAAAGTGATCGCTGCAGATTGTACTCCACTCACTTGGCCGGCCCTTGCCACTCTGCCCGCGTGAGGTTTACCTTTGCGACCCACAATTTCCGTAGATTTTCATATTTAGGAAAATGATGTAGGCTTACACCATCTTTAAGGGTCTTGCTACAGCCCGCAACTATCCACCGATTAGGCATTATTGATGAAACTGTGTCCCAAAATCAAAGTTATTGTGAGGAATTAAACACACGAAAATACGCAATGCAAATGGTCGATGCGGTGAATATCATGCTCGGCACCGGGCTGGGCCTGCCGGGAGCCTCCGGGCGCGCACGGTATAGGTTAGTGGAATATTTTTCCTTACTTTTCATGCGTCACAGATCACGTGATCACGATGTCGCTTCGATGAGTTTTTTTAGGGGCGGGGCTTATGACTGTGTAAATCAGCAAAAATGTACTTTTCAAATGATTATAAAATATGACTGAATGCATGAAAAATTGTGTGACGGATATTTTTTGGCTCCTGATGACACCTTCCTACGAAAAATGGGCAATTATTTTTTTATTTTAGTGACCCTTTAAACGTACTTTCATCTACAAGGATAGAGACATGATTGTAAGACTACACAAGGCTCTTGTTCGACCGGTCCTAGAATATGGAAACGCAGTATGGCACCCAAGATTTATATCAGACATTAAGGAGCTTGAAAAAGTCCAGAGACGTGCCACAAAGCTAATTCCATCTGTTGCTTCTTTAGACTATGGGGACAGGCTTCGTGCAATAAGATTACCTTCTCTGCTGTACAGAATGAAGAGGGGAGATATGATCCAGACTTATAAGATAGTTCAAGATATCGACAAGGTGAACAGGGACATGTTTTTCACAGACGTCACTATTGAGGCAACACGTGGTCACCCGCTCAAACTATTCCAGAAGAGGAGCAGACTGGAAAAAGTGGAAGTGAGAGCAAATGCTTTTGAGTTTTGGAATTAGAGTTGTGAGTGACTGGAATTCTTTACCAACTGAGGTCGTCACTGCTAAATCAGTCAACTCTTTCAAGGCAAAACTAGACTGGATAAGTTCTGGACTGATAAGCAGTATGCACATCCCTGGTCGGAATAAATCAAACTTTCCTGATATTGCAAATGTAGCTTCGATACACCGACACTGCACTGCCACAGTACAGCATGAATTTGTCATGTTTGTGACACAAAAAGTTAGAAATGAACTGGATGATAGATATGTAGTGACATAAACTTTTCTGTACCATATTGATTGGTATCGTTTATTTTCTACCATGTTTACAAACTTATTCATTGTTGTCACGAACGCTCGCGTGCCAGCCGCATTTCCTTATGGGTTACTCATATTGTAAATAACATTCCGTATTTGATGCCGTCCGGCAGGTTGCGTCGATTAGTAAATTTCACGCATTCCAGTATGTCTAGCGATCAGTGTGTCGCCAATTAGCCAATCAAATGTTTTGGCGAGTCAGATGGCCGATTTGTTATCCAATCAAATCATTGGTTCTCTTATCGTCTTCGGGAAGAAGACGCATCGATATTTTCTTCTTCACTTCACCATGTGATTTTGTTCTGGCAAGATCCTATGTTTTTGGAGAAGTCGGCAGCAAGCAACCTTTTTCGTTATCGGACTTATGACTTTGGATTTATTTACTTCACGCGAATAGCGGACTTTAATTTTTGGATATCATTATCGCGGAAACTCACGCATGTTTTTTTCTTCGTTTACATTTCGGGATTTGTGCAATAACTTTGGACAACCTTCGCGGTTACTTTTTTCTACGTCGTGTTTGTTACTACAAGTCGCGATATCGCCGCGGACACCAGCGACCGCTCAGCAGTTACTCCCCCGTGACTTCCGCGGTTCATCATTGCACAGACTGTACTTCCGCATTATCATCGTGAACATTATCTACACGTCGTAGCATAGCATTGGTAAGTAGTAGTAACTACATTAACGGAGTTTTCAGTTACTCTACATTGGTGACCCCGACGTGATAATTTTTCACCCCTCATCATGAGTGAGGAAGATGGAGACAATACTCAAACTCTGTCTCAGGACAAATCGGAGGAGATTGCCACCAACCAAGCCATCACTGGACTGGCAATTAAGATACCACCATTTTGGGCAAGCGACCCAGCCATTTGGTTCGCCCAGGTTGAGGCACAGTTTCGGACGAAATCCATAACGACAGAGGGAACGAAGTTCACCCACGTCATCGCTTCGTTACAGCCCGAGATTGCCACGGAAGTTCGAGATCTCATAATCACTCCTCCTACGCAACTCCCGTACACCACACTTAAAGAAGCGCTCATCAAAAGAACTTCTGCCTCCGAGCAAAAACGACTCAACAAACTGCTTGTTGGAGAGGAGCTTGGTGACCGTACACCGTCCCGATTTCTTCGAAGGATGCAACAACTGCTTGGTGACAAGAAGTTGGAGAGCAGCATTCTGAAACAACTCTTCTTACAAAGACTGCCCATGAATGTGCAACTTATCCTTTCTTCAACTAGTGATACTGCTACCATTGAGGAATTAGCGGCACTTGCGGATAAGATTATCGAGGTTGCGACCCCACTTTCAATCTCCGGGATGCAAGCCAAGTCACCAGTCCCGCCTCCTTCTAAGGCCGAACCATCACCACCGCCTAGCCCGAACTTAGCCGGCGATATGCAGAGACTCACCGCCCAAGTCGCCCAACTCACTGCACAGGTGCAGTCGCTTACAACCGCCCTACGTCGAGAGAGCTCAAGGTCCCGATCGAGAGATCGTACTCATGGAAAGCGACAGTCAAGCCCCAGCCCTAAGCGTACCACTGGTGTATGCTGGTATCACCATCGATTCGGAGATCGTGCCCACAGGTGTACACAGCCGTGTACTTACACATCATCCCAGGATTCTCGGCAAACCACGGGAAACCACGAAGCCGGCAACTAACGGCGACGGGTATAGCCGGCACACACTCACCGAGTCGCCTATTTTATATCATGGACAAACATACTGGGCAACGATTTTTAGTGGATACAGGTGCCGAAGTTAGCGTCATTCCTCCAACATATGCAGATAAATGTCGTGGAACTAACACAGATGTATTTTTACAGGCCGTTAACCGTTCTCGTATTCATACCTATGGAGAACGTTCTGTTACCATGGACATTGGACTTAGACGAACTTTTAGATGGGTATTCATCATTGCCGATCTACACACACCGATCATTGGAGCAGACTTTTTACGTCATTTTGGATTACTAGTGGACATTAAACACAACAAGCTACATGACACTATCACCAATCTGTCTGTTAATACACTCTCTGTTCCATCTGAGACACCCTGTATCGGCCTGATGTTCGCACGACCTTCAACGAACAGATACGATCGTGTCGTGAACCAGTTTTTGGACATTACACGCCCTATCTACACTGATCAATCTGTCAAACACACAGTGACTCATCATATCACCACTCGTGGTCCGCCCGTGCATTCCCGACCCCGCCGACTATCGCAAGACAAATTGAAGATAGCCAAGGCCGAATTCGACCACATGCTTGATCTCGGGATTATACGGCAATCGGACAGTAATTGTTCATCTCCATTACACATGGTACCAAAGAAAACACCTGGGGACTGGAGACCATGTGGTGATTATCGTGCACTAAACGATCGAACAGTACCTGATCGATACCCAATTCCTCATCTTCAAGATTTCTCGTCATCGCTTTATGGAAAGAAAGTTTTCTCGAAGGTGGATCTCATTCGTGCATATCATCAGATTCCAGTAGAACCAGTTGACATTCCAAAGACCGCAATCACCACTCCATTTGGATTATTCGAGTTTGTTCGCATGCCATTCGGACTACGCAATGCTGCACAGACATTTCAGAGATTGATGGTGTAATCCCTACAGCTGTGACGGATCAAACGCCAGTTCGTGTAGTTTCATCTCCACCTCCACCCACGGGGCTTTCTTCATCACAACCAACGCCTACTCCCGTGGTTACCGACCCAGAACCTCGCAAAACTCGCTCCGGGCGTCATGTTAGGTGGCCTGCACGATACGTGGACGTTTATGAATATGGATGAAGAAACTTATACATATTTTTGGATCCAGCTTTTCAAGTGCATAGGACGCTTTAATAATGTGATTATACATTTCGTGTGAACAATATTCAACTTTGTTAACGTTCTTCATCGATCGCAGCTAACTCATTTTCCCAGCGATCTGGAGGGGGACTAATGTAGTGACATAAACTTTTCTGTACCATATTGATTGGTATTGTTTATTTTCTACCATGTTTACAAACTTATTCATTGTTGTCACGAACGCTCGCGTGCCAGCCGCATTTCCTTATGGGTTACTCATTGTAAATAACATTCCGTATTTGATGCCGTCCGGCAGGTTGCGTCGATTAGTAAATTTCACGCATTCCAGTATGTCTAGCGATCAGTGTGTCGCCAATTAGCCAATCAAATGTTTTGGCGAGTCAGATGGCCGATTTGTTATCCAATCAAATCATTGGTTCTCTTATCGTCTTCGGGAAGAAGACGCATCGATATTTTCTTCTTCACTTCACCATGTGATTTTGTTCTGGCAAGATCCTATGTTTTTGGAGAAGTCGGCAGCAAGCAACCTTTTTCGTTATCGGACTTATGACTTTGGATTTATTTACTTCACGCGAATAGCGGACTTTAATTTTTGGATATCATTATCGCGGAAACTCACGCATGTTTTTTTCTTCGTTTACATTTCGGGATTTGTGCAATAACTTTGGACAACCTTCGCGGTTACTTTTTTCTACGTCGTGTTTGTTACTACAAGTCGCGATATCGCCGCGGACACCAGCGACCGCTCAGCAGTTACTCCCCCGTGACTTCCGCGGTTCATCATTGCACAGACTGTACTTCCGCATTATCATCGTGAACATTATCTACACGTCGTAGCATAGCATTGGTAAGTAGTAGTAACTACATTAACGGAGTTTTCAGTTACTCTACAGATAGATCTGAAGTGGAAACCCGACTGCAGACTCTGCATTTTTCCAGTACATCCGGTAATAAAGGTAATGGCAATTAAAATCTTTTCACTAAAAATAAATCAAGATAAAATAAATCTCAGAATACCACAACAAGGCATGACAAGGCCGGCTAGCATGGGTAGGGAGCTGGACCGGACCGCGCCGCGCCGCGCCGGGATAGGCTGCCGCGCCCGAGTATTTTGGATTCGACACTCGCCCCAATCGGGGCTGACCTAATCGGGGAGCCAGAACGGAACATTTGCGAGCTTCACTACGTATTTAACAGCACATAAAATATAAATTGACATCTACAAGAAATATTCACTCATGTGAAAGTATCAATTTTACCTTCTGGTCTTTTAATCAGAGATGGTACATGTACGCACTCATCAAATTGTCTTTCCAAATGATTTTCATTGAATGAATGAAGCCAATTGTTTTGGTCGTGATCTAGGCATTCCTGATAAAAAAAATTTTTAATTGAATACAATATGTATTGAAATATAAAATTCTTAAAAAATATATATAAAATAATAATTAGGAATTAAAAAAAAATATTTATATTATATTCTAAGATTTATTAGTTATATGATGCATTAATAATCTGAAAATATTAAAATACTTTCTTTACAAATTGGCAGCTGCATGGTTCGATTTCGGAGCAGAATTGAGGAAAAATTTCATTGGTGGAAAAAGTGGGCTCGTCTTCTGACGTCAAAATAGTGTCATCTCTCCAGTGCATGCAATGCAACCAGGGAAGTGCATGCAATGCAACCAGGGAAGTGCATTGACGACCGTTCCATGGTCCTGGATTTTCTGATGGGTGCGATAATATCAAAATTCCAGTCAAGTCCACTTTTGGCATTATATCAATCATGGCAAAACTCGTGTGTTATAATGCATAATAATAATTTGATAAAGTAATATACAGGCATAATTATACTCATAATGGTGGATGTCCAAAGGGGGGGGGGGGGGGCACCGGCCTATCCTAAAAAGGTGAACAGGGTCTTCGAATTAAAATCATTCGCAGAAGAGTTTTTTTTTTTTTTTTTATTCTTTTCCTACAAGAAAAAAAGAGAAGAAAATTAAAGTATATAGGGTCTCCAGAATTTACAGACAAATGTTTGATGGGTTGGGTCACAACAAAGCCCTCACCGTAGGCAGGGGCGTCGATCCCGGGGGCAGGGGGAAATGTCCCCCCCCCCCCCCGGCCCCCAAGAAAATATTGGGGAAAACATCATATTCATATTTTGTTATTATTGTACTTATATTATGTTATGCACTACAGTAGTATGTAAATTATGTATGTAAATTATTCCAAACAATGAAATACAAAAGGTATTACACGCTCAGACTTCAATTATTTCACCGTGCGCAAACTCTAATTTGTCCTGCTTGCGTGCAGAGGCGGTGTTCCCGAGGGCGGAGGGGGGGGGGGGGCACGGGGCACGGTACACCCCACTTTTTCCAGTGCCCTATTTTTTCTGGAAAAATGCCCCTTTCTCGCTGACAGGTACCCTTTTTACTACTAAAAGTGCCCCTTTTCCCGTTGAATAAGTGCCCTTTCCCCTCCTGATAACTGCCCTGTTTATTCCTTCTGATCAATGCCCCTTTTCAGATCTGATAATTCCCTTCATAATTATCTTTTTATTAAGTCCCCCTTTCTCCTTCTGATAAGTACAATTTTACTTCGGATAGATGCCCCCTTTTCCTTTTGACGAGTGCCCTTTTTCCTTCCGATAAGTGCCTCTAATTTCTTTCTAATTTGTGCTCTTTTGTCTTTTGATAAACACATTTTTACTTCTGATAGGTGCCATTTTCCCCTTCTAATAAGTGCCCACTTTCCCCTTCTGATCAATGCCCCTTTTCAAATCTGATAAGTTCCTCCTCTTTACTTCTAATAAGTGCCCCTTTTCCTATTAGATATGTGCGTTTTTCCTCTTCCCATAAGTGCCCCCTTTCACCTCAAATAAGTGCTCCTTTCCACCTCTGATAAGCTCCCTTTCCTCTTCTGATATAATGTCCCTTTTACCTATATTTCCCGCTGTTTCTTACAAAAAGATCCATATAGCTTCAGAGAATCGGTGCGGCTTTAATAACAGGTACCCATATTACTACAACTACAATGTAAGGCAGTGGAGCTGGAGGCAAGAGGTGTATAATGCCTACCCCCCCCCCCCCCCCCCCCCCATAGCGAAGGATTTCTCATTCAGCTCGCTCGAATGTGCCAATAATTTATACCAAGTAAGGACAATATTTTCTGAAAATGTCCCCCAAAACTCGCTACGCTCGCTCGCATTTGAAATCAAGCATATTCATAAAGTATGTTGATATCGATGTAATCCTAAAGAAAAACGACAGGGTTAATGTAGGAATTAAATGATTATCCGACATTCGCCCAAATAAATTTGCTATTGGTACTTTCATTATATCGTTGTAAATAATGCACAATCAAAGGGCTTCAGCGTTAGAAAAATGTCTGCAAATTTTTGCTCGCACATGGATTATTAGGCCATCACACACAGCACTGCTAATTAGGGAAGCTGAAATAATGTCCAGAACCACAAATAAAAGGAAGAAGATGATGCTTGATATTGCATTAATAACGTTAATTAGACTGTAGGGTAATACCAATGTCACAAAATTGTCTTTTTTCGCTTCATGTTCACCGCTTGTAGATGCCCCCTTTTCCGCCCAAAGTGCCCCTTTTTGCTCCCCGAATTCGAAAGGGGCTCCACCGCCCTGCCTGCTTCATGTAAGGGTGTTATATACCTTCATTGCCCCCCCCCCCCCAATCCGAAAAACAGATCGACGCCCCAGGCCGTATAGCAACGGCCCGTGACCGCCCCTTGTTGATCAACAGCCTTTACAGACAATGATTATTCAAAAAGTTACACATTTTCTCACTAAAGAAGAATGAAGATCTCTTAGTTGTAGCGCTGGGACGGTGGCTATAGGACTGTGAGATTCCTCGCGGAAATTTATAAGGCGAGTAGCACTGCCAAACTAGCCAGTATCTACATCGATGGGCCATGCATACCGACTCCATACCGGTCCATTCTTGGCCATGATCGGGGTAATGGAATAGTGTTCTTTTTGTTCAGTCTGTCGTCGGTTTGATGGTGTGACCGGGATATTTCCACTAAACTACGTATAGTGTGGAGTTCAGTGGGTATATGCATATATAGAGATTCACGCAGGGGCGTCGCTCGAACATTTTGAATTGGGGGAGGGGAGTGACAGCCAGATTTGCCGAATTTTTTTTTAGCGTGTGACAGCCAACTTTGCAGAAAAAAGTGCACCCTAATCCCCCTCCCCTACAAAATATAATAAAATCGCAGACAGAGATCTTGATCTAAGGCTGGGTTCACATAGAAGTATACTATTCGGGTATACGGTGCACGTTTTCGAGGGCACGCGAATAGCTTGAATCGAACAATAGGATTTCCTAATACCGGGTCACATGAGAGGGCACTATACGAAAATGCCGTATAGCTGCGTATAGTATAGTATAGTGGGAATCGTACTTGTTCGATTTTCGTGCAGCGTATACAGACGTGGCAACTGGTGTTCTGAATTTCCCTATAATATTTACTGTGTGCGTTGGTTAAATAAGGTAAGTTACAAATAAAAAGATTTCTTGGTACTCATTTTATTGGAATTTCATAGCACATGCCGTCATATTTAAGTTATCCAACACTTTAGGGTTACTATGTCAAATGCCCCCCTTTTTTTTTAACTGAAAGAAAAATATCTCATGCACATTCTGTGTGATTTATTTGGGCTCTGCATTTTTCTTTCTTTCTTGTTTGACCTTGAAAGGATTGAAGACACAAGGTCAAAATGGCTCAACTAACCCTCAGCGCGGGTTAATTGAGCCATGTTGTTGTGTATAGTCGAGCAACATTTAACTAATTACTTAATTATTCTTATAATAAGTTAAATAATGTGGAAATAGATTTAATTCAAGAAAATATTGTTTATAAAATGATTTCTTTATTATTTCACTTTTGATAAGAGTTCACAAAGCTGGGATGGGGGAGTAGAATCAAGCTACCCCCCCCCCCCCCCCCCCCATAAAAAATGACGTCATCAAAGCGAAAATAGGAATAATTGATAAAATCAATTAGGCTGATTCATGTTTGAAATGTTTAAATATATATTTGGAAACATAACTACAGTATTTCCAATCACATCCCCCAACCCCCCCCCCAAAAAAAAAAAAAAAAAAAGTTTTTAGTGTGTAAAATCATATGGCTCAAAATTAAAGTAGGACACGCGTGCTACCTTATGTGACTCGCCATGCCCGTATAGCGTATAGCGTATAGCGAATAGCGAATAGCGAATATCGTATACCGTATACCGTATACTTCTATGTGAACCCAGCCTATGAGCACATTTTCGCAAGGGAAGCTGATGCCTATTGCCCGAATATCAACTTTCCAATTTTCTATAGTTTAGCGAGCGCATTTTTAAAAACCTTTCGTATACAGAAGTTACATAATTATCCGGGAAACTCGCTGCTCAAATATGTGGATATTCTAGCACCTCGCTGCCCGAATATGAAGTGGTGGTTGCCCGAATATCGGAAAAATCCTCCGTGTGTGGGGGGGGGGGGGGGGGGGGGGGGGGGCAGCCCATTGCCCCCCCCTCCTCATACACCTATGTATACATGCCCGAATGGCCTATATAAGGAGATTCAGATACCTCTCTAGTTTCATATCATAAATTATTTTCATCTTCCTAGTCTTTTTTTTTTTTTTTCATTGTTTGTTTTTTTATTTTTATACGTGGTAGGACGGGGTAACATTATGATTATGCTATTGACGAGCGAGCGAACAGAGCGATCACAAATTTTGATACTCTTACTCTTGCCAATAGTAAGGATGATTATAGGCCTATGTATCCACATAATAATTGCATATTACAAGAACTGAATCGGGTTTTTTCTTTACTAAGACACTGGCGGGCAGCATGAAATCGTTTTTTTTTTCCTTTCTTTTCGGTCATTGTTTTTCGAATTCTTTCCTCATCATCCTTTATTTTTATAATTATGATATTCTTCTTTCTTGTGACTGTATTCCATTTCATTAATAGGCGTACGGGCACATTTTCGCAAAGGTTGGACTGATGCCTTTTCCCCGAATATTAATTTTCCAGTTGATTGCCCAGTTTTCCCTTCTTTTTCTGTCATTTCCTTCCCTTTTCATTTCTTTCTATTCTTTTCCCTTTCCTTTCCCTTTGCTTATTTCTTTTCTGTTTTCTGCTTCTCCTATCTCTTTTCTCCTTTTCCTTATCCCCTTCCTCTTACTTCTCCGTCACCCTCCCCCTTCTTCTTCTTTTTTTTTGCCGACAGATGTGGGGCATTTTCCGACAACAATTTTCAGCGGGGGGGGGGGCACCCCTTTCCCCTCTAGTGATATAAGCTGAGAGGCCACATTTCATTTGTAATAACTTCCCCATAAGCTCATGTGTTTAAAATGAGAAATTAAAAACAATGAAAAATAAGCGCTAGCAATGGCACCATTCAAACTTGTGTCTTGACTAGTTCATACAATTTCATTGACTTCCTGAAGATATGAAGGGGTGTTTTCAGCATTTTTTTTCTTTACAGGGGCTGCAACTTGGACTACCCACAAACGAGCGGTATCTTCACCATTATAACAAAATTGCACTGTAAAATATAACTGTAAAACTACAGTTTTTTTTTACCATTGAAATTACAAGTTATTGCCATTATTTTCAATTTTAGTCTTTTCCTGTAAAACAACAGTAAGTTTGTTGGTTTATCGGAAACTCAAATCGGCATATATTTACATCATTTTATTGTAAATATATGCTGATTTCCGGTTTAAAAAAAAAAAAATGTGGAAAAACGGGCATTCCCGGCATCCTGACTGCCAGGAAATTCCCGTGAAAAAAGGCAATTTTTTTACAGTGCGGTATTCTGAAAATTGTTCTAACTTTTGGTTTTAACTTTTGTTGGATCTTTGTTTATTCTGCGTACGGATCTTAATACACATGTATATATAATAATATGCACACTGAAGATAATTATCATGAGACGATTGCTAGTCTTAAAATTATTTGTTGTATCTTATCTTCCATTATAATTACAATAAAACTTACAAAAGCTAAAAGCTGTGGTATCTCACGATGTCTGTAATTTTCCCAGCTCAGAATCAAACATTACATGCATGCTCAAAGAGCAAGATGGAGACTGTTATGTGTTTGATTTAAGATCTCATATAGTCGGACATTTTAAAGAAATGAATAATGGGATGCAATGTTTTTACATCAATATGTGGCTTGGGCGGTATTCAGAAAACGGTTTTATCTCTTATATTGTGTGTGTGTGTAAATTGGGTTTTTACAGACGTGTATCAGTCAGATATGATTATTTACGTCTGGGACCGACCTTTAACGTCACCATCCAAAAGACGTGACTCAGTCTCGAACCTGGGTCCGCTGAATCAGTTTATAACTTCAACTGGTAGCTGGATTACATGCGCACGCCACAACGCCCAGTTGTTGTATCTTCACCATTATAACAATGGTATTCTGAAGATTCTTGTAACAGTTGTATCTTTGTTCTGTGCGCATGATCCTATTTATATGGGCGCTGAAGATAGAATTGGTATTCTTAACATTATTGTATCGTTGTTGTATCCGTATCCGGACAACTACCTACAGAACAATTACCCCCGGACAACTACCCCCGGACAATTACCCCCTCCCAGGACTATATACCCAGGACAACTATCCCCAGGACAATTACCCCCGGAAAACTGCCTCCGGGATTCTGGGGTTGTTGTCCTGGGGGCAAATGACCCAGGGGATAATTGTCCAGAAGGTAGTTGTCCAGGGGTAGTTGTCTGGGGGGGGGGGGGGATTTTTCCAGGGGGTAGTTGTCCTAGAATCGTTGTATCTTATCTTCCATGGTAACAACAAAAGTTACTATCTCATCATGTCGGCAAATTTTCTAGCCTAGAATCACTGTGAAGGTGCTAATGCCCGAACAGCAAGATGGAGGCTGTGTGATTCAAGATCTCATAGATGCGACATTTTGAAGAAATTACAGGTGTATGGCACGTCATTAGGGAAATTAAATATAATTGTTCAACATCAATACAAAATATATTTCACTTTTGATTAACAAATATATATTTATCTTTTACAAAACGATTTCACTCCAGCCAATATATATTTCACTCTTAACAAATACATTTCACTTTTCACAAAATTTCATTTCACTTTTAATAAAAACTCATTTCACATTTTACAAAATTACATTTCACTTTTAACAAAATTTCATTTCACTTTTTCACAAAAATCCTTTTCACTTTTAACAAAATTTCATTTCACTTTCAAGAAGACATAAATTCCACTTTAAAAGAAAAATGCATCCATTCCATTTATAGGCCTATTGTCTCGAAACAACTTTGCTTGTCATGCATCTAGACCCCGATCTAGACCTGCGTGTGCAGTCCTCTCGTATAATCAAGGAGTTATCACAGACCTCCTTGGTATAATATACATGTGTGCACTGTGCGTAGAAAATCATTCCTCTTTCACGAAAACCATTTCACTCTGATAAAAGAAAAATCGCAAAAGTAGACAGGGGCGTCGCTAGGGAGGGGGGAGGGGGTGTGGGGGTCACACACCCCACTCAAAGTTTTTGTTGGCAAATGCTCCACCTCTGTCGGCAAAAAAAGGAGGGGAAAAAAGGGAAAGGGATGAGGAAAGATAAAAGGAAAAAGAGAAAGGAGAAGAAAAGAAGAAAAGAAAAAAAGGGAAAGGAAAGAAAAACAAAAAGAAAAAGGGGAAAAAGAAGGAAAAGAAAAGGGAAGGAAAGAAAGAGAAGAAAAAATGGCTCGCAACAACACTGGTATTTAAATACTTTAATATTAAAGGCGCCCCCTTTGGTAATGGTCTGCAGCCCCCCTTCCCCTGAGGATTTTCAAAGGTTCCGATATTCATATTCGGGCAGCGAGGTGCTGGAATATCCATTTTTTGTGAAGCATTGCAACTTTTTGCAAGGTTCCCAGATAATAGTTTTATGTAACTTGTGTATGCACAGGCGTAGGCAGGATTTTTCAAGGGGGGGGGGGCGGCAGCCCATTGCCGAAGGGGGACGCTTTTTGACCGAATATTAAAATTCCAGTGTTCTTGCGGGCGAGCAAAATCTTGTTTAACTTTTCGTAGTTACAAAGTTACAAACACAAGTTACATAATATTATTATCGGGGAACCTTGCTTCCCTAATATTTGGATATTCTGACACTTTGCTACCCGAATATAAATATCGGAACTTTGAAAATCCGCGGGGGGGGGGGGGGGGGGGGGTGCAGCCCATTGCTGAAGGGAGACGCAAAGTATTGAAATTCCAGTGTTCTTGCGAACGAGCAAAAATAATGCCATTTTTTCTTTCCTTCCCTTTTCTTTTCCTTATTTCACGTTTGTTTGTTATTTTGTTTTTTTCTTCTCTTTCACCTTTTTTTTTCTCCTTTCTCTTTTCTCCTTTTCCTTTTATCTTTCCTCTTCCCTTTCACCTGTCCCCCTCCTTTTTTGCCGACAGAGGTGGCGTATTTGCCAACAAAAACTTTGAGTGGGGGTGTGACACCCCCACATCCCCCCTCCCCTAGCGACGCCCCTGTCTACATCTGCGATTTTCTCTTATTATTATTATTATTATTATTTTTTTTTTTGGGGGGGGGGGGATTAGGGTGCAGCATTATTGTCGGCAAATTACGGTGTCACACTCTAAAAAAATTTCGGAAAATTTGGGTGTTACCCCGCCCCATTCATAATGTTCTAGCGACACCCCTGAGGATGGGGAGAACATCGACGTCGCGTTCGGAAATTGGATGGGATTCGATTGCGCCGCGCTGGACGCGTTATGTTTTTTCTGTGGCACAGATTGGGGCTTTTTTAAAAAGAGGTCTTGATTTACAGACTAATGCGTCAAATTGCTCATAATACGGTTTATTCCGTCAAGACTAGTCGGCATGAATATTCATGAAAACGAACTGTAGGGATATGATAAAACGAGCAAGGCCATTGAGCAGCTCTTCTATGTGTTGCAGTCGGATAATCTGATGCGCTATCGATGAAAGGACCGCGAGTTCGAATCTCGATAGAGGAATGTATTGCGAAATTTCCTTTTGCTGATTCAAAAATAAGGTGAAACTGAGTAAGAAAATACAAGTCCGATACTTGTAGTCTCTTTCAAAGTTGAAACATGAATAGTCTCACGTGCAGACACTATTCAGAAGGGAAAGAACGTACTTCCCATAGGCTCAACACGCATCATGCCCCAATCTGTGCCGCAAGAAAAAAATAACGCCACCGGACACATGTGGTAGCGCGAGATAGCTTGCTATAGCGCCACCTTTAGGCCGAGAAAAAAGAGGAACGTACTTTTTTTCAGATATTAATATATTAATGATTATGATAATAATAATAACTAGAAAGGCCGTCAAAGGCGGCAAACCCACGCCTTAGCGGCGCTACAGAGTAGTTGCAATACTATACTAACTATGGGGTCAAAACTACAAGGTTACACAGATTTTTTTTTTATTATAATCAGTTTTTATTCTTTTCTCTCTTGAAACAAATTACAATCATGGTACAAATGACAATCATCGTACATAACACATAATACAAATATGATAATATTCTAAAACAGTATAAATTTTCGTTTAACAAAAGGCTTCAAAAGAAATTGATATAAACAAAAGCTATGGATAAATTAATTGATATCCTTAAAGTAGCTATTCAAAGAAAATCACAAATATGGCAATTAATGTATCACTAAAAAGTGGGAAGCTTACAGATGGCAATCGTAAGTTTTATGTCAACTGCGTATCTGATGATTATAAAAACAACACAAATAAAAGCTCTTCTCAGCATCTGGAATATCCGAGGATTCGCCAGAAATATAGCGATGTTTTGATGTCGTCACACTCGGGATCGATCCTGCTTAAGCAGACGACGTCATATAATGAATGAACGTAATTGCAATGCAATTATTTATCAAATTATAAAGAGTTTGGTGTATTTAAACATGACCTTATTTCACACCATTATAAAGGGAAAGTGAAACTGATTCTGAGAGCTAAAACCGTTTGATTGTAAATACACAGGAGAAGGGTCAATGATCAATGAAATAAACCCCACTTTCAAATTGAAAAGCCCTCCGAATAATATAGTAGACCAGCCAAACATCCAAAAAGGCTCTAGAAAAAGATTCAATGGCATTTTTGGGTAATGCTCGGCATCCATGCTTAAAGTCTTGCAAAAATACTGACGAATAACCTACGGGCGGATGCCACGCGCATTTTTGCCTAAAAATGCCATTTTTGGCTCAAAATTTGAAAGAATGTCAATAATCACGATTTTCATTTTTTGGCCTAATATGTAATATCCGATTAAAACTTTTCAAGTGATATTACATATATTTTGAGTTTCAAGTTATAAACCCTACTAATATACAATTGAAAGTTGGATATTACACACACATGTATGGCATAATGAAACATAAAACTGTGATTTACTCAAAGTAATAGGTTGTTAAAACTACCAATACGTCAAAGTTTTTTACCCAAAGTAATTTGTCATTTTAAACACTTTTTCTTGATTAAACATATCATGTATATTGTCATGTCACACACAGAAAAGAAATTATCCGATAAGGTGATAGATAACTCATTTTATGTTATCCCAAATGGAACGATGTATTTTTTACTGGATGCGCATTTCACTGAAAAACTCTATTTGAATTAGGTACATCTAGAGTGTACATGTAAAGGCAGTTATCCCATGCATTTTCAGTATAGGCTAGCTATGGGCCAAAAACTGAAGTGTCCCCACCTCCTTAGAAATAATCTTAAATGATTTTTTTTTCTGTTAGATGGGACCATTAACTCTCAAATGTGCTTCTTTGCCCTAAATTAAAAGGTGGGCGTGACCACAAGGGCTATTATCATGGCAACGGATCAAAAACAATAGGATTTAAGAAATTGTCATGTATTCGTGATTAAGAAAGTACAAAAACACATTGTAACATTCTAAAGTAATGTATCAAGAGTTTCTCACTTGATTAAAACCCAAATAAGAGTTATAAAAAGTGTCCGTCGTGTTTGAAAATGGCTGTTTCCATGGAAACAGTAAGAACAAGAATGATATTTGAGCAAAATCCCTTGATGCTACCTTAAAAAGAAGTATTGATATTGACCATTATTATTTTCTCTTTTACAGGAAACTCACTTATACATTTTTAGTAAATGGGTGATAGATGTGAATACGACATGTGTAGGCCGTTACCATGGTAACAAATATATTATTGTGTTGTATTTCTAACAAAATACTATGGTTGTTTTCAACATGAAATAATGGTAAACATCTAATAACTTTTGCCGTCTGTTTGATTATATTAAAAAAATTTAGTTAATTGGAGTAGAGCTATATTTGATTTATAAAAACTGTTGCCATAGAAACAGAATGTTAATGAAGATGAAATCTTTCAAAGAAAGAAATGTGACCTACCAATACAAAATAAAATGTTAAACAAACTGAATTTGAACAATATCAAATGAATCTTATTATTTTTCACCGTAGCTATCAGAATCAGCTTGTTTGTCTTAAAGGCCAAGTCCACCCAAATAATGAGTTTAGTTGAATCAGTAGAGTTAAATTAAATAATTTAAACGAAACAGTAAAAAATATCAAAATCGGATAAAAATAAGAGATTTACGGCATTTTGAAGTTTTGCATTGTTTCGTAAAACAGTGAAATGCTTAACATGGGCTGTATGCAAATTAGTGATCCGGTGATGTCATGAGCTCACATTTCGTTTTTGTATTTTATTATATGAAATTTCAAATATTTCATTTTTTCATAGATGTTTATAAAGGTTCTCTTCATTGTATCGCAATAAGTTATAATAATGATGATCGCACACATTGTACGAGGAGTCAAACTTTGTTTTACATTCTTGGAGAAGAAAACTGAAATATTTGAAATTTCATATAATAAAATACAAAAGGAAAAGTGACCTTATGGCATTATGGGCTCAATAATTTGCATAAAGCCAATGTTATGCATATCATTGTTTCATGAAACAATGCAAAACATTAACATTAATATTTTAACCTTTTTTTTGTTTAATTTAATTTTATTGAATTAACTCAATTTTGGGGTTGAACTTGGCCTTTAAAGTTGGTTGCGGATGTGCTCCTCATGGACGTTGTCATGGTTAATAATGAGTTACATATCACGAAACTATTGGAATTTGAAAATTACCACACATTCCTAATTGAACAACATGCAAGCAAATGTCCATTCTTAATATACACTAAAGGAAAAAAGAAACTTATAAAAGTTCAAGAGATCACCAAATTAAATTCTCTGCATGGAAATGTACCAAATTTGGATATAATGTTGATTCAATGCATGGCTTTAAATGACAGTCAATAACAAAAAGTTTTCTTCAATGCCACAAAAGAAATGTGCACTGAAACAAAGGACTCTCTAATCCCAAAGTCACAAAGATAAACTGCAGTCTTGTACACCATATGCATGTCAATGAATGAAACAAAAGAATTTCAAAAGGGATTTGCACCCCTCGAGCAAGAGGATATTGATGTTCTGCCATGGTTCGCCCGTTCACCAGACCTTTCCCCAATTGAACATCTCTGGGAAGAGCTTGGTCGACGTGTGTCAAGGCGTGACAATCAACCCATCAATAGGGAGACGCTCATTGCAGCACTGCAAGAGGAATGGAACAATGTTCCCCAGGCTACCATCGCGAATCTGATCGGAAGCATGCGAAGACGGTGTACAGCTTGCCAGCAAGCTAGAGGTGGACATACTGGCTATTAATCTGTTTGGATATGAACTTGCAAATCCCTTTTGAAATTCTTTTGTTTCATTCATTGACATGCATATGGTGTACAAGACTGCAGTTTATCTTTGTGACTTTGGGATTAGAGAGTCCTTTGTTTCAGTGCACATTTCTTTTGTGGCATTGAAGAAAACTTTTTGTTATTGACTGTCATTTAAAGCCATGCATTGAATCAACATTATATCCAAATTTGGTACATTTCCATGCAGAGAATTTAATTTGGTGATCTCTTGAACTTTTATAAGTTTCTTTTTTCCTTTAGTGTATATATTCTGAGCTTTCAATTCAAATCTTTCTAGATATTAGAAAAAAGTGTTTTGACTAAACAGTGTCAAAATTGTTGCTCGCTCACAATCTTTAAAAGCTGTAAAGCTGATTTTGAGCTATATAGCACCCATCCCATCAAAATTACTTCTGCATGGCTTTCATCATTTGGTCGACCACTCGGAAGTCGGTCTTGCCAAGGTATATTGGTAATGTACCAAAATCATATTGAATATGTAAGAAAACTTGCCTACATATACGTTGTTGGATGGATGGGCCGGTCACAGAGCAGTTCCCTATAACCGAATTGCACTCCCAAATCTGCCCCTGGCAGTGTCCAACTATTTTATTGTAGTGCAAGTGGTTAAGTCTGATCGGGCCGTTACTGTCAGAGACACAGAACTTATGGATGATAAAACCCCTTTTAACATGTTATGGTTGATGCTAATGTGAAGCTTATTATCAGAGCAACAAAGTACACTAATGCATCAAGTTAAAAAAATAAATGAATAAATAATCAATTAAAGTCTACAAATGAAATGATTATAATCATTATGCAGAATTATTCAAGGATTAATCATCAGTTTTTAACATTATACTTGCAATTATTTAAATAATGCTGAATCATATTTACCCCAAAATTTTAAGTGACAATTTGCTATATTGCATACTAAATCAATGGTTGAAAAATTCTTTGATATCTCGGTTTTTCTTTTAATTTGTCATGAAAAAGCCAAACTTTATTTCATTTTTATAATATAAGTTATCGTTAACTATAACTGGAAAAATGATATATGTTATATGAACATTATAATATTAATACATATCATTATGGTTGATTATAAATTCACTGTGCGGTCCACATAGGATTTTCCTTTAAAAAAATATAAAGTCATGTGAATGCAATGGGTCAATCTCCAGGAGGTGGAACATCATATCAGAAAGTGAGAGAAATAAACAACAATATTCAGTGATGATGTGTCATGTATCCATATATAGATAATGGAATTATACTCTTGGGAAGAGCAGACTTAAGTTTTAAGAGGGTTATGTATGATATTGTGTATTGTATTATGTAAACACAGTAAAACAACCGGGACTCTAGTGGAGTAATGTACATTTGTTCTAATATGCAAGTCAATGAATGTGCAAATATGCGCAAAAAAAAAACATTACCACACAGTCAGCACATTTAATCTTTGATGGGATATGATTTTATATTTTCATAATGAAAGACAGAGATGATTTTTATCTTGTAATAGATAGTATATACAAAATAAATCCTTAGTTGTATACATGGAATTTAATTTAAGGTCATTTATTATAACTTTCCTTGGGAACAGGGGTGTGGATCTGTGTTCATGATTGGGGGATGACTGGCGAGAGGAAGGTGCGGGGGGTATCCCCCTTCCACACCAGGGACTTTTTCAAATATCTGTCTATAAAACTTGCATTTAGAGCATCCCGAAATGGTTTTTTGTATATAATGAATTTGGTTAATTAGTAGTTTTAAGTTGATGTATCGTAATTCTCAAATCCAAAAATATTGGGGGATAATACAGGCCATCCCCCACCTCAAATTTCAGGGGGAATATATAACCCCCAGCGCCCCTCCCCCCTCCCCCCCCCCCCCCACCCGCCCGGGATCGACACCCATGTTTGGGAATCTCGATACCGCTTATATAGCTATCTCTTCCCTTTACATGAAAAATCCCTGCTAATTGTTCCATGTTCTAACCAGTGTTGTACATCTGACAGTCGGAGACATGCGAAAGTGGTACGTTCTGGGCCTGAACAGTTTCTCATCTTAAAAATATCCCCCAAGTACCCCTTTTTCTTTATAATGTGTGCTTATTCAGTAGAATTGTTGGGAGTTCTGTTACATTACATCACAGCACAGCAGAATAACTAATATAGTAGCTATATATATTTTTCTAATTATTAACAAATGTTCTCTTTTCACCTCTAAAAATGTCCCTTTTGTAAATATACGTTCCTTTTTGATAAAACCCCTATTCAAATCTGATACGTGCCCCTTTTCCTTCGATAAGTGTTTTTTTTTTCCTTTGCAACAACATTTTTTTTTGCATTCTCATAAGCTGATAAGTACCCCTTCATCTGTTATTCCCCTATTCTGAGAGTTACCTGTTTTACTTAGACAAGTACCCCTATTATTTTTTTTTCAAATAAGGTGATCCTTTCCTTCTAATAGGTGCTCCTTTTCATCTCTGTTGAGTGCCATATTTATCCTCAATATTATTGCCCCTTTCATTCTGATACATGGCGTTTTCCTTCCATTAAGTGTCCTTTTGACCCCTAAAAAGAGTCATTTATTTTATAAAATATCTTGTGCCCGCCCCGCTTCGGAGAAAGAAGATCCCGTTTATGCTACCAATTATTATTTTTAAAAAAGTTTAAATAAAATTTGCATTCCCTTAAATACGATTTGCCCCCCCCCCCCACTTCGTAAAAAGAGGATCCTGTTTATGCTATACATTATTATCAAAAGACAAGTGTCAACAAAGTTTGATCGGTCGCTACGCTCGCTCGCCTAATCAAAATTAACATTCCCTTAAATATGATTGTGCCCGTCCCGCCCCTTGCCAAGAAATCTATGCTGCCAATTTCTTTCAATGAGAGATATTACTATTTTTCCGCTCGCTCTCTACACTCGCTCGCCCAGTCAAAACCTAACATTCCCTTAAATATGATAATTATTAAAATCGAACATTAGAAAAGGGGCTCGCTCGCGAATATGAAATTAACTCTCATTTGATGTGGAACAAGTGATTGTAGGTGGTGCTTTAATTAGATATTGGCAAGGAAAAAAAATTATTCGAATTAGATTTATCAAATAGAGGTGTCGTGGGGTCTAGTGGATACGTCACCGGACTGTGGATCTCATGGTGGATCTCATGGTTTGCTGTTCGAATCCCGCCATGGCACGAATGTCATTTGGCAAGACATTCATCTACAGTCGCCACTCTCCACCCAGGTGTAGTAAATGGGTACATGGTAGGAATTTATTCCTTGACTGCTTTCAGCGCCTTATAGGGCACCTTGGGCTAAAGCCAGGGTAATAATACTGCTTCAGCGCTTAGAAACATATGTATTCAGCGCAATATAAATGTAATGTATTATTATTCATCATTAAATGAAAATAGACTCACGCTTGATATAGGCTGAGAACAAATTATTCAGTTAATTGCTTCTGCTCATGCCCCTCCCCCCAAAATAAATAATAATGTTGTCGTTCACAAACAAAGGTTTATCGGTTATCGGCGGCACACAGACTCAGGTTCGTCGGTAAATTAGTGATCTCGACACCCCCCCCCCCCCCACCTCCAACTCAGAAAGGTCTAGCGACGCCCACGAGTCTATCCAGTCTTTCATGATGACATTGTACTTTGAACCCCACTAGGATGACTTTTTTCCTCTTCATACGAATCTGATGTTACCGGCGGATCCAGGATTTTCCAAAGTGGGGGGAGTCTCGATGTGAAAAAGAGATACGCGAAAAAACGAAAGAAAAAAGGAAAGGCCAAAATAGGGGGCTGAAGTCCTATATGTCAATCAGGGATAATTTAAAAAAGCTCCACCAAAAGCCTCCCCCCCCCCCCCCCGGATCCACCACTGGGTATCACAGCCCGCTATGCTCGATTGGAAATTAAAGGAATATACAGACCCTCACACTCAACTGCACACTGTAATGTAAAGAGAGAAACAAATAGGATTATTTGAATCTTTCCCGAGATGGCTTCAAAATGTAGGGTATATAATGTCTAAAACTTATGTATTCACTTTAACGTTTCCATTTATGCCTTTCCCTTTTCCCTAAAAAGTGCCTTTTCTGTTATTGCCCCCTTGTGCATGCCCCCTTTCCCACATAATTTCTTTTTCTGCTAGTGTCTACTTTACCCCCCCCCCCATCACGAGACGCTTTGCCGCCCTGGTCTGTGACCAATATTAATTAGTTGCCAACTCGTGATTTTAAGTCGCTACACTCTACATCAACACTTAATTTTTTAATTATACCGTATTTAGTTGCCAGCTAACCTTAATGAATAATATATACATGTTTGTATATGATCTTTGTGTGACTTTCAATAATAAATTTCCAAAGATGACTTTTTACGGTTCTTATTTTAGATGACAATCGACAAAGTTACGGGTCATGTTTTTTTTTGTAATCCTGTAGTCTCATTTATAGTACATGGATGTTATCCACATTCCACATTCGGCTTAACATTACATAATATACTCAATTTGTTAGTTTTGAAATATTCATAGCCGTTTGTTATTGTTGTTTTTACTTATTATTTTATTACTTATATTTTTATTATGTAACTATATTACTTTTTTTTCTTATAAATTGTTACCAATTTATGCTATACCTTATTGTTTATTCCTGTTGCATCAGGGCCATGATGCAAAACAGTTTTATACTGATCATGCTTTTATCCTGTATGAATAAGTTCAAATAAATGGATACATAAATACATGTGCTTATCAAAAATAGTATACACAACTCTGATAGCTTCTAATTAAAATGTTGTAATCGATGTGACTTTAAAATTTACTTCATGGTGAAGAATAGCTTATTGTCTGTCTAGTAGTACCTCGTTCACGACATTTCTGCCATGGATGACTGAGCACCGGGGTTTTTAAAAAGAGCCAAACAATCAAAATCTCCTTGTTCCAAGTGTGGGCTGACGCTGATGCAACGAATGTTGCTACTTTAGTCTAAAATATTTTGTAAAAAGTTAAATTCTCCTTTATCCTTCAATGCTTCATTGTTTAAAGTGATGTAAGCTTCCATATGACCTTGTTGACATTGATGACTTAGCACCAGGGTTTTTAAAAAGAGTCAAACAATCAAAATCTTCTTGTTCCAAGTGTGGGCTGACGCTGATGCAACGAATGTTGCTATTTTAGTCTAAAATATTTTGTAAAAAGTTAAATTCTCCTTTGTGCTTCAATGCTTCATAGTTTAAAGTAATCTAAGCTTCCATATGATCTTGTTTCAATCCAGATGACAATATTTAATTTATTTCAATAGCCTTCTATCTTCCTGTCCCGTGATAACTAAAAACTGTCTGCTCATTCGCCAATAGCACCATTCCACCTGCATACGGTGCACACAGTGCTTTTGCGAATGACACATGGACTGAAAGGTTTACTGACGTCAAAGACGAAAAGAAGAAAAGAAGGATACACGTTGAGAATTAACAATGTCCATTTTTAATGACTCAGTAAAAAAGCTTTCCTGAAAAAAGGGACGCAGATGAAGCCAACATTGTGTGTCAAATGGCAAAAAAAATCTGAAATTTAGCTTAGCCCTTTCTTGAGTTTGAGTTGACTATAAAACCTCTTCTATTCAAATGCACAAAATCAATTGAAAATAACTCAGCAATTCTTTTCCAACTGAAGTAACTAATGCATAGTTGGTTTGACCCACACTCGCTACTTCAGCCCAAACTTGGTACAAGAGGAGTTTGACAATACTGTTTGAAATGCCTGCTGCTGAGTCATCCGTGGCAGCAAAGTTATGAATATAAGGTATCATTGCACAGAATATAAGTTGTTCTTTACTATGAAATATATTTCAAGCTCATAGAGGTTATAAATTTATATTTTAGCAGCTAATTAGGTTGGGTATACTTTTTCCTGATACGCACTGTATATAAATATATAAAATTTGCAATGAATCAAGTAGCAGGTCTTGTCATCATGTTCAATGTGAAAATTTTGGTATCACCCATTTAATAGCGAACACAAATCTTCTGGATCTAGATTGGAATCAAGCAAACAGAAATTCTGGTAGAAAGACAACACCACTTTTTGTATTAGCTACCAAATTTTGGTAACAGCTATTATGATAGTGGTCACATTCACAACCAACGAGCAGATTCTAATCGCTGACGGTGTTTGTTAATCTAATTGCTATATATTGTTTATTGGTTAGTTACATTTCCGTCTTTAGTTGAAAGATGTCATCTTCATTAATTCTGTTTCCATGCATGGCAACATATTTTTTTGTATAAATCAAATTCCAAACTATATTCCAAACTAAATTTGTGAATATAATCAACCAGGCGGTAACAATAATTAGATGTTTACCATTATTTCATGTTGAAAACAAATATAGTTCTGCATTTCATTAGAAATGCAGTAAATTTATTTGTTACCATGGTAACGGCCTACACATTTAGTGGTCTCCTCCATCATCCCTTTACTTAAACAAATTTTGGTAAGTGAGTGTGTGTAAAAGAGAAGATAATCATGTACAATACAAATATATTAATATTTACTTTTTTTCGGTAGCATCGTGGATTTTTTTTGCTCAAATATGTTTTTTTTTGTCTTACTGTTTCCATAGCAACAGCCATTTTCAAACATGATGGACACCTTTTGTTTGAGTTTTTATCAAGTGAGAAACTTGTGATACATTACTTTAAAATGTTATAATGTGTTTTTGTTCTTTCTTAATCACGAATACATGACATTTTCTTAAATTCTACTGTGTTTGATCCGTTGCCATGGTAATAGTCCTTGTGGCCACGCCCACCTCTTATTTTAGGGCAAAGAAGCATATTCTGATAGTTAATGGTCCCATCTAACAGGAAAAAAATCATTTAAGATTATTTCTAAGGGGGTGGAGACATTTCAGTTTTTGGCCCATAGACTATACTAATAAACATGGGATAATTGCCTTATACACTTTAGATGTACCTTCAAATAGTGTTTTTCAGTCAAAATGCGCATCCAGTAAAAACACATCGTTCTGTATGGGATATCATAAAATGAGTTATACATTACCTTATCGGATAATTTCTTTTCTGTGTGTGACATGACAATATACATGATATGTTTAATCAAGAAAAGGCGTTTAAAATGACAAATTTACGTTGGGTAAAAAACGTTGAAATATTGGTAGTTTTCACAACCTATTATTTTGAGTAAATCACAGTTTTATGTTTCATTACGCCATACATGTGTGTGTAATATCCTACTTTCAATTGTGCATTAATCAGGTTTATAACTTGAAACTCAAAATAAATCTGATATCACTTGAAAAGTCTTAATCAGGTATTACATATTATGTCAAAAAAATAAAAATCGTGATTTTTGACATTCTTTCAGATTTTGAGCCAAAAATGGCATTTTTAGGCAAAAATGCGCGTGGCATCCGCCCGTACGTTATTCGGCAGTATTTTTGCAAGACTTTAAGCATGAACGCCGAGCATTACCCAAAAATGCCGTCCAAAGTAAAAAAAATCTTCTTGGCTGGTCTATTAATAGCAGGATGGTATTCGTTCCCTCTTGAAACGCCGAACATGCCCCGGTGCAAGCAGCTGAAAATACAATGGCGTCTTATTTTGTTTACAAGTGACTGATTCCTTTATTTTTTTAACGCTGCATTTTTCATCAAAATAATACCATACACGAAGTTAAGAGTGAGGCAACAGACTAACATTAAGACTGACGCTAGTGAAGGAAGAGAAATAAGTGAAGAGGAGATGACAAAATAGGCTCTGAAAATGTGTAAGATGTTATGGGACATCGTCTGCTTAGACGGGGTAACCTCGCTAGTCATAAGGACCGCTAGTCATAAGGATCAGTGGCTCATAAGGACCGCTAGTCATAACGTGTAATTTCCTATACCTGTAGGGTCGCTATTCATAAAGCGAAAAGGGGGTCACTATTCATAAACTCATAAGGAGCATTATTCATAAGGATTGCTATTCATAATATGAGAAGAGGGTCGCTATTCATAATCGAAGAAAAGGGTCATTACTCATAAGGGCCGCTATTCATAATAAGTCATAAGGGTCGCTATACATAATACAGATACAGGGTCGCTATTCATAATACCAAATCGGGGTCGTTAATCATAAAGGTCGCTATTCATAAAGGTCAATATTCATAAGGGTCGCTATTCATAAAGGTCAATATTCATAAGGGTCGCTATTCATAATCGGAGAAGAGGGTCGCTATTCATAATCAGACAAGAGGGTCGTTATTCATAATCGGAGAAGAGGGTCGCTATTCATAATCACAGAAGAGGGTCGCTATTCATAATCAAAGAAGAGGGTCGCTATTCATAATCACAGAAGAGGGTCGCTATTCATAATCGAAGAAGAGGGTCGCTATTCATAATCACAGAAGAGGGTCGCTATTCATAATCAAAGAAGAGGGTCGCTATTCATAATCAGAGAAGAGGGTCGCTATTCATAATCGAAGTAGAGGGTCGCTATTCATAATCAGAGAAGAGGGTCGCTATTCATAATCGAAGATGAGGGTCGCTAATCATAATCAAAGAAGAGGGTCGCTATTCATAATCACGAAAGAGGGGCGCTGTTCATAATCGAAGAATATCTTAGGGTTAGGATTAGATATTATAATATGATTTTCATTGTTCAATGAACACTCAAATATGATAATAATAATATTGGATGGGATCTAGACAACCCACGGCTGTGTCGAGCCAATATGGGGACGGGCGATGAAACAAATACACCCCTTAAAAACAGGCGAGAGCAAAAAAGCGTGAGGAAGCGGAGGAAGAGAACGATAAAAGCTACGAAATTTGCGTCAGTATTCGCGCTTCCCGTGGGGAAAACGTCTGAGGGACCCCCCCCCCCCCCCCTCTCCATGCACCCACCCCTGTTACATACAGTGCAGTATTGCGACGAGCCATTATCTTTATCTCAGATTTGCTATAAAACGTCAGAGCTTTCGCACGGGAGGGGGAAAACCATATAGTTACATACCCCTAACAACTCTATGGGGGAATCTCCCCCTCCCTGCATCCATCCCCCTGGGGAGCACGCAAAGAGTGCTCATCACCAAATTGGCACGCTTCGCGGGCTCACAAACGCCCCATATTGAAAAATCCTGGCTACGCCTGTGTCACCCCCCCCCCCCATCAGTCCGATCACGTTGCGCTATTCTACCCATCTTGTTTCGGTACAAGCACATAGTACTGACAATTTTCGTCAAAGCAATTCATAAATGGCATAGTCTGTGTGCGGGTGGCGAGGGGGGGGGGGGGGGGGTGCTGTAGTAGGTGTTGCCACCAGGTGTTGTTCTATCATGTCCATAATCCTCAGAGATAGGCGAGATAGCTCAGAGGTCGAACAGTGGCTTTGTAACTGAAGGATGCGTGTTTGAAACCAGGATGCACTCATGTCCTTTGGTAAGGCATTAACCTCAAGTCCCTCGGAGAGGACTTAACCCTAATCGGCCCGGGGGCGGATTCCCCCCCCCCCCCCCTCGACCTTTCGCGTAATATGTTCGCATTGCGAAAAGCAGTCACCACGCCGCTTCACTACTTTTTTCTTTCAAGTCTTGCGCAACTTTTGAGACCAAATTTGTGATGTCCGCGCGTGCGGTTCCGGAGTTACCCAACAAGTGCATGTCAGACCCAAAATTGTTCAAAAACGTGATTTCGTGTACAAATCCAATCCAAATTGTGTTTCCAGCTAAAATTCATAAATGTTTCATTATTTTTACTTTTACTGTTTAAAAACAATTAATTTTATGTTGTTTAGGATTAAAATATAGTGTCGCCGACAAATTCCATCGAAAAAACAATAAAAAACATAAGAAAAAAAGGATTTTTACGGTTTATTTGATCAGAATCTGACAAAGAGTCTCTATACAAAAATTAGCAGTTTTGGGGCTTTAATTAATTAATTAGAGCAAATTAATTTTATGCATAAATTAGCATAATTAATTAGTTATTAAATTTTTCGGAGAAATTGACTATACAGTTTTGTAGATTACGTGGTCGGCGACGTGTGTGCCGATTTTCGTTGCGAATGCGAGGTGGACGGCCGAGATCTTAGGGGGCGGAATCAGCCCCCACCCCGGCTGTGAGATGGGTCTAAAATAACCCGGCTCTGTTAGGGTTAAAGCCGTTGGTCCTGTGGTTGTTTACATACAACCAATACGCTTTACAGTATAAAGAAATGGGAATAAATTTGATAGAATTGAATTAAGATCAAACAAACATAGAAAATACATGATGCGCATGCCATTGTAATGGGGGGGGGGGGGGGGGGGGGGTGGCCTGTAGGATTGGCTTGTATCATTCCCCCCCCCCCCCCCCCGCAATAATTCACCTTCAATAAATGACATGATCAAATAATATGATCAGGAGGAGGAGGAGGATGACCATGATGATTATTATTCATAGGATCACGATCGATCAACATGGTGATAATTTTTGTCATGATTTTTGTTAAGATTATGATAAGGAAGACCGAAATAAAGATTTCAAAGAATATAATGAAATAAATGAGTTAGTAATTACCATGAAAGAACATGCACTCAAATGCTCTGAGAGGTGATTTTTAACTCGGGGAAATTTGAAAGTCCCAACCGTGGGAGGGCATACATCATTCTCATCCATGCCCATAAACAGGGGCACACTGTAAAAACGGTAGATGCCAATGAATTGTACGTTACTAAAATCACGTATTATGAAAATATTACTATCCCACCCCAAAATAAAAACGAAAACAAATTTTTCGCGGCAATTTCTAAGCCCGTATCCGGACAACTACCCCTACAACTAATCTCCAGGACAAATACCCCCTACGAGAATCCCACCCCCCCCCCCTCCTCCCCGCCCAACTTTCCCCTCATCTCCCCCAAATGGACGATTACTGGAACTTGAGATAAAGGCTAAGGATTAGGTCTTCACAGGAGTTGAGAAACGGGAGGATCTGGATGATTCAGTGATTCATTTATTGTCATGCAACAAGGATACAAATTGTGTTACAATCTGATTTCCCAATTTCAAGCATAAAAAATTGCACGTGATGGATAAGAATGAATACAGAAAAATATATTAATGCACATGTATCAAAACTATATTAACACATTGAGAAAGAGGCATGACAATAATTATTCCATGATAAATCTACGTAAACAGTATACAAAAGGAAATAAGAGTACAAGCAAGAGGTCCATGTCTTGCAGAAAACCATGCAGAAACAAAGAAACAAGAAGCTGTAAAAGGAAGGAAAGAGGAAGAGAGAGAGAGAGAGAGAGAGGAGGAAAAAGAAAAAAGAAAGAACGAAAAGGGTACATAAATAGACAACCAGTACTTCCCCTAACTCTAAAATAGGTGTGGCAATGACACTCCAATATTCAAAACAAAGCACATGTCTGCGTGTATGTGGGTGTGTGGGTGGGGGGGGGGGGGGGGGGGGGGTCCTCTCCTCCCACGTAGATGTATGGATTAGACATCGTTTTTTTAATTATTAAGGCACTGGCAAAGCGCCTTTCAAAATGTGGGGAGTATTGATAAATATAGTTCACTTTTTTAGAAAATAGGGATATATTTGACAAAAACCGGAAATGCATTGTATAGAGCTTTCTTAAATACAATACCGTTGGGCCTTGGGTTGTCCTTCCTCCATATCCCTTTCTTATTTGATTTAAATGACAACCCTCTTCTTTGATTATGAATAGCGACCCTCTTCTGTGATTATGAACAGCGACCCTCTTCTCCGATTATGAATAGCGACCCTCTTCTGTGATTATGAATAGCGACCCTCTTTTGTGATTATGAATAGCGACCCTCTTCTCCGATTATGAATAGCGACCCTCTTATGTGATTATGAATAGCGACCCTCTTCTCCGATTATGAATAGCGACCCTCTTCTGTGATTATGAATAGCGACCCTCTTTTGTGATTATGAATAGCGACCCTCTTCTCCGATTATGAATAGCGACCCTCTTCTTCGATTATGAATAGCGACCCTTATGAATATTGACCTTTATGAATAGCGACCTTTATGAATAGCGACCCTATTTTCGTATTATGAATAGGGACCCTTATGATTAACGACCCTGATTTGGTATTATGAATAGCGACCCTCTTTCCATATTATGAATAGCGATCCTTATGTCTTATTATGAATGGCGGTCCTTATGAATAATTACCCTTATGAATAGCAACCCTTATGTCTTATTATGAATAGCGGTCCTTATGAATAATTTTTTTTTTATGAATAGCGGTCCTTATGACTAGCGAGCAGACCCGCTTAGACAGGACTGGTCCATGGTGTGTCGTAACGGGGTCTGCTCGCTAGTCATAAGGACCGCTATTCATAATAAGACATAAGGGTTGCTATTCATAAGGGTAATTATTCATAAGGACCGCCATTCATAATAAGACATAAGGATCGCTATTCATAATATGGAAAGAGGGTCGCTATTCATAAAACCAAATCAGGGTCGTTAATCATAAGGGTCCCTATTCATAATACGAAAATAGAGTCGCTATTCATAAAGGTCGCTATTCATAAATGTCGCTATTCATAAAGGTCAATATTCATAAGGGTCGCTATTCATAATCGAAGAAGAGGGTCGCTATTCATAATCACAAAAGAGGCTCGCTATTCATAATCACATAAGAGGGTCGCTATTCATAATCACAGAAGAGGGTCGCTATTCATAATCGGATAAGAGGGTCGCTATTCATAATCACAAAAGAGGGTCGCTATTCATAATCACATAAGAGGGTCGCTATTCATAATCGGAGAAGAGGGTCGCTATTCATAATCACAAAAGAGGGTCGCTATTCATAATCACAGAAGAGGGTCGCTATTCATAATCGGAGAAGAGGGTCGCTATTCATAATCACAGAAGAGGGTCGCTATTCATAATCAAAGAAGAGGGTTGTCATTTAAATCAACTCTTTGTCAAATTCTGATCAAATAAACCGGTAAAAATGATCTATTAAGATCCTTTTTTTCTTATGTTTTTTATTGTTTTTTCGATGGAATTTGTCGGCGACACTATTTTAATCCTAAACAACATAAAATTAATTGTTTTTAAACAGTAAAAGTAAAAATAATGAAACATTTATGAATTTTAGCTGGAAACACAATTTGGATTGGATTTGTACACGAAATCACGTTTTTGAACAATTTTGGGTTTGACATGCACTTACGAAATGTTGGGTAACTCCGGAACCGCACGCGCGGACATCACAAATTTGGTCTCAAAAGTTGTGCAAGACTTGAAAGAAAAAGGTAGTGAAGCGGCGTGGTGACTGCTTTTCGCGATGCGAACATATTACGCGAAACGTCGGGGGGGGGGGGGGGGGGGAATCCGCCCCCGGGCCTATTAGGGTTAAGTCCTCTCCGAGGGGCTTGAGGTTAATGCCTTACCAAAGGACATGAGTGCATCCTGGTTTCAAACACGCATCCTTCAGTTACAAAGCCACTGTTCGACCTCTGAGCTATATCGCCTATCTCTGAGGATTATGGACATGATAGAACAACACCTGGTGGCAAAACCTACTACAGCACCCCCCCCCCCCCCGCCACCCGCACACAGATTATGCCATTTATGAATTGCTTTGACGAAAATTGTCAGTACTATGTGCTTGTACCGAAACCAAGATGGGTAGAATAGCGCAACGTGATCGGACTGATGGGGGGGGGGGGGGGGGGGGGGAGGGTGACACAGGCGTAGCCAGGATTTTTCAATATGGGGCGTTTGTGAGCCCGCGAAGCGTGCCAATTTGGTGATGAGCACTCTTTGCGTGCTCCCCAGGGGGATGGATGCAGGGAGGGGGAGATTCCCCCATAGAGTGGTTAGGGGTATGTAACTATATGGTTTTCCCCCTCCCGCGCGAAGTGCGAAAGCTCTGACGTTTTATAGCAAATCTGAGATAAAGATAATGGCTCGTCGCAATACTGCACTGTATGTAACAGGGGTGGGTGCATGGAGAGGGGGGGGGGGGGGGTCCCTCCGACGTTTTGTAGCAAATTTGGGAGAAAGATAAAGGCTCGTACATGTAGCACCTCCTTTTAGGCGGAAAGTTAGTTCGACACCCACGCAATGCTGCACTGCATGTATCAGGGGTGGATGCATGGATGGGGAGTAACTTCCCCCTCACCGCGGGAAGCGCGAAAACTGACGCAAATTTCGTAGCTTTTATCGTTCTCTTCCTCCGCTTCCTCACGCTTTTTCGCTCTCGCCTGTTTTTAAGGGGTGTATTTGTTTCATCGCCCGTCCCCATATTGGCTCGACACAGCCGTGGGGTGTCTAGATCCAATCCAATATTATTATTTTTGTTCTTTCATATTTGAGTGTTCATTGAACAATGAAAATCATATTACAATATTTGACAAATAATCCTAACCCTAACCTATTCTTCGATTATGAATAGAGCCCCTCTTTCGTGATTATGAAAAGCGACCCTCTTCTTTGATTATGATTAGCGACCCTCTTCTGTGATTATGAATAGCGACCCTCTTCTTCGGTTATGAATAGCGACCCTCCTTTCCGATTATGAATAGCGACCCTCCTCTCCGATTATGAATAGCGACCCTCTTCTGTGATTATGAATAGCGACCCTCTACTTCGATTATGAATAGCGACCCTCTTCTCTGATTATGAATAGCGACCCTCTTCTTTGATTATGAATAGCGACCCTCTTCTCTGATTATGAATAGCGACCCTCTTCTTCGATTATGAATAGCGACCCTCTTCTCCGATTATGAATAGCGACCCTCTTCTGTGATTATGAATAGCGACCCTCTTCTGTGATTATGAATAGCGACCCTCTTCTCCGATTATGAATAGCGACCCTCTTCTCCGATTATGAATAGCGACCCTTATGAATATTGACCTTTATGAATAGCGACCCTTATGATTAAGAACCCCGATTTGGTATTATGAATAGCGACCCTGTATCTGTATTATGTATAGCGACCCTTATGACTTATTATGAATAGCGGCCCTTATGAGTAATGACCCTTTTCTTCGATTATGAATAGCGACTCTCTTCTCATATTATGAATAGCAATCCTTATGAATAATGCTCCTTATGAGTTTATGAATAGTGACCCCCTTTTCGCTTTATGAATAGCGACCCTACAGGTATAGGAAATTACACGTTATGACTAGCGGTCCTTATGAGCCACTGATCCTTATGACTAGCGGTCCTTATGACTAGCGAGGTTACCCTGTCGTAACATATCTCAGCAGCGTTCGAGGAGCTCTTCAGCTGCTATATCGGGGGCTGTATTTTACCGTTTTATAATTGATAATAATCATTACTTCAAATGTTTCCAAGCGTTGAATATGGATAACCTTGTTTAATTTATGCCATCTATGCAATAATAAGTATTAAGCCAATATTTAAAATCATTAAAGTTCTACTTTAATCATATACTCTTACTTCTCAAATTGACAAGCAGTATTTTTTTTCCTTACATGATCAATTTCCATACATCATAGTTGCAAACAAAAATTCATATTTCCAGAGGAAAAACAAAACAAAACATGAATCTTATTTGAGATAAACATATCCAGTTGTATAATGCAACAATTTTGTTTCACAATATAGTAACTTAAACTTCCTTTATACAGTTGTCTCGAGAGAATTTTTTTTAAAAACCCTACCCTAGCCGACCTCCCCCATTACCCCCCCCCCCCCTTACCGGTGGACGACTGGCTCTGGGTTCCAATTGTTTGTCTAATATTCAGGTTTTCCCATTTAGAAAAATAGTGAGAGTCCCCCCTCATTGCTGCCAATTTCCTTTCTTCTACCTTATTGCAGGCGTCAAACTGATCATCACCAAAATCTAATCGATTCTTTCCTGTCACTATCCGAACTGAAGTTCCTATACTTTACTATGGGGTCAAAACTTCAAGGTCACACAGAATTTGCAGGGATCAACCGATCATCACTAAAATCTAATCGATTCTTTCCTGTCACTATCCGAACATTCCCTGAAAATTTGGTGCAAATCCGTTCACCCGTTCTCTAGTTATCTTGTACACAAACAAAGAAAGAAAGAAAGAAAGAAACAAACAAACATACGGATCCCTTTACATAACCCTGCCGATTTTATCGGCGTGGGTAATAATAATTAATAACTAGCGGGACCTGTGGAAATCCACGGGTTCACTTTTTACATTGCACTCTCAACATTTTCACAATCGATGTGTATACATTCTTAAGAGTTTATTTATTTATTATTATTATTATGTTAATGAAATTATCACTCATACGTGCTCATGATCACAATTAATAGTCAAACATATCCACATACTCAGTGAAAAATATTATATAATGTTATGTAATGTACAGAATATATTTTAATTCTATCTTAAATATCATTGTGACATAAGGGGGAGGGAGAGAGAAATAGAGAGAGGGGGAGGGACACAGAGAGAGAGAGTGTGTTGGTAGACAGATAAGAAGAGAGAGAAATTGATGTAGAGAATATAAACATAACAGAAAGAGAAAGAGTGGAATATAGATAAAAGACTTACTTTTGATGTTAGTGTTTCCATTTAGCATATTGTTTTATTATATGAGAACTTAAATATAGTTGTAAAATTAATTAGCAGGTTAATGGCCTAGTTATGTATATTTTGTGTACGGAATATTGTTCTCATCGTAGAGGTCGCTCATTACTTAGTCTATACAGTGCCGTATATAGAGAGAGTCTGGCCAACTCGGTTTTAGTTGGGTAGCAACATGGCGTATATTCCTTTGTTATGTAAGCTTGCAACAAAGGAATATGCGCCATGTTGTTACCCAACTGGAGCCGAGTTGGCCAGACTCTATCTATATACGGCACTGAGTCTATAGCAAGAAATACAATTTTAGTTAGAAATCGGTAGTAGTTATATATTTTCTATAAGTAATCGAGCGAAAATTCACCTACACATATCTCATACATGTATGACCAATAAATGCGTTCAATCACATCCTACAATAAACATTAAAAGTATTAAACAAGAAAAAATATAAGTATGAATTTCCGAATATTGGGCCCCTCCCTCACAAAATCCTGGATCCGCCGTTGGACATGGTGGATGGTGAAGGCAGGCCCTATCATGCCCCTGCCCTCACTCTTCCCCATCCGGTGGCATAGAAAGGTCCCAAATGCAATGAAAATAAAAAATGATTGATGCATTCACATAATCCCGCCTCACCCATCCCAGCTTTAACCCCTGCTAGTGCTATCTACACTGAGTTTATTTTTCTACAATAAAAAAAAAATGTAATGTGCATTCACATATCCCCACCCCCTGCCCGCTATATATCCACGCCAATGACTTTAATGGAATAACGCTTCTCTAGCATAATGCTTGCCCCTCAAACTGATAATATTCATCAAACAAAATAGATGTAGAATATACTCAAATAAGATGAATTTACCATCGAATAAAAAAATATTCGGCCTAATCTGTTTCCAATCTTGACACTGCTTGCCGGGCAGCGACTTAACCACCAGGCTATTCTGGTTCACGGCCAAGTCACTATGAACTTGCGCGCTTGCCCGGCAAGCAGTAGATGACAGGTTCGAATCCCGCTGGTTCCAATTTTTTCTGACTTGTGTTTTTCATTACATATCGAGCATACAATCTTTAACACTGGGAGTAAAATGCCTAAAAATTTGTTTACAAATTAAAATTCCTCCCATCAAGCTTCTTCGGTTACTAACCATTTTCTACGGCGGACCGTTGAATATTAATGAGTCAGAAAGAAGAGGATCTTGGGTATTTGATTCCAGTTCATCGTGACTTGGCCGTGAACCAGAATAGCCTGGTGGTTAAGTCGCTGCCCGGCAAGCAGTAGATGACAGGTTCGAATCCCGCTGGTTCCAATTTTTTCTGACTTGTGTTTTTCATTACAGGTCGAGCATACGATCTTTAACACTGGGAGTAAAATGCCTAAAAATTTGGTTACAAATTAAAATTCCTCCCATCAAGCTTCTTCGTTTAGTAACCATTGTCTACGGCGGACCGTTGAATATTAATGAGTCAGAAAGAAGAGGATCTTGGGTATTTGATTCCAGTTCATCGTGACTTGGCCGTGAACCAGAATAGCCCGGTGGTTAAGTCGCTGCCCGACAAGCAGTAGATGACAGGTTCGAATCCCGCTGGTTCCAATTTTTTCTGACTTGTGTTTTTCATTACAGATCGAGCATACGATCTTTAACACTGGGAGTAAAATGCCTAAAAATTTGTTTACAAATTAAAATTCCTCCCATCAAGCTTCTTCGTTTACAAACCCCAACAATTAATTGCCAATGCAAACTATGACAAAACAATGCACACTTGCAATTATAAATCACGCAATTTCGCCCTGCAAAAGCAATTTCTAACTCACCAGAGAGATAACCGCCTTTTGCCAGCACTGGAGTGGTAGTAAGTCTATCGATCCTGGTCAGAATTCCTGATTTCGAGTTCATGCAAAATTCCTTGATTCCTGCGAGAGGTCAATTACAGTCAAAACAATTTAGATTACCGGACAAGCCCCCAAATGTCACACCTGGGTAGAACCAGAAGGACTTTGACATGTTAGTCTAGAATTTAGGTAGTTTTGACCAACTCTCACAAAACAGGAAATAAAAAGTAGGAAACAAGTTACATCAGTTTGAAGACTGTTTAATAAGATATTATCCCTATCTGGGAATATATAAATATTTCACTGGAACAAAATATAATTTAACCATTTACAGAAAATCGTCATTATTGAGAAGTGCTTTTATAAGCAATGCAGAATATAGTATGAGTTAGTGTGCACAATAATTATCCCCTTTCAATTAAAGTTTATCATCCGGATTGTATAATAAAGGCCTTGAAATACAAGACATTACAAATTCACGAAAGTCATCTCCTGTGTGAATCCTTGAAACAATCCACTGAAGTTGACAAAGTCACCACCTTGAAAGTTCCAACCTCTTCTAGTGAAGGTCAGACTAGTCACATAACTGAGGGCCGATCGGTTCAAAAAGATGAATCTACAAGTGATCAAAACAATATTATTACAATACAACCGGCACCCTCCAAAAAAGGAATTGTAATGACTGTTTTATCCTCGGTTATAGTTGCTCTCATCATACTATTGCTTTCAATTTTCATTGTGTATCTTTTAAGGAAACAAAAGAGATTATCTTCACGTCGTCTTCTACCCGAAGATGGCAAATCCGTCGCGATTGAACTTTCGAAAATCCCCCATATCTTGCGCGAAGAGAGTTCGGAGTGGCATGCTTTATCATTTAAAGATAAGCGCGTACAGCAACAGCAAAGTAATGATCTTGAAGTCAAACATCACGATGAAGATAATCTGAACAGTCTCTTTTCTTCTTCCCTCGGGCTACTGACATTGCCTCCGTCAGAGTGCGTCAGAAGAGCCACTACGTGAAACCATATCAAGACACCAGTGCACATTCACGCCTCTTCTAGAGAGTGATGAGCATGATGATAGTGGATAGTGGTCATGCTCCCTCAGAAAATTTTCCTTCAAGCCAAGTCAGTCAGTGCTAGCTTTCGTGCATCATAATCTTTAAAAAATGATTGATTTATTTTAATTGGGGTATGCAGTAAACCGGGGACGTACATCTCACCACACACACATCTCGCTGAACATGCCACTTAAAAGTTAAAGAGACATAACGAATGTATGCACAATAGAAGAAAGTAATGTTATAATTATGTCTACGAACCGACGGAGATACATGTAATAACACTGGTTGACATTTGAAGGCGAGGCAATACAAAACTATACGAACATCGAGAAAGCCTACTGGACGACTATGAAGTATAATGTTTCCTTATTTGTGAAATGATATGGCGATTTCTATGACGACGAAGAAAATAACGAGAAAAGTGACCTTTTTGACGACGTTTTTACGGTTTTTTACGATTTTACGTTTCAAAGCCATCTCATCCTAAACATCCATTCAAATTCAATAGCGCTAATACATGAGATATATAACTAAGAACAAGTCTGGATATTCTTTAAAGGTCCCCTTTTATGGTATTACAAAGGAACTTCATTTAATAGACTTTTCTACTGTGAATCCAGATCTGTCAACCATATCTGAATTCCATTCATTAATCTGTAAACTTGAAAATAAAAAAATAACTGGGAACGCCCCTACAAATTTTGGAAAATCGGTCCAGCGATCGATGACGTCATGTGACGTCAGACACAGAACGCTCGACTCACACACAAGCTGGATCAGTATCGATGTGTGTGTGTTAGGCTATTGAGCTTCGTGTAGATCCCTTCGACTTCGTGCTATTTTAGCCCTTCATTTTAGCTTTTTAAAGACAAAATGCTACATCAACGATGGCATCTTCTTCGGACAGCCAGGACAATTAATCAGGATCAGATATATCTGATTTGGAGCATCAAGTCCCAGAAGAAATTGAAGAGGAATTAGGGGCCCGGCCGTATACTATGTTTGAGCCAGACATGTCGGATTCTGGGCAAGATTCTGATGATGACAGAGACGTCCCTGATTTTAATAACGGAGAGGATATCGACGGGAGACTTGGGAATAACAACTGGTAATTATTTTTTGATAATAAATTACCGATTAAAGTTTAATTCGCGCATATCCACATATTATGAATCTTGTTTACGCTTGCAAGCGGCCCGAGAGGCTGAGCTGATACTTCGCTGATCGAGGCAGTGAGCTCGATGTGCGCAGGCCCGGGGTACACGCGCGCTGTTGGTTGTTCGCCTGCTGACGTCGAACCTGCCTGGGCTTGCGCTTGGGCAGTTTTACTGCTGCATGGGGTGGTAGCGTTTGATTATAGTAAATTCTAACATTGATATCCAGAAAACTCTTAGCTCTCCTGTTATCTTGCTTGTTTTCTTTGTGCTGCTACACTAAGTAAGTGTAGGTACCGTTATAGTTGACAATAGATATGATGTTCTTCTTCTTCTCCACCCAGGGTTTCATCCAGTGTGTCTGGAGCGGTATGTGATGGAAACTGCTTACTATCTGTATCGGCAGCAGTATGGCGGACAGGCAAGGCAGGATGCAACTGAAAATCAGTGAGTACCATATTTTTGTTTTAATCCTTACTGCAGTATTCCTGTATTATATAAAGCAGTTTGGATGCAATATGCCAATTTGGCTCCTTATGAAATTAATATTACGATATTCTATAAAATAATGTTTTAGCCTTTATGTAAATAGAGGAAGATTATTCTATTTGCAGTGTACATGTATTTTCTTGTCCTATGTGCAGATTAACGTTTGTTTCCTCAATCCCCATCACAACATTTTACACTGCGATGTTGACAACTAAATTATTAGCTAATCTTCTATTGTTTATTTGTGAAGTTCAAAGTAAAAGTTACCTCACTATCACCTACATCATAGACTACACTGTGCATTTTTTGTCTAATCATAGTTTCCTTTGTACTCTTTAAAAAAAAATCTTTTATAGGAGTTTCCTAGGCAGGGCAAGACGTGTTCCTCTCCGATCTTGTGCCGTGACAAGAATCCGTGCAGCATTTCCATCAGAACCATTGGTGGATCCAGGGGGCACAGCCGGCCCGGTCCCCCCCCTTTTGGAAGAGAAGTATGATAAACCCTTACTGAGCGATTTATGAAGGTTTGGCGAAATTTGTTTTCCTGCCCCCCCCCCCCCCCCCCCCCCCCCCCCCCCACTGAGCCATATTTCGAGAAGCTGGCGAGACCAGAAAAATACGGGTCTACCTTTTGACAAACTTTCGTTTTTGTGCCCCCTCTTTTACTCAATCCTGGATCCGCCCCTGATCAGAACAATACAGGGGCTTTGAAGAGGCGTAGACTTACATACAAATTTGCTGTTGATATCTTTCCCCCCACCTTGTCAAGATCTATGTTTACAGAAAAATATATGTTTTACTTCCACCTTATTACTGTGGAGATCATCTTGGACATCATCCTTGACATATTTGACGTCGTGTTCGACATCATCCTTGACATATTTGACGTCGTGTTCGACATCGTCATTGACATCGTTATCAACATTGTGGTCAACATCGTCATTGACATTATCTTGGACATCGTCATCGACATCATTATCGACATCGATGACTTCCTGAATTATCTTGGACATTCTTCGGCTGTATCTTCTTTTGCCAGTTGGACAACATACCATTTGGATTTAATATTCGGAATTTATATTTGTGGATTAGCAGTCAACTTACTCTACACTTCAAGAACATTCTGGACTCATAGGAATTTCCCAGCTGAGAAATTGTAAGTCTTTGCCAGTTTAAATACATGTAGTGTATTTGTAACTAGAATTTGTAATTCTGTTATATTGTGTCATACCTGATGTTAGTAAATATTTAAATTAAACCATAAATCATCTAAAGTTAATATCTTTTGTTTGATTCTTATCTTTTGTAGATTTTGGATCGTAACAGTATTACTGTTCTAAGATAGATTTTCAAAGATAATTTTTTTAAATTGGAAATATTCCCTGCATTACCTCTTTAGGGTATTTTCTTTTCAAAGTTAACTGTATGTATATATATTTTTTCAACCTTTGCAAAAAAATTGAAAGGGAGGACAGCTCTGTGGAACTTTAATTTTAGCTATGCAACCATTATTCTCATATTTCTTTTTTTACTGGGGCTTGGATATGACATGCACAAATCTCAACATTATGCAAAGGTGATAGTAGAACTGAACATTTTAAAAATATTTATGTATCAGAACTGTCCCAGGTAACAGGCCCATGTGGGCCCCATATGGGCATCATCCGGGCCATCTGGGCCATCTGGGCAAAAGGGAACCCATATAAATCCCATATGTATCCCTTGTGGGACCCATATGGGTTAACCCATTTTGAGATCTACTTGGGCCAGCCCATATGGGAACCATATGGGAAAAGACTGGGAAAACCCATATGGGAATGACATGTAAATGCCCATATGGGTATCATATGGGAATAAGCTGGGCAAACCCATCTGGGAAACATCTGTAAATGCCCATATGGGTACCATATGGGAATAAGCTGGGCAAACCCATCTGTGAAACATATTCAAATGAGCATATGGGTATCATATGGGAATAAGCTGGGCAAAACCATCTGGGAAACATATGTAAATGCCCATATGGATATCATGTGGGAATAAGCTGGGCAAACCCATATGGGAAAACATTTGTAAATGCCCATATGGGTATCATATTGGAATAAGCTGGGCAAACCTATCTGGGAAACATATATATTTGCCCAAATGGGTATCATATGGGAATAAGCTGGGCAAACCCATCTGGGAAACATATATATTTACCCAAATGGGTATCATGTGGGAATAAGCTGGGCAAAACCATATGGGAAAGACATGTAAATGCCCAAATGGGTATCACATCGGAGTAAGCTGGGCAAACCCATCTGGGAAACATATAATTTTGCCAAAATGGGTATTATATGGGAATAAGCTGGGCAAACCCATCTGGGAAACATATATATTTGCCCACATGGGTATCATATGGGAATAAGCTGGGCAAACCAACCTGGGAAACATATATATTTGCCCATATGGGTATCATATGGGAATAAATTGGGCAAACCTATATGGGAATGGCATGTAAATGCCCATATGGGTATAAAATGGGAATAAACTGGGCAAACCGATATGGGAATGACATGTAAATGCCCATATGGGTATCATATGGGAATATGCTGGGCAAACCCAAATGGGAAAGACATGTAAATGCCCATATGGGTATCACATGGGAGTAAGCTGGGCAAACCCATCTGGGAAACATATATATTTGCCCAAATGGGTATCATATGGGAATAAAATGGGCAAACCGATATGGGAATGACATGTAAATGCACATATGGGTACTACATGGAAATAAACTGGGCAAACCGATATGGGAATGACATGTAAATGCCCATATGGGTATTACATGGGAATAAACTGGGCAAACCAATATGGGAAAGACATGCAAATGTCCACATGGGAATCATACAGGAATATGCTGGGCAAACTCAAATGGGAAAGACATGTAAATGCCCATATGGGTATTACATGGGAGTAAGCTGGGCAAACCCATCTGGGAAACATATATATTTGCCCAAATGGGTATCATATGGGAATAAGCTGGGCAAACCCACCTGGGAAACATATATATTTGCCCAAATGGATATCATATGGGAATAAAATGGGCAAACCGATATGGGAATGACATGTAAATGCACATATTGGTATTACATGGAAATAAACTGGACAAATCGATATGGGAATGACATGTAAATGCCGATATCGGTATTACGTGGGAATAAGCTGGGGAAACCAATATGGGAAAGACATGCAAATGTCCACATGGGAATCATACGGGAATATGCTGGGCAAACTCAAATGGGAAAGACATGTAAATGCCCATATGGGTATAACATGGGAATAAACTGGGCAAACCCATCTGGGAATGACATGTAAATGCCCATATGGGTATCATATGGGAATAAGCTGGGCAAACCCACCTGGGAAACATATATATTTGCCCAAATGGATATCATATGGGAATAAAATGGGCAAACCGATATGGGAATGACATGTAAATGCACATATTGATATTACATGGAAATAAACTGGACAAATCGATATGGGAATGACATGTAAATGCCGATATCGGTATTACATGGGAATAAGCTGGGGAAACCAATATGGGAAAGACATGCAAATGTCCACATGGGAATCATACGGGAATATGCTGGGCAAACTCAAATGGGAAAGACATGTAAATGCCCATATGGGTATAACATGGGAATAAACTGGGCAAACCGATATGGGAATGACATGTAAATGCCCATATGGGTATCATATGGGAATATGCTGGGCAAACCCAAATGGGAAAGACATGTAAACGCCCATATGGGCATCACATGGGAGTAAGCTGGGCAAACCCATCTGGGAAACATATATATTTGCCCAAATGGGTATCATATGGGAATAAGCTGGGCAAAACCCACCTGGGAAACATATATATTTGCCCAAATGGGTATCATATGGGAATAAAATGGGCAAACCGATATGGGAATGACATGTAAATGCACATATGGGTATTACATGGAAATAAACTGGGCAAACCGATATGGGAATGACATGTAAATGCCCATATGGGTACTTTATGGGAGTAAGCTAGGTAAACCCGTCTGGGATATATATGTCAATACCCATATGGGTAATAAATGAGAGTAAGCTGGCCAAACCCATATGGGAAAGACATATGAATGCCCACATGGATATCACATGGGAATAAGCTTGACAACCCCATCTAGGGAAACAACTGTAAATACCCATATGGGTATCATATGGGAATATGCTGGGCAAACCGATATGGAAATGACATGTAAATGCGCATATGGATATTACATGGGAATAAACTGGGCAAACCGATATGGGAATGACATGTAAATGCCAATATGGGTACTTTATGGGAGTAAGCTAGGCAAACCCGTCTGGGATATATATGTCAATACCCATATGGGTAATAAATGGGAGTAAGCTGGCCAAACCCATATGGGAAAGACATATGAATGCCCACATGGATATCACATGGGAATAAGCTTGGCAACCCCAGCTAGGGAAACAACTGTAAATACCCATATGGGTATCATATGGGAATATGCTGGGCAAACCGATATGGGAATGACATGTAAATGCCCATATCGATATTACATGGGAATAAACTGGGCAAACCGATATGGGAATGACATGTAAATGCCCATATGGGTACTTTATGGGAGTAAGCTAGGCAAACCCGTCTGGGATATATACACTGCAAAAACCAGGGTGTTAAATATTCAACACTACGTTGGTGTACAATTAAATGTATTCTTATGGTGTTATTATAACACCCGGAGAATCATTGTTATGGCTCCGTAATCAAATCTGTTGGAATAGTTCGGTTGATTACACCATCGGGTGTAATTTATTTAAAACACGCATGCGCAAAATAAATGAACAGAAATACCGCGGGATCGCTAGCTCCTGATTGGTCTAAGCATAGTGCAGCAGCGCATGCACCAAACTTTCTCGACGCGTGACCGGTAGGAACGAGAATCGAAGTTAATTGACATTAACATGATTTTGATACACAGTTATGTAAAACTGACTGAACAAATCTTGCAAAGTAACGCTGTAAGATATTTCTTCATAAAGATTTTTATAATATTGCCCTTTTCGTTAAGTTTATTTAACATGCACAATGTAATTTGTCGTCATTAAGTAAAAATGTTTTGCAAACGGTTTTGTAAAAAATGCATTTTCGTATTTTTCCCTCAATATTGGGGGAAACATATGAATATTCATGAATTTTCAGTAGCGTATGGTTTGGGGTGGCCCGATTTTAATAACTCTTACCATATGCATAAAAAATTATAATGGGTATATAAGAACTTGCACTAGACTGTATACAGACAGGATATATATATAGACAGGATAGGATAGGACTAGGATAGGATAGGTTAAGATATACATGTAGGATAGGATAGCTTAAAGTAGGATAGGTTAGGATTAATAAGTTAAGAACCAGAAAGACATAACAAGCAGGTTTATTTTTTTTTTACCTGGGTTGGAGGAAAAAGGAAACAATTGGGCAACTGAATTTGCCCAACCACATAATACATGTGTAGAATTGTTTGTTAGGTAAAAATTACACATGAATTTTAAGTACCTATATTTAACATGACATTTTACATAATTATCGTCGAATATATTGTTAGCTAAAATTTACAAAAAAGTTATGGAGTTCCTATTTAACATAATTTTTTACATAATTTTTGTAAAACATTTCTGTGTGTGCACCAAGATGATATAGGACATGGCGTTAATCTGACACCAGCTATGGTGTAAATTATTGGTGTAAATTATTTTTAATACCATGGATGGTGTACAATATTGGTGTTTAAATAACACCAGTGGTGTTGATCATTGGTGTTGAATATTCAACACCATTCTGGGTGTTAATTTTGATTTAATCCGAAACTAGGTGTTCTTTTAATCTTTCGGTGTTGCAGGATATAGATACCGGGAAAGAATAACTTTCAACACCCATGGTGTTGAATTTAACACCCTGGTTTTTGCAGTGTATGTCAATACCCATATGGGTAATAAATGGGAGTAAGCTGGCCAAACCCATATGGGAAAGACATATGAATGCCCACATGGATATCACATGGGAATAAGCTTGGCAACCCCATTTAGGGAAACAACTGTAAATACCCATATGGGTATCATATGGGAATATGCTGGGCAAACCGATATGGAAATGACATGTAAATGCGCATATGGATATTACATGGGAATAAACTGGGCAAACCGATATGGGAATGACATGTAAATGCCCATATGGGTACTTTATGGGAGTAAGCTAGGCAAACCCGTCTGGTATATATATGTCAATACCCATATGGGTAATAAATGGGAGTAAGCTGGCCAAACCCATATGGGAAAGACATATGAATGCCCACATGGATATCACATGGGAATAAGCTTGGCAACCCCATTTAGGGAAACAACTGTAAATACCCATATGGGTATCATATGGGAATATGCTGGGCAAACCGATATGGAAATGACATGTAAATGCGCATATGGATATTGCATGGGAATAAACTGGGCAAACCGATATGGGAAAGACATGCAAATGTCCACATGGGTATAACGTGGGAATTAGCTGGGCAAACCCAAATGGGATATATATGTCAATACCCATATAGGTAATAAATGGGAGTAAGCTGGTCAAACCCTGGGAAAGACATATGAATGCTCACATGGATATCACATGGGAATATGCTGGGCAAACCCATCTTGGAAACATATCGAAATGCCAATATGGGTATCATGTGGGAATAAGCAGGGCAAACCCCTGGGGAAAGACATATGAATGCCCATAGGGATATCGCATAGGGAATAAGCTGGGCAACCCCATCTGGGGAAACAAAAGTCAATGCCCATATGGGTTTCATATGGGAGTAAGCTGGGCAAGTCCATATGAGTATGATATTCCAAAGTCCAAATGGGTGTCATTTTGAAATGACCTGGGCAAACCCATATGTTAAAATATATAAACCCCAATGTGGGTATCATTATTGGAATGATCTGGGCGAACCCATGTGGGTAAGATGTGTATCATAAACTGGGTAAACCCATATTCTTGAGGGGTACATACTTATGACAAAAAAATTATCAGCATACTATTAAAGATCTACATTGTACACATTTGCAAACTGAATTCATATTTTGTTGTCATTATACTGGCCCTAACTTATCAAACGGTAATAGAGTACCGAAGTGTGACGTCATACCGTCCAAGTTGTCAAGGTTGCTGGTTCTAAACAGTTTTGTGCTGAACAATGGCGTGGTGGTCACACTGGCACCAAACACTGAATTTGCCCTGCTCCATCCCGTTGCTTGACTGATTTCGCGGTGAACCTCAAGCACGGGCTTTGTTGTTTAGAACTAGTAACCTGGACGACGAGCGAATATGACGTCAGCACTTCGGTACTCTATTAATCTATGCAGACCTAAAGAATGTGAGAAGTGCTTAAGAGAAAATGAAAGCACCTCCCAACCCCCATGTGCTTTTGACCCCTAGTACAAATGGTTGAGTCCACTTTTCAAACCTGCGCCACCTTTTGAGGAAACGGCATTCCATTGCTACTACTTATGAAGGAAGCACTACACATCCGCCTCCCTACTCTTTGAAGGTAAGCTGCTTTTTATATCTTATCATTTCTTTCTAAATTCCATTTTCTCTTTGATATTGTTTATTAATTTAAAAGTACATATATAGCCTGAGATGTACCATCCAGTGACATTTTCTGGTCCATGACTGTCTTTTGTGGGATTATTATGAGTGAATTGATAGAGAAATGTTAATTCAGTTGAGATACCAGCACTATGAACACGATGAACAATTGCTTTGGTAGACAAAAGAACATCCCTTCATTACTATTATGTAAAATAAGCAGAACAGGTGAATATGCATGTGACACATGTTCTACATATTTTTACATAATAGCAATGAAGGGATGTTCTTTTGTCTACCAGGGCAATTGAGGAAGGTACAATGAGGAGCTGTATATTTTGTCCGCTTCTTTGTTCGCCATGTTCATAGTGCAGTTTACCTTAGCTTAATACTCCCATTGTTTAAGTTGCAAGGCCCAAGAGGAAAGAAGTATGCCTGGGTCATATCGTTCACCCACCGCGTGATAGTTTACATTCCCTACTAGTCTGTTTATAACCATGGTTGTGTAGTAACTCCTTGGTTTAACTAGTGGTCTGGCTTTCCATGTTTATGGGCTAAGAAATCAAAATCATTTCACTAGGCAAGTGTGTATCGAGCACATAATTATGCAGCTTCAATTTCAAGACAAGATGAATGTCATAGTTTATTATGTCATAATAATGTTATTGTTCGCTTCTGCCATAAATGAATAATTGATGTGTCATTACTACCATTCTCAAAATATACAGATGATCTTGATATCTTTATAAAGTTGCCTTTCTTGCACTCTATTTCTCTCCCCTCCCCTTATTTCTGTATCAGTATTGTACCTTTATTCCATACACCATTTTATTTTCTGCTATATTTCTTGTCATTTCCCTTTGCATGGGTCAATAGGTATTATCCATATTTCTATATGTTTTCTTTTTTTCATTTTTCTTTTCTTTTTTTCCTTTTTCTTTTCTTTTTTTCCTTTTTCTTTTCTTTTTTTCCTTTTCCTTTTCTTTTTTTCCTTTTTCTTTTCTTTTGTTTCCTTTTTCTTTTCTTTTTTTTTTTGGGGGGGGGGGGTGGGACCCGACTCTCTTTGATTTTTTTTATTTTATGGAAACGGCATGATGTCTCGTATATGTGGTATATAGAGAGAGTGAGAGAGAGAAGGGGAGGGGCAGGAGAGAGAAAAAACGAGCTAACATTTAGATTTGCTTTTTAAAAAATATCTGCATTGGTAATCAAAAATTGTAGCATATTTGCAAATTTCACTACAAAAGTTTACTATTGTAGATATGCTAGTGTAATATTTTTGTGAAATTTGTTACATGTACATATATCTCACTCTGTCGTTTCAGATCCAGCAAATAGACGAGAAAAACAACAACGGTACGAGGAAACAGCATAAGCAGTAACGTAACAACTAAAAAAAGAAATTAACGTATATTATAGATGGACAAAATGAAGAAGACTTCTGGCACGTGTTAAGATTATATCATGATTATATCCAAACTGGATGAAGCTGTTAAGGTGGCACCATACCTGCAGGAAAATGTTTGCAGTATTCGGAACTGAAGAAATGTTTACTATGAATACTATGAAGGCCGGGAAAACTCCTTTCAACATGCCCTGGTCGTGTATGCATCTCAACTATGGGGGAATGCACAATCAACTGATGAACAAAAGCTGCAGCTTCATTAGATGTTGACCAGTAATTTGGATAATTATGAGGAAGTGCCAGATGGAAACAACTATTGTTTAACCTTATCGTTTGGATAGCATGATGTAATTGTAATAACAAATACTGCATATTTATCATCTTTAATGTATGCATGGTGAAGGAGGTCTAGAGATTACAACTGGAGGAGAAAGTCTTTTGTATATATATCAATTCATTCTACTTCTTACCGCCGTTCTGTTATTTAATGAATTCGCCAACTGGGCCTTTGGGTATTAAAATATTACTCACTCAGCTCTTTGTGATAAGATACATGCATTTCTGAAAGAACATTCTAAACTCATGGGGCTTGACACTGAACTCCACTAGCCTGCACGTTATGAAGGGACTAATGAGGAAAATGGATAGTGTGAAATTGTTTCGGGGTATCGCCTTAACCATGACACATGTAGTGGCAAGCTACACTAAAGGAAAAAAGAAACTTATAAAAGTTCAAGAGATCACCAAATTAAATTCTCTGCATGGAAATGTACCAAATTTGGATATAATGTTGATTCAATGCATGGCTTTAAATGACAGTCAATAACAAAAAGTTTTCTTCAATGCCACAAAAGAAATGTGCACTGAAGCAAAGGACTCTCTAATCCCCAAGTCACAAAGACAAACTGCAGCCTTGTACACCATATGCATGTCAATGAATGAAACAAAAGAATTTCAAAAGGGATTTGCACCCCTCGAGCAAGAGGATATTGATGTTCTGCCATGGTTCGCCCGTTCACCAGACCTTTCCCCAATTGAACATCTCTGGGAAGAGCTTGGTCGACGTGTGTCAAGGCGTGACAATCAACCCATCAATAGGGAGACGCTCATTGCAGCACTGCAAGAGGAATGGAACAATGTTCCCCAGGCTACCATCGCGAATCTGATCGGAAGCATGCGAAGACGGTGTACAGCTTGCCAGCAAGCTAGAGGTGGACATACTGGCTATTAATCTGTTTGGATATGAACTTGCAAATCCCTTTTGAAATTCTTTTGTTTCATTCATTGACATGCATATGGTGTACAAGGCTGCAGTTTGTCTTTGTGACTTGGGGATTAGAGAGTCCTTTGCTTCAGTGCACATTTCTTTTGTGGCATTGAAGAAAACTTTTTGTTATTGACTGTCATTTAAAGCCATGCATTGAATCAACATTATATCCAAATTTGGTACATTTCCATGCAGAGAATTTAATTTGGTGATCTCTTGAACTTTTATAAGTTTCTTTTTTCCTTTAGTGTATAATCCGGAGTCGACCCTTCCGAACAGATGCATATTTTTTCAATAGTGAGAAGGAGCCGTGATATAAACTACCTAACCAATACAATATTCCATTATTCATTATATTCACGATGTGTTTTTCTTTTAAGTTTGTTTTAAGTGTGTTGCCAAGGCTGTTCTTTAGAAATTGTACTTACAGTATCTAAACACACTTCCAATACCATGTGATGTGTCACAAAATGAATTGTATGAGAAATGATTCCATCAAAATCCCATTGTCATAAGCTTATTTCACTTCAATGATGTATGTCGTTGCATATCCCCAAGCTTAAAATGAAAAATCTCAAGTTCTTTTTGTAAGATGAACATTATGGTGGTTAATTGATTGATAATTTATTTAACCTGACAGCTAAGAAAGCAAGTTAGCGTATGTTTGTAAGCAAGCAACCGGGGGAAAGAAATCTTTTAGTCCCATTCGAGGGACTTGGATTAATTCCTTACCAACTACACAGTATTAATTTCTAATATTAAAAAGGTTTACTTTGAAATTTGATTACTTACTATTTAATGGGTAAAACTATGTAGAAATAAGTGAATACATGATTGCATGAATGGGATTTATGGGGTACTTCATGGAAATCTAATTACTGCTATGGAGTAAATTTCATGGGCATGTAAGAATAAGTGAAAATATATTTGCAGATCAATATAAAATACATGTATGTCGTTGCCTATTCCAAACTTAAAAGTAAAATTCTTGTTTGATGAAAATATCATTTATAGATGCATATTTATAATAAAAAATGTTTATATACTTTGATAATCTAATTACTACTCTGGAGTAAATTTATTGGGTATGTAGCAATAAGTGAATACATGTCAGCGTGAATGAGTTTGGTGGGGGTACTTCATATATAGGCATGCTCAGAAATTTGTTGACCGCGCAAACAGGTCTGTTTTCAAGACAAAATTCCACAGGCAATACTCATTATTTGTGACATACATGTATGTACACAGGTTGCATGGCAGGTCACCGGCAACTTATATTTCAAGTACCCCCATTTTTATTTTAATGTTGTTTTTTGTACTGGCATAGCTGTGGTGAGAGGCTGATGATGATTGTATGATCAAGTAGTCTTTGTGTCCCATGACTTTCCTTAAAACCGATTTAGGAGTTGTCCCCTTGTATCGAATGAATAGACCAAAATAGGCATATTGTAAATCTCAGTTGCTAAATTATTTCGGGCCCATGAGGGGGCCCATGGGGGACCACAATATATGGGATCAATCATACTGTTCCCATATATTACCCAGATGGACCCCAAATTAAACCCATACGGGCCATCGGGTATGGCCCATATGGGTCCCCAATGGGCCTTGTGTGCAAAATACTACGGGGCCCCATATGGGCATTCCAGGGTAGGACCCATATGGGATAGCCTAGTATTTGCCAACATATTGCCCACATTTATACCCAGATTGGCCCCAGGCTGAACCCATATTAGCCATATGGACGGCCTTTATTGGCCCCATATGGGTCTTGGGTGCAAATTCTTTTGGGGCCCATATGGGCATTACCATGTGGAACCCATTTGGTAGCCGACAGATAATACCCATATGGGATAGCCCATATTTTACGCACATATTTCCCACATTTATACCCAGATGGTCCCCAGGCCGAACCCATATTGGCCATCTGGGATGGCCCATATGGGACCCACATGGGCATTGGGTGCAAAATCTTATGGGGCCCGTATGGGCATTCCCATGTGGGACCCATATGGGAACCCACATATAATACCCATATGGGATAGCCCATATTTTACCCACATATTGCCCACATTTATACCCAGATGGGCCCCAGGCCGAACCCATATTGGCGATCTGGGATGGCCCATATGGGACCCACATGGGTCTTGGGTGCAAAATCCTATGGGGCCCATATGGGCATTCCCGTGTGCGACCCATAAGGGATAGCCCATATTTTACCCACATATTGCCCACATTTATATCCAGATGGGCCCCAGGCCGAACCCATATTGGCGATCTGGGAAGGCCCATATGGGACCCACATGGGCCTTGGGTGCAAAATCTTATGGGGCCCGTGTGGGCATTCCCATGTGGGACCCATATGGGAACCCACATATAATACCCATATGGGATAGCCCATATTTTACCCACACATTGCCCACATTTATACCCAGATGGGCCCCATGCCGAACCCATATTGGCGATCTGGGAAGGTCCATATGGGACCCACATGGGTCTTGGGTGCAAAATCTTATGGGGCCCATATGGGCATTCCCATGTGGGACCCATATGCAAACCCATATGGGGCCTACATGATCCCCATATGGGCTTGCTACCTGGGGTTGTTCCATCAGTGTAAACATTTACACAAAGTTTCATTATTTGAAAGAAAAAAATTATTCAGTACTAATGGCTGGCAAACATGATCTTTTATTTAATCGGGTCATTCATGTGATCATCATTATTGTTGCTTCACATCATATTTCTTTTCAAATTGACATTATTTTTTCTACAGATTTTTTTTCTTCTTTCATTTAATCGATTGTTGTATTTATTATTATGTACTTATATATGTTGGTGTAGTTGTTAACTTGATAACGCTTAGATAGCATATACATGTACATTTATCATATACATAACTGTTTATAAGAAATGTTAAAAATGCTAGTACGTCATTTCTATCTTTTCATGATATTTAATTCCTATACATGGATATCAGTTTCCCTGAAAGTTGGGTTTATTACATGAAGGTGTGCTACACTGTGACAATGTGGTAAAAATTTTATTGCTGTTTTTGGTTCAAGTATCAGAGGAAAAGAGGAGTCTAGGAGGCTTATTTTGAATATTCATTTTCACTGTCAGAAATAAAATTGGAATTGGGTAACTGAGTTCACAAACGCAAAACAATCCAGTTGCAGCTGGTCTGACAGCCAATCCGCAGGTCCCCAAAAAGCGCGCTATTTTATTTCCAGTTCTGCCTGACTATGAATACATAATGAGCAAGAACAGCCAGGAACATCTCATTTGCAAACTATTGAATAGACTACTTATCATTCACTTATTGTCATGAGTTATGCATCAAATAAAAGAAGAGGGATCAGAGATTTGTGACATGCTTTTGTTGTTTTCAAAATAAAAGACGAAATTGGTAAAAAATGGTGTTCCTTTTATGACAAAAAATGGAAATGAAATGAAATATAAATCTGGCCAAAACTACCATAGTTTTATTGTGAGCCAGGGCAAATTTGACATGAACGTAAAGGGCATTTTCTGTACTTTCCAAAGATTGAAATAACATTAATGTGCACTTCATGACAGGGTCAGGATCCAGCAATATGTAACCAATGTACACACTTTGTCTTTAAAAAAGTCAATTCCAGCATTCCGATTGGCTACCACCACGCAAGATGTTTTCTCACAGCCTGGCAACAGCTATGTGCATGTTTGCGTAAGGATGAAGCAACAGGTTGCGCATTGTTTCATTCAACGCGCACTTGGTTACAGATGGCTTGCTTGCCAATCACAGGGCTAAGATTCTATGGTCTTGACAACGGATGATCTGCGGCTGAATATTGCTGGATCCTGACTCTGTCATAAATCTATGGATGTTTTGAATGTAACGATGAAAAAGATGAGATTCCAGCGCTTCCATACATATGTGTTTTGATGGCGGCTCATATACTTTTTATATGTCTTTTAACAACTTGAAATCTTGTGAAAAAAAGGCTTTTGTATGACTATTTCATCAGTTATTTTAAACAACTTATTTATAAAATTCTGACTAAAACAAAATATCCCTGTGTTGGTAAACTATTCATTTATTTTTGCAGAAAGTTTAATGAGCATAGCATTTATATTTATTTAAGAACATAACTTTCAAGATGACCACGCGATACAGCCGACTGGGTGCAGGGAGAGAGTCCATTTCGGGCACTGGAAATAAAATGCGCGATTTTTGCTCATTTGCATACGACCTGCGGTCTGACTGCTGAGTTTCGTCACATCTAAGTATTTGCCCAGAGCATTTTTTGTAATTGATGTTGTAAAGATGCATGTATCTCAGTTAGGAATGATAACTCTATTGTTAATGGCATATGAAGTCTGTTATTTTTTATGGCATTTGTTGTTTAATTTGTTAATGAAACACACTTTGGAAGCTAATCAGTTTTGTTTGTTTTGTTTTGTTATTTTGTTATTTTTTATTTTATTTTTTTTTTTTTTTTTTTGGGGGGGGCATTCTCCTTTATGGAATTTTTGATGTTCAATTGTAAGACAACCATTTCCTGGATACAACATCTATATCTACATTTCTCCAGAAGTAATAATATATTTCAAATCAATTGAATATTTTTGTCTTCTCTGGAAGAGCTCAAACACATTTACTATGCAAGGCTTGTCGTGAATGAAACTAACAATTGAAAAGAAAGGTGTGAGTGCGTGAATGAGATCAAAACTAACAATTGGCAGAATGGAAAAAGAAAAAAAAAAAGAGAGATAAAAAGTTGAGAGGAGATGTGTGTAATTGGAGAATATTGGGCAAAAAGAAGGAGAAAGGGAGACAGAAAGCACAAGAGAAGAAATAGTGAAAAAGAGAGGGAATCACTGGGGGAAAAAGGAAGAGATAAAAAAGTTGAGGGAAGATGTGTGAAAGTGGAGAATTTGGGCATAAAGAGGGGGAAATGGAGGGAAAGCACAAGGGAAGAAATAGAGAGAGAGGGAATCATTGGGGAGAAAAAGGAGAGATAAAAGTTGAGGGAAGATGTGTGTAATTGGAGAATAATGGGCAAAAAGAAGGAGAAAGGGAGGGAAAGCACAAGAGAAGAAATGGTCAAAGAGAGAGAGGGAATCATTGGAAAATAGATTTTCTGTCAAATGAACTACATGTATAAGGTAGAGAAGTAGGAATCAACCTGTAACTGTAGTGATGTATACCCTTTTTCCTGCCGGGGGGGGGGGGGGGGTGTAGGTTGAAAATTGCCCGTTACATTTTCACTAAATTCATGGTGGTAACAAAAATTAATATTAAATATACGGTGGAAACTTAGTATAACGAGGTCCTTGGGACTATTAAAATTACCTGGTTAAATCCAGAATCTCTTCATATCAGTTTAAAAAAAAAAAAATATAAAGAGTTCAGACCAAAATATTACCTTGTTATATCAGGAATATTGTTGTATCAGACCTCTTTATACTGAGTTTCCACTCTACCATGATAAACATTTCTATCACACCCTCTTTATGGAGAAAGATCTTTTTCTTCATCAAGAACAAAAAAGAAATCATTTTTAATAGCAAAGACCAATTGAGAGAGGTGCTTGTGAGGTAAAGCTCAGAGTCGCCAAATTTCATATTATTGATACATGTATGATCAAACTTGTTTCAGGGACGGCCTCTTCTTGATGCCATACGCCGCATGCAGCCCCGTGCTATCGACGAAGTCCTCCGCACAAAAGTGCTCGGAGCACACAACACTGCGGTCACTCGGCCCCTTCCAATGGGCGCGAGTTAATTTTACTTTTGCGGTCCATTTCCTTCTTATATTTGGGTCTTTAGGGAATAAATGGAGACTGACACCCTCCTTTGTGGTGTTGCTGCAACCTGCAACAACGCAGCGTTGCGGCATACTTCGCTTTGGAGGTGATTTACGAGGTGGTATATAGAACAGAAAGTTAGTTTGCACATGTGATACATATGCAATATTGTAAACAAGCATCGGCAATGTCGGTTTGTGACGTCACACGTCAATCATGCTCGCAGAACGAGAATTCGGGGTTTAAAAGGGGGCGGAGCTTAGCAGACTGTTTTGGACATGAATACCTGGGGGAAATATTATTTTAAAAATATTTTGGTACGTATTTATTGCAAACGGATGTGATTTTTCAATTTAGATGAGTATCATGTACAAAATACCAAGAATTATAATTTCATAGAAGGGGACCTTTAAGCATTTGATCAATATTCTCAATCTTGATTTAATGTATAGTACCCATATATATATATATATATGTGTGTGTATATATTCATCACTTACAATACGAGATGTTTGTCGATACAATCTTTGATACTGGATTATAGGCTATAGTCAATGACAGGGGGGTCAATCCGGTTTGTCGGGGGGGGGGGGGGGGGAGCAAGACAGCTTAATAGTACCCTTCATCATTTTTATAATGCCTCTTTATTACCAGCTTCTCCACGGTTAAACGAAGTAGGGGAAATCAGAGATTGAAATCTGATAGCGTAATACCTGGTGTATTTCATTGTTTGAAAGTTTTGCATCATTATTGGGAGGGGGGGGGGGGGCGGCGCAAAACGATATGTTTGCCCTCCCAATATTTTCTGAGGGGGGGGGGGGGGGCAACTGTCTCCCCTGTCACCCCATAATCGACGCCCCTTGTCAATGAAGTCAGCGAGCACATAATAGCCAAATTATTCTGTGTATCTAAATATCCATGTTTATTCAAATATTGATGTCAATATTAGTTGTATAATATTTCATTATGCAATAAAGTAGCCGCAATTTTGTCTTCTTTACGTCACTATTGCAATCATTTTGCATAAATCAAATAGAAATCTAGGGAATTTACACTTTTAACGTAACATAACAGGTGTAAGAATGCTCTCTGCAAAATACAAAAGCTAATATTGAAATAATGTATATTGACATATGAATGTTCTATAAATATACATATTCGTATATATATATATATAAACCCCTCAAAAAAGTTCTACAATTCAAGTTTAAGCATTTATATCTCTCTAGTAACTGTATGATCATCATCAAGTTTGATATCATTGTAAAGCTTGTTTATTCACCTTCACAATGATACCACATTTGTATTGATTATGTAATCACGGAATGTGCAGTGCACCTAAATATAGGGCAAAGACAAAAGTGAAAGGTTGCAGAATGCATTGTTATTGTTCACACTGAGTTCTTAACTGGAATGAAAGGTTTTGTTTCTTTGTTTTTGTTCCTTTTGGTTTGTTTAATTTTGCATTATGTGTGCATGTTTCTGCTGTAATCCCTTGTTTGGTGGACAAATATTGTTTTCAGTGATTTTGAAGTGGAATTATTCTTTTGTTTTAAGATGGAATGTGTTTTAATCAGCAACTGATTGTGATAACATTAATATTGTGTTTTGGTTTCATGCAGAATATTGCAAGTTTCCACCTTAGCAGTACACAACTGCGGTGGGGAAAAAAGTCTCCCCTCAGCAAATTATCTCATTTTTCAGCCATGTAACCCTATCACAGAAAACATAAGCAACACAAACTCTCCTCTTCTCTTGGATTGCTTTTCACTTCAACAGACACATTCCCCTTTCTTGATGTGAACTCATGTTCTTTAACTCTGTCTCCCCTCTCTAACGAAACAAAAACAAACACAAATACACAAATTTGCAAATGACAAAATGTTTGGCACTTTTTATTGAGTAACATGCACATTAAATGTGGAATAGCAAAGGATCAGAAGTTCAGTAGCGAGTAGAAGATCCGAATACAGCTACGACAGCCTGGCATCTCCTCCTCATGCTTGTCACCAGCCTGGTGATGCTGTGGGATGAGGTTCCACTCTTCGATAAGGATCTGTCGCAACTCAGCCAGTGTAGTGTGATCTGTCACGTACGCGTACAGCACGGCCAAGCTGGTCCCACAGGTGCTCGATTGGGTTCAAGTCAGGGCTGTTCGCAGGCCAATCCATCCTCGTCACTGCCTCCTCCTGCAGGTATTCGGTGATGATCCTTGCTCTGTGTGGGCGGGCGTTGTCATCTTGGAAGATGGCGTTTGGTCCAAGATTGCGCATGTATGGGATGACCTCTGGCCGAAGAATGTTGTCTCAGTATCTCTCTGCTGTCAGGTTTCCATCAACGATGATAAGCTATGTCTTTCCCTCAGCAGATATGCCACCCCAGACCATAACACTGCCTCCTCCAAACGCTGTTACCCGGTGGATGCAGCAGTCAGCGAAGCGTTCCCCACGGCGACGCCACACTTTCACCCTTCCGTCCAGTTTCCTCAAGCAGAATCTGGATTCATCTGTAAAAAGGACATTCTGCCACATTTCCCGGTTCCATCGAGGATGTTGCAAACACCAGCGTTGACGGGAATGACGATGCAAGGCCGAAAGTGCAGGTCTTCTTGCTGCCTTGTGAGCTATTAAATTGGCTGCGTGAAGTCTGTTCCTGATGGTCTGGTCGGAGAGTCGCTTGGCAAATCTTCGAGCAAATCGTCCTTGCAGGTTCCTGGAAGATAACCTTCAATTCCGCAGGGCAGAAAGGGTCAGGAAGCGGTCTTCTTGTTGGGTTGTCTTCTTTGGACGACCACTCCTTGGTCTGTCCTTGACATCCCCAGTTTCCCAGAACTTTGCCAATAATCTGGAGATGGTACTGGGACTCACTCCAAATTGAGCAGCAACTTCCCTTTTGGGAATACCGGCTTCGATTTGGCCGACTGCTCGAGCCTTCTCAACATTTGATAGACTTGGCATGTTAACATACGCGAACAGCTACTCTTTAAAAGTAAGCACTGCCAAGCATAAAGCTTGTGCAAGGCACATTTCATCTACCAAACAGGAAATAAACTTGTTGAATCATTCATGACCCATTCAACATCATTCACACACACCCGACATTGCAACAAAAGCAATAGACAATAGCCAAGATAGCCATTCAATTTGCAACTTTTCACTTTTGACTTTGCCCTCTATTCAGGGGTGCTGTGCATTCAAGGATGACATAACCATTACAAATGGGGCATGGATGTGAAGGGGGATAAATGAACTTTCCAATAATCTAAAAATCAAGAATGATTAAAAAGCCGCAAAAAGACATCAAGGTTCAAAGTTGAATTGCAGAACTTTTTTTGAGGGGTTCATATATATATACAAGAAACTTATTATTGTGCTTTAGTAATTGAATCAAATTTGAATTTGCAAATAAACATATTTATTTTTTGAGGTGTGAATTAAAACATACAAACAAGATAAAAATGCTGTACAAGAGCTGGAAATCAACACATGAACACTATGAAGAAGTTAGCGAGAAGGGTATATAAAAGCAAGTAACGTGGTATAACAAATGTGGTACTTGTCATGTTTCGCTATTTGAAGAGCTTTAATATCAATCTCCGAAGCAAATCGGGGCTACCGTGCACCCCCTCTCTGACCCTCCGTCTTGGGTATCATTTTGTTCGTTAGTATCTCTAGTGTCAGAAAAAAAGAATGTTTCCAGGAATAAACTCATTTAGACTATGTTTTTAAAGCAATTTTCTAAATCAATGTCAAAATCCACTTATTTCAAATTTTGACCTTTTTCTTAAGGTATGCAATTTTGAAAATGTTTATATATTATATTAACATTTCTAGCACATAGTTTTCAACCCATTAGCAATCAACATGCAAAATTTGAGCTATTTACATCATTATTATCAAATGCAAATTAGGCCATGGAATTTGCATATCAATGAATATGGAAATTTCCGGCTTCAATTATTTTCAAAATTCGATTAAAAGTTTTACTTTCCTTTTTCCTGCACTTTGATTGTGATGTTTTCTGTTAAACGTTATATCAGTCTATTCATCTATATCTCTAATTATTAGAAAATGATGTCCCCAAGGTCTGTTTCCCCCTTAGGCTATGATTTCAGCCCCCTTTTAACTAAGGTCGAAACACGAATTTCGATCTCCCCCCCGTTTTTTTTCAGTGCAAATATATTTACTGCTATGAAACACACCTAAATGCCCAGTTAATTTCGGAGGTGAGAAATAAACAAAGGATAAGATTTTGTCATTTCACCTTTCATGTTTTAAGGAAAATATCATGAAACTGTAAAAAGCTAGTCTTCATTTCAGGCACTTTTTGAATTTCGATGGCACATTTAAGAAGTACCAATAACTTTGTGTTGACATCAAAACAATGATCGGAGAATCATGGATTGAGCGAGTTATCATTTAATGAATGTAAATGGTTTGCGATGGTGAGAGAGGGTGAAATATACAACTGCATGTAAATCCTCCCATTAGAAATAATAATTACACAAATTGGCTTGTCAAGCGGAGACACGTACATGATGTATGTTATAACTGTCGGCATGTAAATATGATGGATAGAAATTGTAATGAGACAGTCACTTTTTTGTGAGATATTCAAATCACAAATCACATTGATCGATTGTCTGAGTCTGCAAGTGAGGCAGGTCCATCGACATTCCGCCATGCCAGATCTTCATCTAGTAGAGTTATATTCACACCTGACTTCATCCTTTGCAAAAAAGAAACACCAAAAGCAGTGAAAGTGAAAGGCAGCTGGACAGCAGAATCTACCTCTATGTTTGAATTTTATGGTTGGCGATCTGTTGATACGGTAGAGAAGATCGGAGATGAACAGTTGCTGCTGAGGATACGAGGAGTTGACTTGTTCGCAGCAGAAGCAAGGTACTACAAAAGCTGCAGAAGAAGGTATATTGCAAATGGCAAGCTCTCTGACTCGGGGATTAACGCAGAAGAGAAGGGCCGACAGAAAAACATGAAGGATCGAGGCACACAAAAGAGCATTTTCTGGTGTATGCAGACTTGTAGATGAAGGATATTGAACAAGTCAAGGATTTTGAAGCTGAGTGAGCTCAATGAACAAGACAAAGAAACACTAAAAGACACTCCATCTAAACCCAAAGTACAGATCCACTAAACTGAACAGTAAGCTTGAGAAATGTGATGTGTACAATGGTAAATTATCTTTTTGTATAGTAGATGGTAAGGGTAAGTTTGAGAGCTATTTGGTATACAGTTCTCAAATAAGTGTAGAGAAGGCAATTCAGACCTAAGTTCAAGTGATACAATGTCAGACGTAGCTCTTTTCCTCCGCAGAAGTATGTATCACAAAGGGCTTTTGAAGAGTCTGGAGAACTCCTGTGGCCATCAACTGCAGATGCTTTAGCTAGGAGGAATGACAAGCTGCCTGGTGAACTCCAAAGGTTCTTGAACGTGCTAATTGGCTGGCACTCATTTACACAATGCAACTAGGGTGAGCAGACTGGTTCAGTCGATAGGGCAGGACATTTGCCGAGCGGCAACGAACGGGCAGTGGAAAATGACGAAACACATCTTGCTCTGCATGACCCTCAGAAATCGCAGTGCCCAACTGATCACTTTGCTAAATCGTTTTGGTCATTCACAAAGCTATTCATTCTCTCTTAAGCTTGAAACGGCCATCGGACAAGCCCTCCAGCAATCGTCCAGTCTTTTTTTTTGAGACAGGTAGTCCATAACCCTGCTAAACCAACACTATTCCATTCAGCTTTTGATAACTTTGGTTTGAGTCTCACAGGTTCTGGTTGTATCCTCATAACTCATGGGATTATGATGCAGGAGGTTTCTTCAAGTGAATCTACTACACAGCCAAAGGGACCAGGACCATGGCTGTTACATATCAAAGAACGTTCCTTGGCTGTCCAACACGAAAATGCTCTCCCACCATGCTATGTCAACCGCAAAGCTTTTCCAGATTTCCGCATACAGCACTGGATGAAGAATGATGGTGATGAAGCTTTCACACAGCCTGCAACTAAAGATCTGTTTGACTCTCACTCGTAAATCAAGCAGTGACAGTGGACAAGAGGTACCAGGTTGAACTGGATTGCTTCATCTACAGGTGACGCTCCTGAAAACCTGACGACGGTTGACTACTATACAGTGATAAATCACCCAATAACGGACAACAGCACAGTTCAGGAGTGTTTGAGAGCAGCTGAGGAAGCAAGTCATGAGGTTTGTCAGGAATATGTCTTTACGACGTTTGACCTTGGTGTTTGCGTGAAAGCCTACCCGATCTTGTGGAACACATCGTATTGATTGGCACATTTCACATCATTTGCACCTACTTCAAATTGTTGGGTAAAAAGATGGAAGGATCTGGACTGCAGGATATCCTGATTGAATCTGGCCTGCTGACTTCTGGTTCAAGGAAAGGTGTAATGACAGGGAAGAACTATGAAAGGAGGTTGCACTGTCACAAGACAATGTTGGAGTGCTTGGAAAGACTCCTTCTGGAAGAGTTCCTTCAGTCGCTGGAAAAGACTCACTGCTCTCAGACATCCCGGAGACTTCAATGAGGAAATTTGAAGAACTCGTACAATCACAAACAGGTGCGACACTTGCTGAATTCCTACAGCTTTTCTTACAGCATTGTTGGTATCCTATGAAAGCTTCAAGTCTGATGTGCGAAAAGGATCACTGGGAAAGACTGCACAGTATTTGATTGTCTTATATGGATTGTATTTGGCTTACACTCTCTTTTACTAGATCAGTGAAAGAGAACAACTTCGCACTGTATTTGCATTGCTTGTTTGTTTTGCCTGAACTATTCTTCAACTTTGGCAGCAATAACTACTATCGCTACCTGACCTGCCTCGCTGTGTTCTTGGCCGACATAGAAGATTCACATCCAGGTGCACTGACCTTGCTCAAGAACAAATCTGGAGGTGGTGGCATGGGACTATCTGGCATTACGGACAACTACATTGCGTATCAGAGATGGTCAAGGATATCAACAGAGCGGGCATACTTTCTATCGGCAACTCTCAATCTCGCAGACATGACTTCTGACACTGGCCAAGGAACCAAACATCGCGATCAACGCCCAAATGAGATCACAAAATTAGGGCTGGAAATGAAGACTAAACTGTTGTTATTCTTATGTAGGCCTAATTTACAGTGACGATCCTACAAGCCAACCAAATGTCAAAATCAGTGGTTCCAGCTTTCAGCTTTCAATCATCCTACTTATTATTAAAGGAATATACCTAAAAACTGGTCATGTAGCCATGGAAAACTTATCGATAATACATGAACAACACAAGGAAATACTTTTATTAATAATGTATGTTATTCATGTTATATCAACATTGGCAAAGCAGTAAAAACCTAATAGATATAAAAGAGAAATGGTGGCATTTGCTAGCGTAGTGAAACGTTACTCAACTTCGAATTGTTGTTAATATTGGTAATATCAACTGACCATAGTTCAAAAAGGGGCTGAAACATAGTCTAGGGAGAGAATTGACCTTGGGGACAATGTTTTCCAATAAGTAGAGATACAGGTGAAGAAAATGATATGATGTTTGACAGAAAATATCTCAATCAAAGTACAGGAAAGAGAAAATAAAACTTTTAATCGAATTTTGAAAATAATTGAAGCCGGAAATTTCAATATTAATTGACATGCAAATTCCATGGCCTGATTTGCATATGAGAATAATAATATAAATAGCCAAAATTTTGCATGTCGATTGCTAATGAGTTGATAACTATATGCTAGAAATTTCAATAAAAATAATTCAATTTTGATTGAGATATAGCTTATATAAAAATTTTCAAAATGGGATACCTTAAGAAAAAAGTCAAAGTTTTAAATAAGTGGATTTTGACATTGATTTAGAAAATTGCTTTAAAAACATAGTCTAAATGAGTTTATTCCTGGAAACATTCTTTTTTCTGACACTAGAGATATTAATGAACAACATGATACCCAAGACGGAGGGTCAGAAAAGGGGTGCACGGTAGCCCCCTCTGGCAAGGTTCAAACTGCAATTTAAAGAAGTACAAACACACAGTCATAAGTAATACATATATGCGAGTAACTGTCTCCATAACAATGTCACATAAATATAAATTGCAGGCATAAAGGCAAATATTGTTCTATATCAATGACGTTTCAACCTTGTATCTTCTATTGTGCCTCAAACTTAACTAACAAAAAGTTATTTCATCAATAGATGCCTTTGCATATGCGTAAGCCTATAATCCTCTCACTGTCATTTCTATCTGAATTCCTTTTATATTCTCAGTAAATCTATCTTAAACTCATGAATATTCCTAGCATTTTCCTTAAAGCCTCCTAGTAAGTAAGTAAGTGAATAAATGTTTCAGCTATTGCATCCAATCCACATACTCATCTACTTATACTACTTTCACTATTAGTATTATTTACTGATAACCCCCTTTCATGGTGCCATATTAACATCTACAATTATTTAAAAAAGGAATTGGAATGTTCATTACCACTGCATGCAAAAAAGTATATAGAAATAAATGAAAAAGTGAAAGGAAAACGTGTAGTTACCATGCCAAGGGGGTTAGCTCTCTTCAAAATTTTACGAAAATGTGACCAATGCTTACTTTCACCCGTTGGCGAGCAGAGGTCCGCTTAAAAAAAAAAATAAGCGAGGGGAGAGATAATGGAAATGGAAAATAACGTGATAAAATATCGGTCTTTCCGTCTATTTTAATACATTTTATTTGAATTTTGTCCCGTAACTTCCTAATCTGGCAAATCTATAATTAATCAATGTCGTCTTTCACCATTCATTTTCGAATTTGTACATTATGCCATGTTGGAATCGATTTTTTTCAAAGCGTCATTCAAAGAATTATTCAAATTCGTTTGTAGTATCGTCCCCAAGCTGGCGAGCAGAAATCATAAGGCGAAAAAATTATCCAAAGTGACATGAGAATAGTGAATTTTAGGTTAATTTTTTTTTTTAATTTTCATACCAACTGGCTTAAATAGGGGAGGGGCGCACAAGGGGTCACGTGAAAGGGGGGAGAGAGGAAGGAAAGTGGAAATTAATGTGAGATAATACCGGTTTTCCAATCAATTTGAACACTTTTTTATTTGCTTTAATTTGTCCTGCAACTTAATAATAAGGCCAAGTCTACATACGTCTTTGGGCATTCATTTTTGGAATTTATTTTTCATTTTGCTATCGATTTTGTCAAAGACTGAAAGAGTTCAAAGTGTTATTCAAAATCGTCACCCGCTCGTTGTAAGGTCTTGTCTATGTGACGAATTTGAATGACAATTTCTTGAAATCCACTTGCCATGCAAAGATGGATTTGATGATAAATTTTGCAGCGGATTGCCAGGTCGGATGAATTCGAATGAAATCTGACGAAAATGGAATGGAGATATGTTGAAGTTGATTGACCATTGAAACTGTTGAATGACATTTTTAATTATTAAACTTTCTTAGACATCTGACATTTGGATGATTATTGATTCCTATCAGACTATAGGACGAAAATGAAGGGTATTTTGATCTTTGAGAAGTGTTAGATTGGACAGGAAATCCTGACAATACAAGGAGATAGATTGCTTAAAACACCATACAAAGATAACGTGGGAAGATAATTAAGCAGTGACAATTATGAGAAGACTCAAATGAAATCTGTGGTAATGGAATATAAAAGTGAAATATAGAAACCATACTCAGGCCCGTAACTAGGATTTGTGCGGGGGCGGGGGGTTCAACATTGGAAAAAGTGGACGTTTCTGAGGGAGCGAAGCGACCGAGTATGGGTGTCGGGTCAGGGGGTGTACCACTCCAAGAGTATGGGCATGAGCGTAGTCAGAATTATTTGACAGGGGTGGGTCAAATGTGAAGCCCGAACATATACTACCACTGTATAGGATTCAAAATATTACTGGAAAAGAGAGAGGGGTATTTAATATGTCTGTTCACTTTTAAATGGACAATTTTCCCGCTCTCAAGTTGAATACTCCTGGCGGACCCGGTCTAGTCATTCAGGCCCTTAAATCATGGCCCTCTAATACAGCCTGTTCAACCGGAGTGCCATGGGAGTATTTTATAAAACATCGACTTCTTGGAAACTATAATCAGAAATAACAAGATGCCCCAATATAACACTTGGGGTGTTTTGGAAACATTTGGGAGATGGTAAAGTGCGTTTTCCGTCGCTCGCTTCGCTCATTCACAAAATTCTGAAACGAGTTTCAGGCAGCGAGAATATTTCCATAGTATGTTATTGTAATAAAAAAATGTCTATGAATATTCAATGTTATGACAATTTCGGGCACGTCTGCCTTATCGCCATGGCGCCCAGAAATTATGGTTACCTTACTTTCTATATTGAAATGTTATGAGCAACAACATATTAAAGTGCATTTTTCTTCGCTCGCTTCGCTCGCTCGCAAACCTTGTAAACGAGATGTTTCATGCAGCAAGGTCCATAATGAAATATTCAATGTTATGACAATTTCGGCACGTCACTGCCCTATCGCCATAGCGCCCAGATATTAGGGTTACCTTTCCATAAACGAACAACAGCAAAGTGCCCCCCCCCCCCCCGTTCGCTTCACTTCCTAAAAACTTTAATATGAATGATGCCTGCATATGGCAGCTAGATGACCGGAGATATAGCTTTACATTTCACCTATTGGTAACTAATGCAATAAAAGTTTGCCATTTAAAAGTATATTTTAATTTTTCTCTCGCTCACTTTGCTCGCTCGCAGTATTGGGAATCCTACACATATGGTATTATATGTTCGAGCTTCACATTTGACCCACCCCCTGTCAAATAATTCTGACTATACGCTCATGCCCACACCCTTGTAGGGGCACACATCCTGACCCGACACCCCTACTCGGTCGCTTCGCTCCCTCAGAAAGGTCCACTTTTTCCAATGTTGAACCCCCCCCCCCCCTCAAAAATCCTAGTTACGGGCCTGAGTCAGAGTTTTGATAATTTTTGAAGTCTCGTGGTAGGTTAATCGTGTAAGCCAAATTATATTTTCCTGGTCTCGGGGGGGGGGGGGGGGGGGAGGCGAGACTGTTGTGATGTGCGCCTATGACTGTACTGTGTAAATGCTTCTTTGAAATTATGTATGAGAATATGCCGCATGCGCGCCCTCATCGAGTCTTCCTCATATCAGGTGAGCGCAAAGGACGGTGGATGATTGAGGCCTGCATGGGGTCTAGATTTAGCCTTAGTACCTGGATATGGGCCCGATCAGAGGTATGTTTACTATATGCGCCATGAAGTAGGCTAGGCCTACCCTTTTAAACTGGAACGGTTTATTATTAAACTGTAACTTAACTCAAAGTCTTATTCTTAAGCAGGTGATGGCAAGAGTAACAGGTCTAGGAGTACTAGGACTAAGATCAAGAATAACATAATTGTTATATTGCCTCTACAATGTCAATGATACATAGTCATAGTGTATCTCGACACATGGGCTAATACTGTAAAGCGTAGTATTACACATCGACGCGCCGCCAATCGCTAAGAATAGATTATGAGTCACAGGCCCGTAACTAGGGGGGGGGGGGGGGGTTCAGGGGGTACGAACGAACCCCCCCCCCCCCCCCCCCCCCCGTTGGCGAGCAGAGGTCCGCTTAAAAAAAAAATAAGCGAGGAGAGAGATAATGGAAATGGAAAATAACGTGATAAAATATCGGTCTTTCCGTCTATTTTAATACATTTTATTTGAATTTTGTCCCGTAACTTCCTAATCTGGCAAATTTATAATTAATCAATGTCGTCTTTCACCATTCATTTTCGAATTTGTACATTATGCCATGTTGGAATCGATTTTTTTCAAAGCGTCATTCAAAGAATTATTCAAATTCGTTTGTAGTATCGTCCCCAAGCTGGCGATATATAATTCGGGGGCTAATATTTTAAATTGTCAATTTGGGGGCCTTATCCGTCATAATGGGGAACAAAGAGATGCACATTTGGCCTTGCGTGCATTGGCCTGCAAAGCTAATGAAAAATACACCTATATTCGCATTTTTCAGACGCAGACGTGGTATACACCGTACGCGTGATGGTTACTGGTTAGTCCCCCCCCCCCCCCCCCCGATGGCATAGACAGTGCAATGTGACTGTGTGATACATGTAAACGCAGTCCATTTTATTAAGCTCACCGTCTAACTTCTGATTTATTTCTCGGATTTATATCACAGTAAACTTAACATTATGATATACCGTGATTCCGTGAATGACGTAACTCTAGACTATTTTGTTATTACATTAAAGAGCGCCTTGGGAACCTGATGATTATTAGACGCTAAATAAATCGAAACAATAATAATTCTGATTATTATTATAATAATAATTATTATTATTATTATTATTATCATTATTATCATTATCATTATTATCATTTTCATTATTATCATTTTCATTATTATTGTCATTATTACTATCATTAATTATTATTATTATTATTATTATTATTATTATTATTGCTCCACTTATTTTACTGAATTATCCGCAATTTCAATTAAGTATTTTAAGTGTTAAAATATGGTCTGGCGTCCCCCCTAAATTTTGGTGCTTCCGCCGCCAATGCTTACTTTTCAAATGTCTGCACTTCATTAACCATCTATTATTTTACAAGATACTTGTTATACAACTTGTAGGAAATCTATTACCATTTCTTATAAAACCAAAAATCATTACTTTACCCAACTTCATACATAAAAATAATTGAAAATTATATTTCTTCTTCTTTTTTGTCCATTATTTTTTTGAAGTTCATTTGTTTCCTATAGTTTAATGTTGAAATAGGGTAATATCTTTTTATTAATTTGCAATTTTCTCTAAAAATTTCGATGGTAGCAATTATGGACTGGGCTTGAGGGGAATACAACATTTATTGCCTGAACTAGAATCGTATAGCACGCGTGTAGTCCCTCACATACACTTTCACTATCACTGTATTCAAGTTATACATGTAGTAATTTGGCACCACACATTATAGCACTTAAAAATCACAATATATAACGAAAACGGATTATATAGAAGGATTGATTCTTAAACTTCAACATTACACATTCATTTACTTACATCATTGGGCTGGTATCGAAATTTACACAAAATCAATAGCATGGTTGCAGGAACGAAAACTTCCCAACACAGAAAAATTGACGTCAGACTAAGAGTTCACACCCGACATCCCGGTCCCCTTAAATGTGAAGCTCTACTGAACATTTAACTAATATTTAATAAAAAAGAAATTCACCTTACGTTCTTACAAGTTTCCTTATAAGCATAACAAGGCTACTTATCAATTCTGCAAAAACTTAATTCAGTTTTCATACGACGTGTTAGCCTACCCCTATAGTAGACTCCTGTATTATTAATACAATCCTTTTTTGTCAGATTATGAACTATAAAATTTTTAAAAATAAACAATGTTCAAACAACCTTCAAATCTTTGACTCATATGAAAAATTGTAGTAAAAAAACCACAACACATGTACAGGTAACTCTGCCCAAGTCGATTCTCCCTGGACCATAAATGCACCAGACCCAGGCTATATACAATCCACAAGATGCAAACAACTATCTTGCACGACAGGGTCAGAAATTTTTTTCTACCCAGGTGACCACTCGACCCAAGGAAAGTCGACCTCTGCAGGGCCAACTGCAAATCATCTTAACCTTGTTAAGGCCAACATTTCACTAAACACAATTCAACATTTCAAATAAATATACCATCAATTCTTCCTCATCATGTAGAAGACAACTTTATCAATTGCACCTGAATTTCCTTACTTGAATAATAAGATTGAATATTTCACTTCTTTGTGATAACTTTATTTTATTGGCCAGCCGATCGACTTACTCTATGAAGACACTCAAAAATGTTATAACCATGACAACCAAATAATGTCACAATCTGGGTTTATCATTGTCCATGAAAAATCAATACTCAATGTAAACACCAAATCAGGTTATTTCAAAACACAAATGTACCACTTCTACTATTTTCAATAAACATTTTCATCTAACTGTTGATTTGACAACTGTCTTTCGAGAAAAACTGTTCTTTTGCTTCATAGTACATACACTGTCAGATCTTTGGTATTAAACTTTGTGAAATAGCTCCAGATACATGTACGTATATAGTATCTTTATTTTGTTTTAACCCCATGCTTAGATAAACACTGAAGTTAAAACCTCCATAAAATTTCTCTATCCAAAATGAATGCATGTGAATGCAAATTCCAAAAATAAGACTCAGAGAAAACATGTGCGAATATTTACGAATACCAAGGTGTTAACATTTGACGTGAATGATTGAAACATTTAGTACATGCATATGAATATCTCAAGAAAACCCATCAAATTTACATAGAAATACATTTCAACACAGAAAATGATATTCAAGGCACCAAATATCAACTTTCAATGCAATAAGTGATTTTTAGGCACTAAATATCAACTATCAATATTTAAACTTTCAAAAAGAATAGCAAACTTTTCTACTGTTTTGTAAATGATTCTTTGTGTCCGTTAATTTTATCAGTTCCTCAGTTCCTCTTCATATATGCTTGAACTTGGATTTCAACTTGGTCTCTTCCTTCAACAACTCTGTCCGTAAATCCATCCACAATTTCATCTTGATACGTGATAGCGTTCATCATATCTTGGAATGTGATTGATCCTTTCGCTTAGAACACTGACATATCGTGATAAAGGCACTAATACTGGCCAATATGGCATCCATTATATCAAACATTAAACTTGATGGAAATATGGATTTGTTCTAATCCAAGGCGATTCAATATGGCACACAAGTAAATAAAACTGGTTTCCATTTATGCTTATCACAAAGCTAAATCAGCATATTTGATAATTTCAAAGCACTCAAACTTTAGCTGATTTTCAATTTACTAATTGCTAAGGAAACTCAAACATCTGCTTCTGGAATTAAACACAATTTTGCAATTGGCCTAACTAGCACGCTATTTTCGTCTTCACCTCGACGCTTCGAACAAAACCTCTTCTGTCAGGCATAGTTTTGAGCACTCTACCCAACTGCCATAAGTTCCGCGGTACATTCTCGTTTACCACTAGCACAAGATCACCGACTTTCACATTACGAAGTATGATACCCATTTCTCCTTCTCCTGCAGTTTTGGTAAGTACTCCTTAATCCAACGTCTCCAAAAGAGGTCAGCCATATATTGCACCTGACGCCACCGTCTCCTCGCGTACATATCAGACTTGTCACTCATTATTGGAGGTTGCTGCGGCTTTCTATTAAGAATGAGCAAGTGATTAGGCGTCAAGGCTTCTACATCATTAGCGTCATCAGAAAGTCTGGTGATGGGTCTGTTGTTGATGATACTTTCCACTTCACAGAGTAGCGGACTTAAACTTTCATCTGAGAGTGTTTTCTGCTTCGTCAGAGCAAGTATTAGTTTCCTTACTGTCCCAATCTGCCTCTCCCAGATTCCACCGAAATGGGATGCCCCAGGTGGATTAAATGACCACTTAATGTTTCTCTGGAGTAGCTCATTATTCAGCTTAACTTGATTCCATCCTTCTATCTTTTGTCTCATTTCTCTTTCTGCGCCAACAAGATTGGTTCCATTGTCTGATCGTATCTCTTTCACATTGCCTCTTCGAGCTATGAAGCGCCGTATCGCATCTATACAGGAGTCAGTGTCCAATGATGACGACATTTCGATGCGGACAGCTCAAATAGCTAGGCAAGTGAATATCACTCCATAACGCTTCACTATACTTTGGCCTCTTTTCACTTCAATAGGGCTAAAGAAATCCATTCCAACTCTGGAAGATGTGATTCATCAGGCGTAACTCGGTCCTTGGGCAGATCGGCCATTTTCTGTTGCATGACTTTTGCCCATTTTCGTCTGCAGGATACACATCTCCCCATCATCTTCCTAATTTCAGCTCCTGCACCTGGTAACCAGAACCTCTCGTAGAGTTGACAGAATGTGGTTTCTACCACTGTGTCCAGATTTCTCATGTATTTCTCTCAGTATCAGCTTAGACACAGAGCTTCCCTTAGGGAGCACAATGGGATATTTTGCCTCTAATGGCAATGCAGACCTGCTCAGCCTTCCTCCCACTCGGATCAGACATCCTTCTAACGTTGGATCTAGCTTGCAGATAGTGCTGGATTTCTTTACATCATCTTGGCCAGTCAGAAGTCCTGTTTCCTCTCTAAAGAAACGAGATTGTTCATACTGAATGATTTACTGCTCTGCATAAATCATCTATCAAATATGATCCTGTTGGAGTCACCTTCAACGTCACGTTTAAATGGCCTTTTCTTGGCTTTAAGCCACTTCAAGAACTTCACCATCCAGCAAACTGCCCTCTTAGGTTTGTACCAAGTGAGCAATCATCTTGTCTAGGACATTCTCATCATCAGTAATTGTTGTGTTGAATGTACTTACATCCTTTGACATCTTGACTTCTGGATCACATTCTGATAGGCTTCCCACTTCAACTGGATCAGTTCCCTTTCCCTTCCATGCACCCATCTTTGTTTAGCTTTCAGCTCCTCTGTAGTTAAGCCCCTTGAGAGATCATCAGCTGGATTGGATTTAGAATCCACATAATGCCACTGTTCTGGAGTTGAGTAGCTCCTAATTGCTGCTACTCTATTTGCAACAAATATCCGGAATCGTTTTTCCTCATTTCCAATGTACCCTAGGATGATGGTACTGTCCGTCCAGAAATGAGAATTACTCACTGGGATATTAAGTTCACGTCTTAGAAAGGCATCCACTTTTACACTCATAGCTGCTGCTGACAGCTCTAGACGTGGGATTGTCGTCTTCTTGATTGGTGCAAGATGAGACTTTGACATCACGAGTTCGCTGTGCATCTGACCATCTCTAGTCTCCAATACCAAATAAGATGCCACCCCATAGGCTGCTTCAGAGGCATCAGAGAAATGGTGCAGTTCATAGTTTACTGGCTCAGGAAATTCATGGGGTCTCATGCACCTGTTTACATCAAACTGCTCTATATCTGGTAGTTCACTAATCCACTTCAGCCACTTCTGTTTGTCAACTTCAGGAATAGGATCATCCCATGCTAGCCCTTTACGACATAGTTCCTGCAGGATCATTTTCCCTCTTACAACGAACGGGCTAGCAAATCCTAACGGGTCATATATAGATGAAACTACACTCAGCAATCCCCGTCTCGTGAATGGCTTGTCCTTAGGCAATATCTTGTAACAAAGAGTATCAGACTGAACATTCCACCTGATACCTAAAGCACGATCAGTTGGGAGAGCATCACGATTCAAATCTACTCCAGTTAACTCTTTGGCTCTCTCCTCAACAGGTATCGACTTCACAACAGTGGGACTGTTACTCATCCATTTAGTGAGCTTGAATCCTCTTCTAAGCAGCTCTCGGAGTTCCACTGCTAACTTAATTGCCTTATCGTCACTCTGCGTTGATACTAAGCTGTCATCGACATAGAAATTTTGACGAGCAGTCTCTACTGTTTCGGGCCCAAAGTCCTGTTCATTGTCATCTGCAGTCTGACGAAGGGCAAAACTGCAAGCACTAGGACTCCAAGTCCCTCCGAATAGATGTACACACATGCGATAAATATGAGGCTGTACTGATAAATCTCCAGACGGCCACCACAGGAATCGCAGAACATCTCTCTGGGATGGCGGAACTTGCACTTGATGAAACATTGCCTCAGTATCTGCTGTTAAGGCAATAGGGTCCCTCCTGAATCGTAGAAGTACTCCTGCCAGCTTGTTGGTTAGATCAGGACCTTGATGTACAACATCATTAAGAGAGATCCCTTTATACTTGGCTGCGCAGTCGTAAACTATTCGTACCTTCCCTGGTTTCTTAGGGGTTGATGACAGGATGATGTGGAAGATACCAGTTCGCTTGGTTTTCGGCATTCTGGGCTTCTGTTCTGACACCTATCTCTTCGGCATAGCCCTTTTCTAGAAGGCTAGACATCCCTTCTCTGTATTTGTCGAGATGATATTCGTCTGTAATGAGTTTTCTCCTCAGTGACTCTAGTCATTGTACTGTCATCAAGAGATTTTCAGGTACATGTAAATGCACATTCTCATCTCGAAAGGGGATAGGCAGTTGATAATGGCCATTTTGCATATTAATCTCTTTCTTCCATAGCTCAAGTACTGCCTTATCATTTATTGACATCCCTCTGTTATCATCACGGAGATACTCCATTCCTTCTAGCTTCCAGAACCTTTTAACTTGTTCTTCCAGTCCAACGTTACATGTATCTGAGATAAAACTTGATGAGACATGGACACTCTCTTTATCTTGAGCTTCTTTACCTCTCAGAGGTCCATTTAGTGTCCATCCAAGCGCTGTTCGGACAACGTAGATCTCACCTGGCTTACCAGCTCTAACCTCTAGCGGCATCAGGGCCTCAGGAACATCCTGCCCAATGAGAATTGTAACTTGGCTTCTACTAATCTCCGGAAGATCAAGATCTCTTAGATGTGGACTGTTTGTTATTTCCGCTTCAGTTGCCATATTACTGATACTAATGTTCCGATTTGGTCTGGTATAAACCTTTACATCTAACTCTCTGTCTGAGGTAAGTCCAATGACTTTCAGCTTCAACACTTGACATCTCATCTGGCTGTTTTCCTTTTCCAATTCGAGACAGACAGAATCTTACTTCTGCCTTTAGTTTGCAGAACATCTTGTAACTCCTTCACACAAAAGGAATTAGTCGATCCAGAGTCCAGGAGTGGAATGTCTCAACAACAGTGTCACCATCAGCAGCTCGTACTTTAACAGGCACTATAGAAAGGGCCATTCTATACTTTCCGGCCCCCATGAATTCACTACTGGTATGCGACGACAAAGCTTCAAATGATACACCGTCATCTGTTTGAGTAGTCGAGTGAGACTGACTTCTAACTCTCTCTGACTTCATGGAAGGGTTCTTGTGTTCACTGAACTTTAACGGCTTCCCGGTGTGAAGAAACTTGGCGTGCTTCATTGTGCAGCTTTTGACAGAGCACGTCCGGTTCAGCGAGCACTTGGTTGACATATGCCCCAGCTGGAGACAATTGAAGCACAACTTCTGGTCACGGGCATATTGAAGCCTTTGTTCTGGGTTCATGGACTTAACCCCTACCGTGCCACCCGTTCTGTACATTCCCCCCTTGTCTGGCCACCCAAAAAAGGCAAAGTCAGACTTTAACCTTCATGCATGTTTATCACCATTTTATCATACCTTCTCTTCATCCTACACAATTCATTTCTACACGAAATATATTCTCTAATATATCCTTTCAATGAAAATATTAAAAGTAATTCATTTTTCCACCCCTAAATTCACAAACTAAATGATATACAAATCTTACTTTTTGGGGTCAAAACTCTAATTTTCTTCTCTGTTCATACATGTAATTCCTATTGACTCATTTCAGAGCACGAATAATAGGAATGTTCCATTCAGGAAAAATAGGTGTGTCGCATTAGCAAGTTCATTGGACCAATCCAAGTGAAAAATAGGGGTTCTGTGAGAAATGTACAGAGGGGGCTAACATTACAAACAATACGAAGAATAAATTATTAGGATGATACCATGTATCCCTACAAAATATACTTATTGTACAGTTTTACAGTCCATTTTAGAAATGCATTCAAATTGATAACCATTCAGGGAGGTATTACAGGGAGATAATCTCAGCTGAGAGCTTTCTATTCATAGTGTCTGTACTTGAACTTGTCTTTTCTTTAACAAAAAGTCTTTGCAGAACCCTGACTCTTACATAACGCTCCTTTGTTCCATTTCCTGTCGTAGAAATGCCTATAGGATGGGGTTTTTGTATTATAAGTGACCTTCCACCACAAAACGACCAATAAGTCGGAAATTTGGGTTTTTTAATTTCATCACAATGTGACAGCTTAGATTCTAAGCTTTAAAATGATATATAACTTAAAACGTGGAGAAGGTTTACGGTTCACCATGTGTGTTGGTAGGAGGAAAGGGAAAAGGAAATTAGAAATGGATAGACGAGAAAGGATGACAAGAGAGAAAAGAAGAAATATTCTTTCGTGACAATGGGTGAAGTCCTGAAAAGGACTGTAGGCCAGATGAGATGAGATTGAGAAGACTTGGTTGATGATCGATGGATGAGCAGCGATGGATTGAGTAGCGAAGGTTTGAGTAGATGAGGCTTGAGTAGGAGGTTACTCGAAGTTTCGGACAGGTTGACTGTCCGTCATCAGGAGTGAAGTGTGCTAGACGAGCGGTGGGGTTTTATGGAGTGTGTGCGGACGTCGGAGGAATCGGCGGCCGGTGGTGTGGGCGGGTTGCTGTCGGTGGTGGCGCTATTATGTCCGAGAGTTGAGTGGACGTGAGTGCGGACGTCGGATGGATTGGTAGCGGGGGGCTGGCGGCGTGAAGTCCTTTGTGTGTTTGCTGGTCGAGGGCGGAGATTGTACCGGGTTTGAGTAGGTGGGACGGCGAGCTGTGGTGTCGGGGGTGCGTCGGCCTGAGGATTGGGTGGGATGGCGTTGGTAGTCGGCGGGTCGGCGTGCTGGATGGTCGGCGGGTTGAGTGGGCTGTGAGTCGGTGGGTTTGGTGGGCGGCGATTCAGTGGATTGAGTTGTCAGTGGTGCTGGTTGTGTGGATTGGGTTTGGTGTTGGTTGGTGCCCCTATGAAGGAGTGGGTGCCAGATGTGGTTGAGATGAAGTCCTGTGTCCTGTGGTACTGTGTCGTGGCGTTGAATCTCGATGGCCTCCCTCACTCGTCTGGTGTGCCAGTGCTTGATGTTGGTGATTAGAGTGCTGTGTGCCCAGTCGATGTGGTGATCTTCTTGTTGTGCGTGTTTGACTATTGCAGATTTGTCCCAGTCGCTAAGTCGGTGGCAGGCCTTGTGTTCCTTAAGTCTTGTGTTGAAGTCTCGTCCTGTCTCTCCGATGTAGACTTTGCCGCAGTCGCAGGGAATCTTGTATACACCAGGTTGTTTGTTGGTAGGGGTCTTGTCCTTGTGTGAGTGCAAGATGGAGTGAAGTTTCTTGGAGGATCGGTGTCGGACTTTGAAGTTGGCCTGAGTAAGTATGCGGTGTAGTTGGTGGGATGTCTTGCCGAGGTACGGGAGAACAACTGTGGTGGGTTGGTTTCCGGTGGATTGGTCGTTGGTGGCGGCGTCTGTGGGTTGGTGATGAGGTCGGTGGGTGGAGATCTTCTTCCTAGGGTATTGGTTGATGGAGGTGAGTGCATTGGTGATGTGAGTGAGTTCTTGTTGAAGATGGTCCTTGTCACTGAGTTGGTATGCGCGTCTGATGAGGGAGTTGGGTACCGACTGGTGGATGGATGGGTGGTGGAAGGAGCGGTAGTTGAGGTATCTGTCCGTGTGGGTAGGTTTTCGGTAGATCTGGTGTGAGAGGAACCCTGAGTTGGTCTTCTTGACGAGAACGTCCAGGAAAGGGATTGAGTCGTTGAGTTGAGTCTCCATTGTGAACTTGATGTCCGGGTGTTGGCTGTTGAGGTGGTCGAGGAATCGGTGCAAGTCTGTTGTGCTGTGTGGCCAGATGACGAAAGTGACGTAGCGAAGCCAGAGTGAGGGTCGTTTGTCGGCGGTCTTCAGTGCTTGGTGTTCGAGGTGCTCCATGAAGATGTTGGCGATGATTGGTGAGAGAGGTGAACCCATGGCAGCCCCTTTGAGTTGTTTGTAGAAGTTGGTGCGCCACTTAAAGGAATTGGAGTTAAAAGGCAGGTGAGGAGAAGGTCGTGGATCTGGTCAGGAGTGAGGTTGGTGCGTGAGGCAAGGTCTGAGTCGGTGAGGAGTCGTTGTCTGATGATATCGCAGGTTTCGGTGACTGGTACGCTGGTAAAGAGTGAGACGACGTCGAAGCTGACGAGTGTGTCGGTGGGTTAACTCCAATTCCTTTTAAGCACACTTCACTCCTGATGTCAACCTGTCCGAAACGTCGAGTAACCTCCTACTCAAGCCTCATCTACTCAAACCTTCGCTACTCAATCCATCGCTGCTCATCCATCGATCATCAACCAAGTCTTCTCAATCTCATCTCATCTGGCCTACAGTCCTTTTCAGGACTTCACCCATTGTCACGAAAGAATATTTCTTCTTTTCTCTCTTGTCATCCTTTCTCGTCTATCCATTTCTAATTTCCTTTTCCCTTTCCTCCTACCAACACACATGGTGAACCGTAAACCTTCTCCACGTTTTAAGTTATATATCATTTTAAAGCTTAGAATCTAAGCTGTCACATTGTGATGAAATTAAAAAACCCAAATTTCCGACTTATTGGTCGTTTTGTGGTGGAAGGTCAATTACAATGCGAATGTAAACATGTCAGACAGGCTTATGACCAAAACAATAGAGAAAACGGGCTGTAAAGAAGAGTGACCATTTAAAGAGCGCCTAATCTGACTGTGTCTATTGTTTGTCCCACGAAAGGTTGAGTCAAGACTCCCTAGCATACACTGTGAAGTACTAATTGGATTGGGTTGAAACTTTTCATACCTTTTAGAACAGATATATTTCTCTGTTTCTGTAGATTTTGAATATCAGACAAAGCATGGTTTATGAGCTATACGAGAAAAACAATGTGAAGTACGATCCCAGCAAGCTGACACACAAAGTTTGAAAATCCAGGAAAAAAATGTTATTTTGAATGAGAGTAAAAACATTTCAACACGGTATTTTAACCTGAAATTTTGCTAGATGGTAGATTAACCCGTCGACTACTGAATTCTTTAACTCTCATAGGCTTAATACAGGAGCCACCCGGTTCCCGTAGTCTATAGGTTAATAAATGAAGTTTCAGAAAATTAAAAAAAAACTTAAAAACAAAATTTCCACCCCAAGCCACCTTTTTCAGCTGTTTACTCTAAAACTCCATTTGCGACTTATTGGTCGTTTTGTGGTGGAGGGTCACATAAGCCCAGGATACTTTCTGTTATGTATTTACTACATTGTGATCACAGCTTGTATACAAGTAGGAGAGTAAGAGTATAATGTACAGTTACATTCCAAGTAATATGTAAAGGACCTTTACTTGGGCCAGCGACGTGTAATGCATTCTGGGATATGTTTTCCGCGCGCGCGAGCTCAAGAAAGTTATCGTATGCCTTCGTGATCTGACTTTCTACCAAGAAATCATGTTTTCGCACTTAATTCGTATGTAACCCCATAACAAACTGACTCGAAATCGTAAGTTTATAAAACAATGAAGCTTTTCATGTATTTAGAAAACTACAATATTTTGGCAATAATTTGACATTTGATGTTAAATTTGATGATAGTTGGCAGGCGGCAGATGCCGCCCACGCCAGCTGTAAGGATAACTCCCTGGCGGATATAACCGCCCACGGCCCGCTAGGGGTTAAACTGCTGGCAGCTGAACAGCACATGATCATTATCACAGAGCATACACTTCTGAGGATTGAGTGAAGATGAAAAGTTACTCTTGAGAGACTGCTGCCGATGTAAAGTTCAGTACGAAGTCTTCTCCTTAGTCTTTACACTGCGACTATCCCTAGATCCACCTTGGACCAGAGATCCATAAACAGGGTCACTCATTTCCTCTGCAGCAGCGTTTACATAAATGACATCATAAATGCTAGGTAGCCTTCTTGAATCCTCATAACTTCTCTTAGCCACCTACTTCTTAGATGAAAGGGCAATCTCTCAATGATCTTTACCAACTCTCTCTGAGAACACATCTCTTGCACGATACCTAATGCACCTAGCGTCTCTGTGCATGACCGTAAGTCATCAGCATACTCCCTCAGCTGTTTACTGCTGTTCGTGACAGCTGGGCCATCAGTAACTCGTCTCATCCATGCTTCTCCAATCTTGTAACTGTTGCCTAACCTTTCTTCAAGAAGCTCTCTTGCCCTCAGATAACCTTGGTCCGGCATCATCATCATGCAGCTCTGAATTACCTTTCTTGCTGCTCCTTCACAACTGTTCAAAAGTCGCATCAACTTTCCACTGCTCGGCAACATGGTGTCACCCACCATACAGTCGAAGGACTGCACAAACTCATAATACTTCAACGGGTTGCCGTCGAACTTCATTAATTCTGCATTAGGTAAGTTAATGGACTCGAGCAGCTGTTGTTGGTTTACTTGGCCAAGCTGCAGATGTCTAAGAATCTCAGTAACTTGCCAAGAATCATCTTTCGGGGTAGAAACTGGAGGTTGAGCTACATGTACCTCACGAGGAACATTTGATAAGCTTTGATAAGCTTTCTCTGGGATACTGAAGTGTACTTCCCTGTCCTCCATCAGCCTTGAAGATATAACCTTCAGTCATGGTGTCATTAACCTCAGTCTTATCAGACGAGACCTTGAAGGTTATCACATTACTTGTACTTCTACTAGCCTTGGAACCTTCCTCAAACTGGCTGTAGACAAGGCTTTCGGCTTCCATGACCTTAAGTTTCGTCTGCATTTCCAGTGCAGCTTTCTTCTGCTTCAGTTTTACCTCTTCAAGTTCCAACTCTTGACGAAACTTTAGGGCCTCCATTTCAGCTGGGAGGGCTGCAGACTTTGCAAGAGCTCTAACCCTTCTGCTGGAACTGACAGTTGAGCTCTTCCCGCTCTGACTCACTGAGTCCTCTGGTTGGACCTCATTCATGGTGACTGCTACCTTCTCAACTTCAAGCTGATACTGAACTTGGTGTGACGAACTCTCCCCAAATCAGACACCATTGACGACAAACTATGACAAACACCATGAACAGATACCTTGCAGCAATGCAGGTTCAGTCTGCAATTTAATGTAAACAAGAAAAAACACATTTTTAGTCAAGCATGTCTCAACTGTTTACATCCATTAACAAATTAAAATACTTCCTTTCAAATGTAATTAACACCTTTGCTAAATATCGTATCATAACCTGACGTTGATTCACTGTATATGTAATTCTTTCATTACTTTGTTTACATCAACATAATTTGTTATATCTCTGCACTGTGATACTTTAGAGGGTCATTTCAAGCTTGAAATACCTAAATAACCTTCTCACTCATTCCTTATTTTTGGTGTCATATGAGCTAAATAAAACATAAATACACCCCAAAGTTCTGCACACATGTGATATATTTATCATGTACAATATATAGCCTTTTCAATATCATAGCTATTCATATTAACATTCAAGCAAAGTGAGATTTGTCATAATAAATAATCCATCCGCATGGCATGGCACACAACGAAGCTTGAACGTAAACGCCCTCATACCCTATTAATTATTCATGTAATTTACATAGCACACGTGTAGTCCCTCACATACACTTTCACTATCACTGTATTCAAGATATACATGTAGTAATTTGGCACCACAAATTATAGCACTTAAAAATCACAATATATAAAGAAAATGGATTATATAATAATAATAATAATACCTGATCCATTTATTTTGTGAATGTGAAAAGGTTACCCCAATTTGGCAGGACCTCCTAGCCCCTATTTCCCAGAATAGTTATGTTAGGACAGTTACAAATTTTGAAAAACTCTTTGGAATGTGTAATGATAAGTTTGTTTCTTACTTATTTTTGTTAATGAAATATCATATTCATACTTGCAAGTTCAGTAATACTATTCCCAATACTTTATCATTCAAAGCCTTTGTTAAAAGACAGAAGGATATTGAATATTATTTAGCAAAGAAGAAAAACAAGTTAAATGCCCACTTCAAGAAATGGCGTTTTGAAATTTAATTTTCCCTATAAGTATAGGGATTCTCTTTTCTTGCCATTTGTATTTTATACCCAATGTCATTTTGCTTTACCATGTATCGGTTACATAATTATGTTGACGCCTGTATGCTGTAATGCTACATGTATCTTATATGTGCCAGTTCATGTACATCAAGAAAGATCTCCGAGATTTATCCTGTAACTTCTTTTTATTTTGGCAATCGCATGACCTCCTGACCCCCTGCATTTCGTTTCTCGTAGCAACCATGCATGGTAGATATTTACCTCCAGGCCTCGTGCTCGCGGCAAGATACGAATTGACTTATCGGGCCGAGTCCGGGTAGCGGCATGATCTTGTGTGTGTGTGTGTGTGGTGGAAGAGGGAGAAGGAGAGAGAGAGAGAGAAAGAGGGGGGGGGGGGGGTGTTTGGGGTAGGGATGTGAGTGTGCACAGGTTGGGTGTTGAAGCCTTGTTTGCCTGCTACTCGGCTCGGCTCTATCAAGTCGCTATCATTGCATGTGGTTTTCTGTTTGGTTTTGTTTTGTTTTTTCTCAGATTGTCAGTGAGGCCGCTATCATTAATATTATAATTCTGCCTTAAGTAGGGAGGTGAGGCAAATACTGGTTGGTGTCTCTATCATACATCCTTTGTCAGTCTCGGAGCTTGTTCCTAATCAATATTGAAGGTTTTACATAATTATTGTTCTGCCTCTTTTTCTTTTTCTTTTTATATTTTTTTTATATTCTTATCATGTCAATCTTTTGTAAATATTGTGATTCTTGATGATTTATAATAAAAGCATAAATATTAAAAAAGAAAAAAAAAAAAAAAGAAAAAAAAAAATAATACCTGGCATTTATAAAGCGCCTTTCCCAAACTGGCTCAAAGCGCTAGACATATATAAGGATATATAGAAGGATTGATTCTTAAAACACATTCATGTATTTACATCATTGGACTTGTATCGAAATATACACAAAATCAATAGCATCGTTGCAAGAACGAAAACTTCCCAACACGCCTTGACAGCGCCCTCACTTGGGCAAACTAATTTTTCGTTACTGTTAAACCCTCGCTTATGACGTCAGACTAAGAGTTCACACCCGACACGCGTATATTAAAATTAACATGCGTTTCAATTGGATGTCGGCGAACTTGTGCTTGTGACGGTTTGGTGAAACGATGCCCAGTTCCGTAGCATCATATTTATATTTTAATCCAGTTCCAAAGAGCCCCGTTTTCAAAAATGTTAGTTCCGAAGGCCATCCTTTTTTTATGATACGCTCTTTCCGAAGCCCCTCTTTTTTTTGCAGGCGACACATACCCACCACTTTTTGGGTCGAGTGTCCCCCCCCCCTTCCGAGCCTTACACCAAAAACATACATAAATATACTTTTTTTTTTAAATGTTGTTCAATGATTTACTTTGTTTCAGTCATTTGAAGACAAAATATGATTTTGTTTGGTTAATTGTTGTTGGGAACTTGAAAATAATATGTCCAGCAACGTATGTAACAGAAATATAACACTTCTCATTATGCTTGTCTGATAAGGTAATTCATTTCAATGGACAGTCCATCAATTCTACAGTCTAACATAATGCCAAACAGTGCAGAATAGATTAATAGATGGTCAATTGTGCAACATGTCATTCATGATGTATGAGTAAAAAGAAATATACATGTATAGTAAAAAAAAAAAAAGAAAGAAAAAGTTACTCTTCATTTTGATAGCCGACTCCGAAAACAAAGCCGTTCTTCAAACATTTTTATTAGAATAAATTACCCCTACCATTTATCGTCGAAGTTAAAGGACAATGGACTTCTGAATTAACAATGAAATCCTATAAAACGATTCTTAAATACTTAATAAAGAATTCTAAATCTATAATTAAAAAGGAAATAGATCATCATCGTCTCAGTAGGCCTATTAATCACTGGACTAAAATGCTTTGATTGAAATTGACAGCACACTTGTGATCTTAACCTGCTGAAGTGAAGTATGTAGTATGTATTCTTGCTCATAACTACTTTATCCTCTCTAGATCTACGCCCGATTGGTCCTATGACAACCAATCCAAACCTTAACGCTAACTCTAGCTAGCTCTGCAATGCCGAACATTTACCAAAATTATCCGAACACATACACGATCAATCTTTATGTTGATTGGTTGGTTCTTGATATGGCGCTCTTCAATCTCTTCAGATTATTTGCGCCAGTCACTTTAGTAGGTTTGGTGTAAGCTTTTACCTTGTAAGACTTCGCAGACAAAAGAGGGGAGGCTTCTTTAAAAAAAAAATCGCGACCGGGAGTAGCCACAGAATACGAAACAACAGCAGAGAGATTACTAACCCTAAATATAACCCCAAACCTCTGAATTTCTATGGGACATACGACCAATGTGACTATTAAAACCTCAAGCGCGGCTCACACGAGGCATTAGTACCGCGTCAGTGGCTTGTACGGTCTTTTGCGCGTCATGAAAGAGTAATATCGTTTAAAGGTGGCTGCAAAATGAACAGTTCAAACAATACTTTGAATCACTATTAGTCCGTGGGCCAGAGGGGGCTACTGTGCACCCCCTCTCTGACCCTCCGTCTTGGGTATCATTTTGTTCGTTAGTATCTGTACTGTCAGAAAAAAGAATGTTTCCAGGAATAAACTCATTAAGACTATGTTTTTAAAGCCATTTTCTAAATCAATGTCAAAATCCACTTATTTCAAATTTTGACCTTTTTCTTAGGGTATGCGATTTTGAAACTTTTTATATAAGCTATATCTCAATCAAAATATAATTATTTTCATTGAAATTTCTAGCACATAGTTTTCAACTTATTAGCAATCAACATGCAATATTTCAGTTATTTACATCAATATTCTCATATGCAAATTAAGCCATGGAATTTGCATATCAATGAATATGGAAATTTCCGGCTTCAATTATTTTCAAAATTCGATTAAAAGTTTTTTCTTTTTCCTGCACTTTGCTTGAGATGTTTTCTGTCAAACATTATATCAGTCTCTTCATCTATATCTCTAATTATTAGAAAATGATGTCCCCAAGGTCTGTTGTCCTTTAGGCTATGTTTTCAGCCCCCTTTTTAACTAAGGTCTAAACACGACTTTCGATCTCCCCCCCCCCCGATTTTTTCAGTGCTAATATATTTACTGCTATGAAACAAACCTAAATGCCTAGTGAATTTTCGAAGGTGAGAAATAAACAAAGGATAAGATTTTGCCATTTCACCTTTCTTGTTTTAAGGAAAATATCATGAAACTGTAAAAAGCTAGTCTTCATTTCAGGCACTTTTGATTAAGTGAATTTCTAGTAGAGTTATATTCACACCTGACTGCATCTTTTGCAAAAAAGAAACACCAAAAGCTGTGAAAGTGAAAGGCAGCTGGACAGCAGGATCTACCTGTATGTTTGAATTTCGTGGTTGGTGATCTGTTGATACGGCAGAGAAGATCGGAGATGAACAGTTGTTGCTGAGGATACGAGGAGTTGCCTTGTTCGCAGCAGAAGCAAGGTACCACTAAAGCTGCAGAAGAAGGTAGCTCTCTGACTCGGGGATCAACGCAGAAGAGAAGGGCCGAGAGAAAAGCATGAAGGAGGCACACATAAGAGCATTTTCTGGTGTATGCAGACTTGTAGATGAAGGATATTGAACAAGTCAAGGATTTTGAAGCTGATTGAGCTCAATGAACAATACAAAGAAACACTAAAAGACACTCCATTTAAACCCAACGTACAGATCCACTAAACTGAAGAGTAAGCTTGAGAAATGTGATGTGTCCAAGGGTAAATTATCTTTTTGTATAGTATGGTATAGATGGTAAGGGTAAGTTTGAGAGCTATTTGGTATACAGTTCTCAAATAAATGTAGGAAGGCAATTCAGAGTATGCATGACCTAAGTTCAAGTGATGCAATGTCAGACATAGCTCTTTTCCTCCGCAGAAGTATTACAATGGCTTTTGAAGAGTCTGGAGAACTCCCGTGGCCATCAACTGCAGATGCTTTATTAGCTAGCAGGGATGACAAACTGCCTGGTGAACTCCAAAAGTTCTTGAACGTGCTAATTGGCTGGCACTCATTTACACAACTAGGGTGAGCAGACTGGTTCAGTCGATAGGGCAGGACATTTGCCGAGCGGCAACGAACGGGCAGTGGAAAATGACGAAACACATCTTGCTCTGCATGACCCTCAGAAATCGCAGTGCCCAACTGATCACTTTGGTAAATCGTTTTGGACATTCACAAAGCTATTCATTCTCTCTCTTGAGCTTGAAACGGCCATCGGACAAGCCCTCCAGCAATCGTCCAGTCTTTTTTCGAGACAGGTAGTCAATAACCCTGCTGAAGCCACACAATTCCATTCAGATTTTGATAACTTTGACCAATTTGTGTTGAGTCTCACAGGGTCTGGTTCTATCCTCACAACTCATGGGATTATGATGCAGGAGGTTTCTTCAAGTGAATCTGCTACATAGCCAAAGGGACCAGGACCATCGCTATCAAAGAACGTTCCTTGGCTGTCCAACACGAAAATGCTCTCCCACCATGCTATGTCAATCGCAAAGCCTTCCAGATTTCTGCATACAGCACTGGAAGAAGAATGATGGTGATGAAGCTTTCACACAGCCTGCAACTAAAGCAGTGACAGTGGACAGGAAGTACCAGGTTGGGCTGGATTTGTTTCATCTACAGGTGACGCTCCTGAAAACCTGACGATAAATCACCCAATAACAGACAACAGCACAGTTCAGGAGTGTTTGAGAGCAGCTGAGGAAGCAAGTCAAGAGGTTTGTCAGGAATATGTCTTTACGACGTTTGACCTTGGTGTTTGCATGAAAGTCTACCCGATCTTGTGGAGCAATCCTGCCATGTACAAGAACACATCGTATTGATTGGCACATTTCACATCATCTGCGCCTACTTCAAATTGTTGGGTAAAAAGATGGAAGGATCTGGACTGCAGGATATCCTGATTGAATCTGGTCTGCTGACTTCTGGTTCAATGAAAGGTGTAATGACAGGGAAGAACTATGACAGGAGGTTGCACTGTCACAAGACAATGTTGGAGTGCTTGGAAAGATTCCTTCAGTCGCTGGAAAAGACTTACTACTCTCAGACATCCCGGAGACTTCAAAGAGGAAATTTGAAGAACTCGTACAATCACAAACAGGTGCGACACTTGCTGAATTCCTGTGTGATGCACATCTTACAGCATTGCTGGTATCCTATGAAAGCTTCGAGTCTGATGTGCGAAAATGATCACTGGGAAAGACTGCACAGTTTTTGATTATCTTATATGGATTGTGTTTGGCTTGCACTCTCTTTGACTAGATCAGTGAAAGAGAACAACTTCGCACTGTACTTGCATTGCTTGTTTGTTTTGCCTGAACTATTCTTCAACTTTGGCAGCCATAACTACTATCGCTACCTGACCTGCCTCGCTGTGTTCTTGGCCAACATAGAAGATTCACATCCAGGTGCACTGACCTTGCTCAAGAGCAAATCTGGAGGTGGTGGCGGTAGTGGCATGGGACTATCTGGCATTACGGAGAACTACATTGCCTATCAGAGATGGGCAAGGACACCAACAGAGCGGGCATACTTTCGGCAACTCTCAATCTCGCAGACATGACTTCTGACACTGGCCAAGGAAGCAAACATCGCGATCAACGCCCAAATGAGATCAGAAAAAGTGAGGCATCTGTAAAGAAAACGATCTCTGCTGTAAAGAGCTTCCTCAATCCATTTGATGTAGATGACAAACTGGCCTGTATGTACTGTCCTCTGGTGCACGTGTTCCTCCTGATGTTGAGAAAGATATGTCCTACACGCAATTACAGCGGGAAAAGAGCAGAAGGAGAAGTTCATGAAAGAACGACTGGAGAAAAAGACGGGATTCTCTGAACCTGTCAAGAATCTCAGACAGAAAACTTGTAGAATATAAGCAACAAGGTGACATTGGTTTTCAACTCATGGTGAATGCTCAACTATCAGGAGGTCAACTCAATCTACAGGAAATTATGAAGTTCTCCCTGACTCCCGTCGCTTACTCTTTGGGTACTTCAGATAATTTCTTTGCCAAGACTGACAAGTCCAAGTGGCTACACTACCTTCTGAAAGATGTGGACAGCACACAACCTCCCATGACCAGCAGGACATTAGTAGTTAAAGATGGAAATGTTCTACTGCCTTAAAGAAGTTCCAGGAAATTTCAAAGAAATTGGCCGGAAAATCTTCAACCTTATGTAATCCAAATCAGATGTTGTCTTCAGTACCGACATGTACAAAACAAACTCAGTGAAGTCATGTGAACGGGCACGGCGTGGCACTGCTTAAAAGAGGATCATCAAGCGAGCGATGACGAAGAAGGCAGGTGACTGGAAGCACTTCTTGTCCAATGATGAGAATAAGAAACAACTTATTGACATTTTTCTTCATGTGTGGAATGAAAATGAGATGGCCCAGAAGTTGGTTGGCCGTAAGGTGATCTTCATAAAAGAAGGAGAAGCGACCCTTCTGACATCAAAAGACAGGAAGGAAATCCTGCAGATAGAAGTATCAGACATGACGTCTGACCAAGAAGAAACAGATTTCCGGGTAGTTCTCTACTGCAAGTATGGGAGAGAACACGGATATGACAATATTCTAGTCAGGAGCCCACACAGCGACATCTTCTTCATACTACTCTACTATGCACATCGCATGCCAGGCATCAAACTGTTCTTTGAAACAAGAAAGGGCAACAGAGACTGATCGATGTTTCAACATTGGCACATCAATCGTCAGAAGAGTATTCCTCAGCTCTACTCGGGCTTCATGCGTTCTCAGGCCGTGACCCAACTAGTGCCTTCAAAGGCATAGGTAAGGTGAAACACATACATGCTCATGCAAAAGCGCAACAAATTCATGAAACCACTGGCAGAGCTTGGGGAATCATGGAATGTCTCAAACGAATTCTTGTCCAGCCTTGAAGAATTCGCATGTGCATTGTATGGGAACCCGAGGCTAACTGATGTCGATGAAGTCAGATACCTGATGATGAAGGAAAGATGCAAAGGTGACAGAGAGGAAATCATAGGATCAGTACACGTAGATCTGGACTCCCTAGAACAACATATCCATAGAGTTAACTATCTGGTGGGAATTTGGAAGAGCGCTCATGAAAACAGCCCTGCTTATTCCATCTCCAATGGTAGGACATGGCTGGACAAAGAGTGGAAATAAGCTTGAACCCTTGTGGTCTACAAAAGACATTCTTCCACGTAGGTTGGTTGATGTTCTTGAATGCATTGGGGAAGAACCTGATGACGAGGATTACTCTGCATCTCACGATGACTGCAATGGGTCAGATCAGGACACAGATAGTGAGGACGAGTCTATCTGGTAGAATTGTAACTGTTGATAACTTCCTGTTAGTACAAGAATCCCTGTTGTAGCAAGATACCTTTGTCTATCTAAATGCATTCCAAACACTTTAGAAAACTCTTTTCACAAACAATAATGGGTAGCCAAGTTGACATTAGGTACGTTCACACGTAGAGCGATAGCATCGATGCTATCTAGGTTTCGAGACTATTTTGGTCATGACCAGATAGTTTTAAGACCAAACGCTGTCTGAACGCAGATAGTCACGAGATAGAAGCGAGTTGGAGCTAGGTTTCGAAACTATTCTGGCAGCGAGTTTGGCAGGAGTAAATCTCAGGATCCAGCGACAAAGCATCGATGCTTTGCGGAAGACCACCCACCGCGCTTGTGACTATTTGTAATGTGAACGCAATCGCTGCTTCACTCGCTGCTATCTTCACTCACAACTTCGCATGATATGACCCCTGTGCACAAACTTCAATACCAATTATACTCGGGTCACCATGTGTGGCGCAGTAATTATTGTTTTGGCAGCGAGTGAGCGATGGATAGTCACGAGTGGGTGATAGAAGCAAGTCGATCATGGCCTGTCTGAACGTACTGGAAATAGTTTCGAGACTTACAAAGCATCGATGCTATGTACTACGTATAAACATAACTATTGTGTGATATTTAATTAAACGCAGAACTTTCAACATACATGTACTATATTTCCAAATTCTTTACGCGGCATTGTACATGTACTTTGCTAACATACACATCACAACTTGTTATGTAGTTACCTTTTTACTCTCTTTTATCACTGGTAGACTACACAGTATGCAGTTATCTTATCCACATGGGATTCCGATATGGAAGTCACTATTATCCAAAGGCCCCTTTTCGGCAGTGATTAAAGTGAAAATTGAAATGAGACGTAAAGAATCATGATATACTTTGAAACAATTCCTAACTTCAGTTGCGGGTTGCTATAGTACAATGAGAATTGAAAGTTGTATGTGATGATAGAAGCTTTAAAATAATACTGCCATAGCAAATGCTGAAAGAAAGTTTCATTCGGTTTCATTCTGTGAAAATCGTGCATACAGTGAGGAGGTAATGTTTGCTAATGGCATAGGGATGTGTTACGTATTACGAATACGGAAAGTTTATACAGTGGAAACTCAGTGTAATGAGGTCCTTGGGACCATAAAAAATATATCGGGATTGAGAAACAATAAAATATAAAGAGCTTGCACCAAAATATTACCTTCTTATATCAAGAATATTGTTATATCAGATCTCTTTAGACTGAATTTCCACTGTACATTAATCATAATGTTTAGTTATTGTGAATTGGCTGTAATCTAGACTACAGTGGAGGCTGGAAGCATAGACTAATAACATTTCCCTGATTGGTATGACATAATTATGCTTGAGTAATGGATACCATATTTATTTACATTTTACATGCTATTCCCTCTACCTCTCTACTGAGGTTTCATTACAACGACGTATCTTCTCCCAAACAGCTGAATACAATGGGTTATAAGTCACTATTGAATTCATATCGGGGCATCACAAAATTAGGGCTGGAAATGAAGACTAAACTGTTGTTATTCTTATGTAATTTACAGTGACGATCCTACAAGCCAACCAATTGTCAAAATCAGTGGTTCCAGCTTTCAGCTTTCAATCATGCTACTAATTATTAAAGGAATATACCTAAAAACTGCTCATGTAGCCATGAAAAACTTATCGATAATACATGAACAACACAAGGAAATACTTTTATTAATAATGTATGTTATTCATGTTATATCAACACTGGCAGAGCAGTAAAAACCTATATAAAAGAGAAAACATCTGGTGGCATTTGCTAACGTAGTAAAACGTTACTCAACTTCGAATTGTTGTTAATATTGGTAATATCAACTGGACATTTCAGGTATGTTCTATGGCTGTGCCCTAAAAAAAAGGTAAAAAAACAGGTAAAAAACAGGTAAAAAACACGAAAATGGCACTTTGACCATAGTTCAAAAAGGGGCTGAAAACATAGTCTAGGGGGAGAATTGACCTTGGGGACAATGTTTTCCAATAAGTAGAGATACAGGTGAAGAGAATGATATGATGTTTGACAGAAAATATCTCAATCAAAGTGCAGGAAAAAGAAAATAAAACTTTTAATCGAATTTTGAAAATAATTGAAGCCGGAAATTTCCATATTCATTGATATGCAAATTTCATGGCCTAATTTGCATATGAGAATAATAATATAAATAACTGAAATTTTGCATGTTGATTGCTAATGAGTTGAAAACTATGTGCTAGAAATTTCAATGAAAATAATTATATTTTGATTGAGATATAGCTTATATAAAAAGTTTCAAAATCGCATACCTTAAGAAAAAGGTCAAAATTTGAAATAAGTGGATTTTGACATTGATTTAGAAAATGGCTTTAAAAACATAGTCTAAATGAGTTTATTCTTGGAAACATTCATTTTTCTGACACTAGAGATACTAATGAACAACATGATACCCAAGACGGAGGGTCAGAGAGGGGGTGCACGGTAGCCCCCTCTGGCCCACGGACTATATAGTGTCCTAGTTAATTGCCTTCGTTGGCAATCGAAATGACCTCTCGTGTGAGCCAGGCTTTGGTGGGATGAAACTATCTACACTCGTGTGAATAGAATTTTCGGGACGTAGCACCACTGCGGGATGTGTAAAAAAAATGAAGGACATTTGAATGTCAAACATGAACAAGTATTTTTTCCATACATGTATGAATAAATAATTACTGTTATCGATCTATAGTCCTTATGGTTTAGTTTTAAGTATCTATCAAAATTAGGTAACATTAATGATTATTTGTCGAGCTTGAAATTTAACGGCTCATCCATCTTATCGTGAGCTATAATTGCCATAACCTCTTTGAGTTCTTTCTTCAACTATGGGAAATTCTTTTTCAGGCATTCACCGAAATCCACTTTCGCTTTCACGACTGAAAGGACATCGATTATTTACTGCCACCATTACTTTCATCTCTCACAACGAAGACGAATAATAAAAAAAGTTTTCATGGGACTGATGAGGAAGTAGCTGGTAAAATACTGCGTTCATTAATTCTCTGCTTCGAGACGGTCAATACGTATCTTAGCCAAACTTGCAATTTTGTTCTGTCTGTCTCCACCTTCCGTTTTCTGAAATTTCACATAAAATACGATGTCCAAACACAAGCATGGATATTAGGATCCAAATGCATTAAGATATGATACTGTCACACCTGGGTAGAACCAGAAGGACTTTGACATGTTAGTCTAGAATTTAGGTTGTTTTGACCAACTCTCACAAAACAAGAAATAAAAAGTAGGAAACAGGTTACATCAATTTGAAGACTGTTTAATAAGATATTATCCCTATCTTGGAATATATAAATCTTTCACTGGAACAAAATATAATTTAACCATTCACAGAAAATCGTCATTATTGAGAAGTGCTTTTATAAGCAATGCAGAATATAGTATGAGTTAGTGTGCACAATAATTATCCCCTTTCAATTAAAGTTTATCATCCGGATTGTATAATAAAGGCCTTGAAAAACTAGACATTTCAAATTCACGAAAGTCATCTCCTGTGTGAATCCTTGAAAACAATCCACTGAAGTTGACACTGAAGCATTATATGAAATGAGTTCTACCTCGTTGGCGATGATACAAAGAATATCCCTGAAGTGATGGTTGCTATCCTTCCCTGAAGGATCTGTCGTTGTCCAAGCTTGGTGTAGGGCCAGACTTTAATCTGAAGTTATTCGTACCAGTGGAAACCCTCAGAAAATATCCAGCTGACAATCCTTAACCGGATGCTCATCGGGTAACCAGTCTTCGAGTAAACTGAAATCTGCACCCTAATCAATGTTGTAAACCATGTTGTAACCGCCATCTAAAAATATAATATTTATTACCCAAAAGGAGATGACCTAAAATCTGTGGAAACTACAAGTTCATTCACATCAGAAAATGTATAATCTATAATCCATAATAACTTGACATCCAAGCGCTGGGGTTCCAAAATTGGACATTCCATCCTAGTCACTGTACAAATAATTTATCATGCAAAGTCTATGACAAAGACTATCAAAGTACCCATGTTCACATTCCCCATATCTTAATTTGGTAAATTTCTATTATGTAAATTATCCAGATTTGTTTAAAAAGTACACATCCATATCATGACTTACACTCTTGAAGAAATGAGAAAATAGGACTAATTCAGTACTCTATTACATTGGTGACTAATTACTCTTTGTTTCAAACAAATAACTTAGAATCAGCTATCAATCCTTTTAAGAAGCTCATAATAACTTTAAAGAGTCATTTCTGTCTGAAAATTAAAGAAGGACCTAGGTATATGAACAGGTTGTGGATGGATTTGACAATTTAACCCATTGTCAAGTTTTTCTGATTATCAGTCAAAATTAGTAAATAAGCCAGTTCGGGGTTAGCGCATCGTACAAATGACCCCAAATATCCAGATATTTTAGACATGGAGGGTCCCTTTATGTGCACTTCAGAAAAATAACTCTGGGAGTGATAGAGGTGCCTCATGAATAGCTTTTGTTTCCCCCTTTAAAAAGAATACTTCCACCTGGATATCATGGAATGCACCATTAGTGCATAATTGAATAATGATTACATGACATTCATGAGCACATATCGAATATTAGTGTCAGTGGGTTTTAGAATTTGGTACAGATGACCTTTATCTGCTCATGCTCAGATTGCATCTCCGAAATGGCTTATTGTCACATTCTACACGTGCATTCTCTACAGTTTTGCTGGAATTTGAACGAAAATGCATCCTCTACAATTCGCTGGAATTACAACGAACATGCATCCTCTATAGTTTCGCTGGAATTACAGCAAAAATGCATCCTCTATAGTTTCGCTGTAATTACAGCAAAAATGCATCCTCCACAGTTTCACTGCACTGGAATTACAGCGAAAATGCATCCCCTAAAGTTTTGCTGAAATTCCAGTGAACATTAACCCTCTATACAGTTTTGCTGGAATTACAGCGAAAATGCGTCCTCATAGTTTCGCTGGAATTACAGCGAACATGTAAGTGATGTAATGTCTACAGTTCTGCTGGAATTACAGCTAAAAAATATCCTCAGGCTCTCTAGATTTGCTTGAAATACAGCGAAAGAAAAAGGTCTGTAGTTTTGCTGCACTTATATAGGACACATGCTGTATACTTTAAAATTATTTTGCTGAAGGTTCAGCAAAAATAGTAATATAAAGCACTTAGAATTTTGTTGTAATTACAGCAACATACTATTCCAGTGATCATGCAAAATTAAATTAATTAAATTAAATTTCAATACCCTTCTAATTAACATACATAAGTTTCTGTCTCTTCCCCCCAATTCTCTTGGTCATACATCATCCAGTGTCGCTGGAATTACAGCAAACATGGACCCTCTACAGTTTTGCTGGAATTACAGCGAACATGCATCGTTTACAGTTTTGCTGGAATTACAGCGAACATGGACCCTATATAGTTTTGCTGGAATTACAGCGAACATGGATGTTTGGAAGGTACATGTATGCTCGGATTAAAGCAAACATGAATAGTTTGAGGTTTTAGTTTATTGTTTTATTTTAACAGCCTTAATACACACAAGTACATGTCTCTTTTTTTTTCTAATACTCCCTCTCTCTCCCCTACCCCCTCCCTTTCTCATTCTCTCTCACTCTCTCTCTTTCCTCTTTTGGAGCTTTCAGAGTTTGTTAATTTTCTTTTCACAAGTGAAGAAAGTACCCATGATAGGGAGAATAAATCACTGCCAAAACTTGAATCAAATTCGAGCTCTTGTGTGTTTTTTTTTAAATAATCATATCATATATGCCATAGATATATATGAAATATACACAACACATGCAGATCCATATAATGTATAAAATGCAATAACTGTTCAAACAGCTTATCACATAATAGGCTAAATTATTCTGAAATTGAGAACCATTATGCTCAACTCTGATATGAGCATATAACAGAATGAAAGATGAAATTGTTATGAATTTGTGTACAGAACCAAAGAAGAGTTGTCCATATGTGACATCACAGATAATAACATAGTTGCCAATTAGAGTCCAACATTATTTTCACTCTTTAGAGGGGGATTATGAAACATAAAAAACAAATTGCAGGATTCAGACTTATTTGTGATCTGGGGCTTGCAAATGAAGATGTGTGTCAGATCACATGAGAACTGCTGTATATGCCATATGTATCTCGTACAAACATTTTTAATAATAAATTTCTAATTCATGACTTGCTACATACCATCAGTGAGGTCTTCTTCATGGAAGGCATACGGATCATTTCTTTTCCTCATGGTTGTCTCTCCTGTACATGTGACAAAATATCATTGGAGTACGTGTGTCATAGCTCGATTTACACATTAGGTACAAGAGCACACATCCTTGTGTACACAATTTTAAATGAATGCATAATTGTAAGTCGGCATATGCAACAATTTAATTTAAAGTAAAATACATGTAACTGACAACAAATCTTAACCATTTGCCTTAATTATTCAAGTGTTTATTTTGAAGTTAATAATATGTAGAGGATAACTCCAATTTGTTTCTATGTAGCATTTAAACATGTATAAAGTATAGAGAAATTGATAATTTCCTCAGGGCCTCTTTTGAGAGAAGAATTGGATTGTATTCTATTAGAATTATTTGGGTTTAATAAATATTCGCAATAAGTGCTCTGCTGTCTGTAACCACCCCCCCCCCCAACGCTCACACAAAATCAAGAATGGGGCAATTAGTGTGATTAGTTTAATATAATTTTCGCATCAATTCTTTGTTCATAATAGAAATTTCTGTTGATTATTAGAAAGTGGAGTCAAAAGGGGCCTGAGCTTTCGATCCAAGCAGAATCTTCGTCAGAGGCAAAAAGACAAACATAAAAAGCAAGACATGCACATATATAGACTACAGACACAAAACAGTATACATGTTACAGGAACTGTGGGGTAGGGGTTGGGGACACATTATTAGAAAGCACAGAAAATAAAACGGAGTAAAAAAAATAGCAAATTCCATGGAACCTCTAGAATACAAATAACTTAGTGATATTCAACATTACATTCATACTTTGTTCATGTTTATTTTACAATAAGACAAACGTCTTTCCTTTTGTTATTTGTTAGTATCAGTGTTGAGCAGAATGGTTGCTCTCACCTAGAAAAATTTAGCCCAGTGTCTGTTGAACTGCTTGAACCATATAATGGTGTATATTATCTATATATCTATGGAGGTATTACAAAAATAAAGCAGACTGAGAAATGATTCAATTTTTGGTGCTTGACCATTATTACGATTATTCCCATTATGAAGAATTGTTTAAATTGTGAAAGAAAAGGAAAAAAACTCTGAAAGCTCCACTAAAGGAAAGAGAAAGAGCGATCGCAAGTATTAGAGAAAGAGACAGAAACTTGTGTATGTTAATGAGAAGGGTATAATTTATTGAAATAAAACTTAATTTGCATGATCATTGTAATAGTATGTTGCTGTAATTACAAGAAAATTGTGTTCTTTATTACTATTTTTGGTGAACTTCCAGCAAATTTTAAAGCATACAGCATGTTTCATATAATTCCAGCAAAACAACAGTCCTTTTCTTTTGCTGTATTTCCAGCAAAACTGTATTTGTTACTTCACTTAATGTTCGCTGCAATTCCAGCGAAATTATGGGGGACACATTTTCTTTATAATTCTGTAGAGGATGCATTTTTGCTGTAATTCCAGCAAAACTACAGAGGATGTATATTCGCTGTAATTCCAGCGAAACTATAGAGGATGTATATTCGGGCTGTAATTCCAGCGAAACTATAGAGGACACATTTTCTTTATAATTCTGTAAAAGTTGCATTTTCGCTGTAATTCCAGCAAAACTATAGAGGATGTATATTCGCTGTAATTCCAGCGAAAAAATAGAGGATGCATTTTGGCTGTAATTCCAGCGAAACTATAGAGGACACATTTTCTTTATAATTCTGTAAAAGTTGCATTTTCGCTGTAATTCCAGCAAAACTATAGAGGATGTATATTCGCTGAAATTCCAGCAAAACTATAGAGGATGTATATTTGCTGTAATTCCAGCGAAAAAATAGAGGATGCATTTTGGCTCTAATTCCAGCGAAACTATAGAGGACACATTTTCTTTATAATTCTGTAAAGGATGCATTTTCGCTGTAATTCCAGCAAAACTATAGAGGATGTATATTCGCTGTAATTCAAGCGAAACTATAGAGGATGCATGTTTGCTGTAATTCCAGCAAAACTATAGAGGATGCATGTTCGCTGTAATTCCAGCGAAACTGTAGAGGATGCATTCTGTTCAAATTCCAGCAAAACTGTAGAGAATACACGTGTAGAATGTGACAATTTACTAATTTTGACTGATAATCAGAAAAACTTGACAATGGGTTAAATTGTCAAATCCATCCACAACCTGTTTATGGTTTTTAAAGATTCTTAATCATAAAAGGCTTACAAAATATCGACTTACAGTCTGTCTGGAAAATGACTGCTTATAAACACAGGGTCCACAGGCTGTCTACCATGATGGCACCACGGGAGTGGCCATCTGGCTTCACTGCTTCACTTGCAGCAACCCGACACAGCTAAATACATGCAAGCAAATGGCGCCTCTAGCAGCATGCACACAATGCTGTAGCTTGCCTTGGCTTCCAACTTAGCAGAAATCACTCTACTGTGACCTAACAAAAGACTGCTTGTATAGAAACCCCTAACTCCCATAAAAGCCTAGGAATGGTAATCACCTGCTCTACTTGCCTGTAATACAATAAGGATGCTATGTACTTTTGACACAACCCCCCATTTAAGAAAATATATCATATTTGCTACAGTATATCAAAAGAGGAATAGCAAACTTTATTAATTGCATTTAGTTAAAATTAAATGTCTAAATGTAAGACCTTGCTACCTTTGCAACACAAAAGTAAGATTCTTAACAGGAATAAATCGAGTAAGATAGTAAGGTCATGAATTTAATGCCTCAGTGACATTTGTCAACGAAAGATCCCTAAGGGAAGAGTTTCACGTGTTCGGTCACCACCACAGAGGCAACAACTACAGAGGCAACCAGAGCTACGGAGATGCCACAAAAAACTATCGAGGAGACAACTACAACAGCTACAACCCACAGCAGGGAATAAATTTTCAGTGGGCACCAGAAAACTACCATCAACGCTAGAGCTAAGTAACTCATTTCAATGTCTATCTGAATTAGAAACTGAACTAAATCAATCGAACACAAATGTGGTACGAATATCGAGTGAAGATAATAATGCAATACAGCCTAAAGTAATTAATCTCTCTTAGGTAAACTTCAATCAAACAGAAATCAATTTATTAAAGAAAGGTCCTAAATTCACTCCGACTCCTAAACAGAATAATGACAACCTTAAAGAGGACGTACATTCTTTTTGTCGTAAAATTAAATTACGGGAATATTTTTCTGAACTGGATATTGAGGAGGATAGTAGTATTTTACAAAACAAAAGCAAATTTAAACCTCAAAGAAATAGAAATACCACCCTTGATACTTATGTAGATTTTTAAAAGAAAACTGTAGAAAATGTGGGATCTCAGAAAACTCAATCTAAATGTAATATTAATGCAAAAGAAAGGCGAAGCCTGCACAATTTAAAAAGTAAGAATGATATTATTATGAAACAAGCAGACAAAGGAGGGGCAGTTGTAATAATGGATGTAGACTTTTATGCTTCAAAAATACAAGATCATTAAGATGAAGAAACGTATGAGAAATTAAAAAACAATACTGACGATAAAATAAAAAAAAAATGACTCAAATGATAAATAAACATAAAGAATGTCTAACTGACAAAGAGTATGACTTTTTAACAAAATTTGAGCATAAAACAAGCAATTTGTATGGCCTTCCGAAAATACATCAAAGTTCGGAAATTGAACATGAAGTAACTAAAAGTAAATCGGAATACATCCAATGCCCCGCTCCCGACAAATTAAAAATGCGCCCAATCATAGCTGGACCAGTATGTCCAACACACCGTTTAAGTAATTTTATTGATATTTTGCTCAAACCGCTAGTCAATAAAGTAAAAAGCTTTGTTAGGGATGATTTTGATTTTTTAACACACTTACCCGAGGAATTGCCATTTGAATCAACCTTTGTTACATATGATGTTAATAGTTTGTACACGAACATACCCCATAGTGAAGGTCTAAAAGGTATACAATATTGGATTAATAAATATCCGGAAGAAATTGATTCTCGTTTTTCTTCACAATTCATATTAGACGCGGTCAGTTTTATATTGAATAATAACACCTTCCATTTTGATGGAAATAATTATGTACAGAAACGTGGAACTGCAATGGGAACAAAAATGGCCCCGACTTATGCTACTCTCTTCATGGGATACTTAGAGGAGAAACTCTATGAGCGCGTCGAAACACATTATAATGTTGAAGTTAAAAGTTATTTTGAAAAAAATTGGTTTAGATACTTAGATGATTCTTTTATTGTTTGGAAAACTGAATTTGGAGATATTAATGATTTACACAAGATACTAAGTGAATTACACCCAGCAATTGGTTTTAAATGGAATGTTAATTGTAGCTCAATAAATTTCTTAGATATTAAAATAATAAAGGAAGATAATTTTTTAAAGACAGACATATTCTATAAAGTCACAGACACCCACCAATATTTGCATTTTAAATCTTGTCACCCTAAACAGTGTAAAAAAAATGTCCCGTATAATTTAGCTAGGAGAATATGTACAATTGTATCCGATGAAGAAACTAGAAAGAAACGGTTGGAAGAACTAAAGCATATGCTTTTGATTAGACATTATCCTAAGGAAATTATTACAACCGGTATTTCTAAGGCAAATGCACTCAGTAAGCAAGAGTTGATGTCTAAAAAAGAAAGAAATGAACAGGAGATAGTTCCATTTGTCCACACATTCAACCCAAATAACCCAAACATGTTTCAAATTATTCATGAATCGTTGCCTCTCATCAAGACCGATGAAACTCTGAAAGCAGTATTTGAAAATGTAAAAGTTATATCAAGCAAACGACAAAGACCTAATCTGAAACTAATCTGAAACAAATATTAACCAGAGCCAGATTTTCCCGAAACAACAATACAAAAGGTGGGGTGAAAAGATGCGGCGACAAAAGATGCAAAACCTGCCCCCATTTGGATGTGACAAATAGAATCAACATTGGAATAAACAACACAGAGTTTTTAATTAAATTTCCATTTACATGTCAAACAAAAAACTTGATTTATTGTATAACGTGCCAAGGATGTAAAGAACATATATAGGTGAAACAGGAGATGTTCTTCGTAACAGAGTAAGGGTTCATCGTCAGCAAATAAGACAGAAAGAATATAGGCAACTAAAATTGAGTGAACATATAGAAAGGTGTGCTCGTTCCATAGAACCCAATTTCTTAATTACACCTTTTTATAAAATGAATGATGATGACAAAACTAAACGTTGCCTAAAAGAAGAACATTTCATTAATAAATTTAAACCTTCACTGAACGCTATATGAATTGCTGTTCCTTACTCTAACTACCACATAGTATACAGTGTATATTATATTATATAATTTTGCATGTACTATTATGTGTATATACATTCAACAGTCAATCGTTGTAGAATCCTTACCATGTTCATTGACTGCATTTTACAACAAGGATCTTTTTGTATCATATTAACTTAAGAAATGCGTCAGACTATTTAATTTCGAAGTCTACATACTCTTTTATCTCAGAATAACCAAACAAGTCTATACCCGGTGTAAGCTATTGTAATCACTCTACTCTATTGTGTACTGTGCCAAAGCTCACCAGGCCAATTATTCCATATCCTCCATGCTATCATAACTCATTCTTCTATCTTTCATCTACCAGCAAACTATCCATCCATTGAATAGATCTCCTAACTTTAACAACGGAGATTTGAAAGACTTGTAAAATGTTTGTAACTTCTAATTGTACGATATATAAACGCATGTAACTAACAGGTTAATCATTCCACCTGAAGAATTAAACGAAAGCGCTTGTGGAAGCAAACCTACGGATATCTACTATGTCTTTATTCTCGGAGTGAACTTTATCTTACTTTAAATTATTTTTTCTATACGTTCTCCCATCTACATTTCTTTACAACTTTATATATATATATATACATCACTTACAATACGAGATGCTTGTCGATACAATCTTTGATACTGGATTATAGGCTATAGTCAATGACAGGGGGGTCAATCCGGTTTTGGGGTTGTGGGGGGGGGGGGGGGGAGACAGCTTAATAGTACCCTTCATGATTTTTATTACCAGCTTCTCCACGGTTAAACGAAGCAGGGGAAATCAGAGATTGAGGTCTGATAGCGTAATACCTGGTGTATTTCATTGTTTGAAAGTTTTGCATCATTATTGGGAGGGGGGGGGGGGGGCGCAAAACGATATGTTTGCCCTCCCAATATTTTCTGAGGGGGGGGGGGGCAACTGTCTCCCCTGTCATCCCATAATCGACGCCCCTTGTCAATGAAGTCAGCGAGCACATAATAGCCAAATTATTCTGTGTATCTAAATATCCATGTTTATTCAAATATTGATGTCAATATAAGTTGTATAATATTTCATTATGCAATAAAGTAATCACGAGGTTTAGTTAAAAATAAAGTATTGCAATCATTTTGCATAAATCAAATAGAAATCTAGGGAATTTATACTTTTAACGTAACGTAACACGTGGAAGAATGCTCTCTGCAAAATACAAAAGCTAATACTGACATATCCTCCCTTTTTGGAATTTTTGCAAAGGCTTTGCAAAAATTTCAAAAAGGGAGGACAGCTCTGGGGAACTTTGATTGAGCTACGCAACGTTATTCTCGCAATTTCTTTCACATTTGTATTTATTTCCACGAGATTTGCCAAAGATGTTGTATATGTTATTTCCTTACACTTGTTAATAATTATTCTAATGTATACATGTATTCAAAGCATTCGCTTGGATCCAGCTGAGGCACGCGGCTTGTCTTTGTTCAAAACTCACCTGCCCCCGACAAAGGAATTAATTAATAAGGTTGAGGATTTGTCAATCTGTCGGTCAATTGAATCTGGTGTCGCCGAAACCACTAACCCGTCTCCGTGGTCTAGTGGTTAAGGCATTGGCGTTCTAAGCCAACGACCCGGGTTCGATTCCCGGCGGAGACATTTTTTCAGCCTTTGCAAAAATTTCAAAAAGGGAGGACAGCTCTAGGGAACTTTGATTGAGCTACGCAACGTTATTCTCGCAATTTCTTTCACATTTGTATTTATTTCCACGAGATTTGCCAAAGCTGTTGTATATGTTATTTCCTTACACTTGTTAATAATTATTCTAATGTATACATGTATTCAAAGCATTCGCTTGGATCCAGCTGAGGCACGCGGCTTGTCTTTGTTCAAAACTCACCTGCCCCCGACAAAGGAATTAATTAATAAGGTTGAGGATTTGTCAATCTGTCGGTCAATTGAATCTGGTGTCGCCGAAACCACTAACCCGTCTCCGTGGTCTAGTGGTTAAGGCATTGGCGTTCTAAGCCAACGACCCGGGTTCGATTCCCGGCGGAGACATTTTTTCAGCCTTTGCAAAAATTTCAAAAAGGGAGGACAGCTCTGGGGAACTTTGATTGAGCTACGCAACGTTATTCTCGCAATTTCTTTCACATTTGTATTTATTTCCACGAGATTTGCCAAAGCTGTTGTATATGTTATTTCCTTACACTTGTTAATAATTATTCTAATGTATACATGTATTCAAAGCATTCGCTTGGATCCAGCTGAGGCACGCGGCTTGTCTTTGTTCAAAACTCACCTGCCCCCGACAAAGGAATTAATTAATAAGGTTGAGGATTTGTCAATCTGTCGGTCAATTGAATCTGGTGTCGCCGAAACCACTAACCCGTCTCCGTGGTCTAGTGGTTAAGGCATTGGCGTTCTAAGCCAACGACCCGGGTTCGATTCCCGGCGGAGACATTTTTTCAGCCTTTGCAAAAATTTCAAAAAGGGAGGACAGCTCTGGGGAACTTTGATTGAGCTACGCAACGTTATTCTCGCAATTTCTTTCACATTTGAATTTATTTCCACGAGATTTGCCAAAGCTGTTGTATATGTTATTTCCTTACACTTATATATATATATATAGATACAAGAAACTTATTATTAGTAAACGAAGAAGCTTGATGGGAGGAATTTTAATTTGTAAACAAATTTTAGACATTTTACTCCCAGTGTTAAAGATCGTATGCTCGATCTGTAATGAAAACCATTACAAATCGAACATACGATCTTTAACACTGGGAGTAAAATGCCTAAAAATTTGTTTACAAATTAAAATTCCTCCCATCAAGCTTCTTCGTTTACTAACCATTGTCTACGGCGGACCGTTGAATATTAATGAGTCAGAAAGAAGAGGATCTTGGGTATTTGATTCCAGTTCATCGTGACTTGGCCGTGAACCAGAATAGCCTGGTGGTTAAGTCGCTGCCCGGCAAGCAGTAGATGACAGGTTCGAATCCCGCTGGTTCCAATTTTTTCTGACTTGTGTTTTTCATTACAAATCGAGCATACGATCTTTAACACTGGGAGTAAAATGCCTAAAAATTTGTTTACAAATTAAAATTCCTCCCATCAAGCTTCTTCGTTTACTAACCATTGTCTACGGCGGACCGTTAAAAATGAATATTAATGAGTCAGAAAGAAAATACAGTTTATTGCCCGCTATTTGACACGCAAAATCACATGGACTTTCGAAACTGGGCAATAAACAATTTATCGGTCCGCACTTTTGTTGGCTTGTTAAAGCTGGGCAATAAAATGTAAAAATTCCATTGCTCATATTATGTCTGATATGGTTAATAATTATAATTATATATTTAGAATGCTTAATTTATGCTCAAAATGTTGATACACATTGTCCACCATATACCTTTCCTGTGGTCGAGCAATTGGTGAATGAAAACGACAAGTCTATCTGTCACATATACGTGTCATCGGCACTGAAAGACATATACAGTAGAAGCATGAAATTAAAAAAAATCAGAGAAGGAGAATAGTGAAATTTTGAAACATATCTCACAGAGAATGAGATTCTTAAGGCTATTTGAAAGCTGAGATCACTAATGATATAGGATACCTCCTATTTGCGATTCCGTCATTATGGATTATGCCATACATGGAGAACTCTCGCATTTGGTTATGTATAAAAGGAATAGATACTTCATTTGTTCGTTTTAATGATAAAACTGATTTTTAGTCCATGATACATTATGGTTAATGTACAGTGCGCCTCCCCCCCCCCCCCCAAGTTAACAGTTGGAAAAAGTCTCCCAAAATAAATATTTCAGAATATTTTCAATAAATTTCCATTCTTATAGATAGCTTATGGTCTCTCTTATGCAATATCACCAACAAGTCTGACTAGTCATTAAGTTTGAGTGATCAAAAGCAACGTTTTTGGAGAGGGTTCAAAATACAGACTTGACAAGAATTGGCATTTGTCTGGCTGGTATAAAAAAGAATTGACAGTTAAAAAAGTTTGCCAATTAAGTATTTCAAAATATTTTCAGGAAAGTCTCATACCTGTGGACAGCTTTGAGTCTCCTCTATCAAATGACGCCCAAATATTTCACAATATTTACGCTTGAGTGGGCAAAGGCCACTTTTGTGAAAGGGTGCAAAATCCATACTTGATAAATGTTTGATTGTCCGTTCTGGCTGGTGTCAGCAAAGTTAACATTCATGAAAAGGTTTAGAATTGTCTTAGCCTGATCAATAAAAGACAAGTTATGAAAGAACAGATTTTTTTCACTGTATGTCCTGATATATCCCATTAGAACTTCATGGTTGAGTGAGTAAGCAGGTAAAATTAAAAGACTCACCAAAAGTAACATTTTGAACCACTCAAGAAAGTAGTTAATTGCTCACTCAAGCATAAGATGTTGATTGAATGTGTAAGGATTTACAGGAGAACTAAGCTTGTCATTCCATAAATTGTCTTTTATTAAACAGAAAATGGAAATTTAGAAGCCTTTTCATGACTCCCAGCTTGGCTGATACCGGCCAGAGCCAATATCAATTCTTGTCAAGTCTGGATTTTGCACATTTTCACAAAATTGGCTTTTACTCACTCAAGCGTGGAATATTGGTGTCATTTTATAGAAGAGACCCTAAGCTGTCCACAGGTATGAAAATCTCCGTGAAATATTTCTGATATGGTTAATAATTATAATTATATATTTAGAATGCTTGATTTATGCTCAAAATGTTGATACACATTGTCCACCATATACCTTTCCTGTGGTCGAGCAATTGGTGAATGAAAATGACAAGTCTATCTGTCACATATACGTGTCATCGGCACTGAAAGACTTATAGAGTAGAAGCATGAAATAAAAAAAAAATCAGAGAAGGAGAATAGTGAAATTTTGAAAAATATCTCACAGAGAATGAGATTCTTAAGGCTATTTGAAAGCTGAGATCACTAATGATATAGGATACCTCCTATTTGCAATTCCGTCATTATGGATTATGCCATACATGGAGAACTCTCGCATTTGGTTATGTATAAAAGGAATAGATACTTCATTTGTTCGTTTTAATGATAAAACTGATTTTTAGTCCATGATACATTATGGTTAATGTACAGTGCGCCTCCCCCCCCCCCCAAGTTAACAGTTGGAAAAAGTCTCCCAAAATAAATATTTCAGAATATTTTCAATAAATTTCCATTCTTATAGATAGCTTATGGTCTCTCTTATGCAATATCACCAACAAGTCTGACTAGTCATTAAGTTTGAGTGATCAAAAGCAACGTTTTTGGAGAGGGTTCAAAATACAGACTTGACAAGAATTGGCATTTGTCTGGCTGGTATAAAAAAAAAAGATTGAAAACCGTTTAAGAATTGACAGTTAAAAAAGTTTGCCAATTAAGTATTTCAAAATATTTTCAGGAAAGTCTCATACCTGTGGACAGCTTTGAGTCTCCTCTATCAAATGACGCCCAAATATTTCACAATATTTACGCTTGAGTGGGCAAAGGCCACTTTTGTGAAAGGGTGCAAAATCCATACTTGATAAATGTTTGATTGTCCGTTCTGGCTGGTGTCAGCAAAGTTAACATTCATGAAAAGGTTTAGAATTGTCTTAGCCTGATCAATAAAAGACAAGTTATGAAAGAACAGATTTTTTTCACTGTATGTCCTGATATATCCCATTAGAACTTCATGGTTGAGTGAGTAAGCAGGTAAAATTAAAAGACTCACCACAAGTAACATTTTGAACCACTCAACAAAGTAGTTAATTGCTCACTCAAGCATAAGATGTTGATTGAATGTGTAAGGATAAACAGGAGAACAAAGCTTGTAATTCCATAAATTGTCTTTTATTAAACAGAAAATGGAAATTTAGAAGCCTTTTCATGACTCTCAGCTTGGCTGATACCGGCCAGAGCCAATATCAATTCTTGTCAATTCTGGATTTTGCACATTTTCACAAAATTGGCTTTTACTCACTCAAGCTTCGATATTAAACGGATAATTTAATTAGAACCCGTAATATTCTGAATACGTTAAAGACAAAGATGAGATCTGGGGAGTGTTTCATGAAAGTACTTGTCAGATATTTTATCCGACAAATTTGCTCTCAGCCAATCAGATGCAAGGATTTCAGTAGCTTATAACAGTTGTCGGATGAAATATCCCACAACTTCCTGTCATGAAACGCTCCCCAGGTCATCTGAAAGAAACAGTTGGGAAAGGTTTAGGAGTAATTATTGTAGCATATTGTGAGGGTTTGGAATCATCAAAATAAGAATTTCACTTAATCTTGCTGAAATCCAGTTTTACTGCACACAAAAATGTGTATATGGGACTAAAAGCACATTTGGCATGAAAGTTTGGTCCAAACATTTCACCTATTGAAGATCAGTTCTTTTCAGGAAACATTTCTTTTATGATAATCTTTCAAACTAACATAAAGATGAAAATGACTAGGCTCACAAACAGAACTCACCTTCTCTTTAAATGTAAATAAATTCTGAGTATAGCAGATGAGTGTCGCAAATGCAAGATCAACAGTTTAAAGTGCAATGTTAAAGGCTGTGTATCGTGGGGGGGGGGGGGGGGGGCACTAGAGTTTCCGAACCTTTGAACCTTAGTCCAAAAATGGAATACAGAATTATGACACCTAGCTATTTAATTTTAGGAATTGCGAACCATGTTTCTATTTCGGTTTCACGAACATTCGGATTAGCGAACCTTCGGACGAAAGAAACAGTGGGATTGAAATAATGGCCCCGACTTATTAACTCGGGGCCCCGACTTATTAACTCGGGGCCCCGACTTATTATCTCGGGGCCCCGAGTTATTAACTCGGGGCCCCGACTTATTATCTCGGGGCCCCGAGTTAATAACTCGGGGCCCCGACTTAATTATCAGCATACGATACCATGCATATGTACGGGGCTCCGTACATTATGCATACACTACCAGCCGTATCAACAATCCCCATGCTGTTTTAACGCGCCATGCTTGCCTAAGTCACCATACCTTACAGTCAAGAATGGACGAACGAGAACAAGAACAAAATGATGTGATTTAGGTTTGTTTCGAAATGGGACTTTTGTATAAAGATATAGTCACGGTTCTTGCAACAGAGTGCGGAATTATCATTTCTACCCGTCATTTGCATGGGCGTCGGAAGGGATTTTTGATTGGTCCGGCTCCGCCTGCCGTGCCGTAGGCACGGTGCGTGCCGCAGGCACGCCAGCCAAAAAGGTAGATTATTGGTCAGGCTCAAGCCGGGCCGGCCGGGCCGGCTCCGACGCCCATGATTTGAAACGGCTTCTCAGACAGCTTGGTTTTTTTACAAGAAAAAACTACAGTCACATCGGTGAGGTAGTTGAATTTGTCCAAAGGCAGGTTGAGGGATCGGGTCGTCTACATGGTTACCGGTGGATGTTTGAAAAATGTTTAGCACATCATATTAAGTGTAAAAAAGATAACCACTATAGATGGGTTGGCAATGTAAGGGGGAATTAATAAATGTAACAGAAACAATATGTGAATCCTGATTTATTAGGAAAAATATGTGTTGTCATTGTCAGATTGTTATATTTAATCAAATCTGACAAACTGTTGTTATGCTCTTTATGAATGTCAATCTGAAATTCTTTGGATTTTCATTGATCTATGGATTAATACACAAACAGCTACTAAAATAGAAAGGTATACATTTTGTCAAGGTGAGCTTGAAGTATGTCAAAATCAGATACATTTATGATCGGCTGCCAAGTTATCAATGTCAGAGAAATTTCAGCTCGTAAGTGACAATGCAATGCAATTTTAAAATCTGTGATAGAATTAAATGAATGATGACAATAGCCCGGATATTGTAAAGTTTTGATCTTAGATGGCGCTGTTACCATTAGTACCGGCCGAGTGCGTACTGGCCGCAAGTCACATTGATAAAAATGAATGAAAATAAATTTGCCTATGTACCAAAAATTATAAAAATAATGATTATCTTGTTTTCTTTTATTTATTTCAGTTATGTTCATTATTTTAACCAGTAAAACGTGGATAAGAGAAATACTGAGAAATAAAAGAAAGATGTAGATGATGTTGATGATGATAAATTTAATGAAAGAAAACAATTTTAATACCTAGGCTTATAGTGTGGGATGAGAAGCAGAAATCTAATGAATACAGATAATAAACAAAGAGTGAAAGAATTAAGAAATTTAAGAAACAAGAATGAAAACAAAGAGGGAAGGAAGCAAAGAAGTGAGAGAGGATGAACATAAGAAAAAGGAAGGAAGGAGGGGAAGAAAAAGAACAAAAGAAAGAAGGATCGAAAAGTGATCCAAGAAACAAAAAAAAAGAAAGGTAGAAAGAAAGAATCAAATAAAACAAAAAAGAACTAAGAAAGATTGAAAAGGGGAAATTAAGAATGAGTTTAAAAGAACAAAAAGAAACAAGAAGAAACAAAGAAAAAAAGGAAATATAAACGGAGGAAATAGAAAAGGAAAGAATTGAAAAGAATACAGTAACGAAAGAAAGGAAGGAAAACAAAGAAACAAAAAGAAACTAATAGAGAGAAGAAAAATAAACTAATAAACGAAGAAAGAACGAACGAAAGCGAGAGTAAAACAAAGAAAGAAAAAATGAAGAATTAATGAGAAAAAAATTATGGAAGCTGGAACAAAGAATAGCAGGAGAGAAAACATATAATTGAGAAGGGAGAAGAAAAGAAAGGAAAGGATGTTGTTGTTATCCTTCGTAAGGTGACTTAGGCAAGCATGGCGCGGTAAAACAGCATGGGGATTGTTGATACGGCTGGTTACGGAGCCCCTAAGGGGACATAAAATGACATTAATTTCCCCTTTTCAATCTTTCTTAGTTCTTTTTTGTTTTATTTGATTCTTTCTTTCTACCTTTCTTTTTTTTGTTTCTTGGATCACTTTTCGATCCTTCTTTCTTTTGTTCTTTTTCTTCCCCTCCTTCCTTCCTTTTTCTTATGTTCATCCTCTCTCACTTCTTTGCTTCCTTCCCTCTTTGTTTTCATTCTTGTTTCTTAAATTTCTTAATTCTTTCACTCTTTGTTTATTATCTGTATTCATTAGATTTCTGCTTCTCATCCCACACTATAAGCCTAGGTATTAAAATTGTTTTCTTTCATTAAATTTATCATCATCAACATCATCTACATCTTTCTTTTATTTCTCAGTATTTCTCTTATCCACGTTTTACTGGTTAAAATAATGAACATAACTGAAATAAATAAAAGAAAACAAGATAATCATTATTTTTATAATTTTTGGTACATAGGCAAATTTATTTTCATTCATTTTTATCAATGTGACTTGCGGCCAGTACGCACTCGGCCGGTACTAATGGTAACAGCGCCATCTAAGATCAAAACTTTACAATATCCGGGCTATTGTCATCATTCATTTAATTCTATCACAGATTTTAAAATTGCATTGCATTGTCACTTACGAGCTGAAATTTCTCTGACATTGATAACTTGGCAGCCGATCATAAATGTATCTGATTTTGACATACTTCAAGCTCACCTTGACAAAATGTATACCTTTCTATTTTAGTAGCTGTTTGTGTATTAATCCATAGATCAATGAAAATCCAAAGAATTTCAGATTGACATTCATAAAGAGCATAACAACAGTTTGTCAGATTTGATTAAATATAACAATCTGACAATGACAACACATATTTTTCCTAATAAATCAGGATTCACATATTGTTTCTGTTACATTTATTAATTCCCCCTTACATTGCCAACCCATCTATAGTGGTTATCTTTTTTACACTTAATATGATGTGCTAAACATTTTTCAAACATCCACCGGTAACCATGTAGACGACCCGATCCCTCAACCTGCCTTTGGACAAATTCAACTACCTCACCGATGTGACTGTAGTTTTTTCTTCTAAACAAACCAAGCTGTCTGAGAAGCCGTTTCAAATCATGGGCGTCGGAGCAGGCCCGGCCGGCCCGGCTTGAGCCTGACCAATAATCTACCTTTTTGGCTGGCGTGCCTGCGGCACGCACCGTGCCTACGGCACGGCAGGCGGAGCCGGACCAATCAAAAATCCCTTCCGACGCCCATGCAAATGACGGGTAGAAATGATAATTCCGCACTCTGTTGCAAGAACCGTGACTATATCTTTATACAAAAGTCCCATTTCGAAACAAACCTAAATCAAATCATTTTGTTCTTGTTCTCGTTCGTCCATTCTTGACTGTAAGGTATGGTGACTTAGGCAAGCATGGCGCGTTAAAACAGCATGGGGATTGTTGATACGGCTGGTAGTGTATGCATAATGTACGGAGCCCCGTACATATGCATGGTATCGTATGCTGATAATTAAGTCGGGGCCCCGAGTTATTAACTCGGGGCCCCGAGATAATAAGTCGGGGCCCCGAGTTAATAAGTCGGGGCCCCGAGATAATAAGTCGGGGCCCCGAGTTAATAAGTCGGGGCCCCGAGTTAATAAGTCGGGGCCCCGAGTTAATAAGTCGGGGCCCCGAGATAATAAGTCGGGGCCCCGAGATAATAACTCGGGGCCCCGAGATAATAAGTCGGGGCCCCGAGTTAATAAGTCGGGGCCCCGAGTTAATAAGTCGGGGCCCCGAGTTAATAAGTCGGGGCCCCGAGATAATAACTCGGGGCCCCGAGATAATAAGTCGGGGCCCCGAGTTAATAAGTCGGGGCCCCGAGTTAATAAGTCGGGGCCCCGAGATAATAAGTCGGGGCCCCGAGTTAATAAGTCGGGGCCCCGAGTTAATAAGTCGGGGCCCCGAGATAATAACTCGGGGCCCCGAGTTAATAAGTCGGGGCCCCGAGATAATAAGTCGGGGCCCCGAGTTAATAAGTCGGGGCCCCGAGTTAATAAGTCGGGGCCCCGAGTTAATAAGTCGGGGCCCCGAGTTAATAAGTCGGGGCCCCGAGTTAATAAGTCGGGGCCCCGAGTTATTAAGTCGGGGCCCCGAGTTAATAAGTCGGGGCCCCGAGATAAAAAAAAAAAACTCGTGTCATTTTATGTCATTCCCTTAGGGGCTCCGTATGTAAGCGTACTTCTGGTGCGTGCAAACTTAAAACGCAATGAAATCGCGTACTTTAATTGTCATTTTAGCGCAGGGATTACATGCGCACACTGAAACGCGCATGACTTTTGTTGGCTGCGCTTATGTGATGTCATCCAGGAAAACAAATGGCAGCCTCCATGACTTTGCGACTCTTGGCGTTTCTATGGGGTTCGTATTCCATATTTATAGACTTCATAATCATATTGCCGAACCGTTTTATAAAACTATTAATACATGGTTGTGAGGAAATATAAACGGAGGAAATAGAAAAGGAAAGAATTGAAAAGAATACAGTAACGAAAGAAAGGAAGGAAAACAAAGAAACAAAAAGAAACTAATAGAGAGAAGAAAAATAAACTAATAAACGAAGAAAGAACGAACGAAAGCGAGAGTAAAACAAAGAAAGAAAAAATGAAGAATTAATGAGAAAAAAAATATGGAAGCTGGAACAAAGAATAGCAGGAGAGAAAACATATAATTGAGAAGGGAGAAGAAAAGAAAGGAAAGGATGTGTTGTTATCATTCGTAAGGTGACTTAGGCAAGCATGGCGCGGTAAAACAGCATGGGGATTGTTGATACGGCTGTTACGGAGCCCCTAAGGGACATAAAATGACATTAATTTCCCCTTTTCAATCTTTCTTAGTTCTTTTTTGTTTTATTTGATTCTTTCTTTCTACCTTTCTTTTTTTTTGTTTCTTGGATCACTTTTCGATCCTTCTTTCTTTTGTTCTTTTTCTTCCCCTCCTTCCTTCCTTTTTCTTATGTTCATCCTCTCTCACTTCTTTGCTTCCTTCCCTCTTTGTTTTCATTCTTGTTTCTTAAATTTCTTAATTCTTTCACTCTTTGTTTATTATCTGTATTCATTAGATTTCTGCTTCTCATCCCACACTATAAGCTAGGTATTAAAATTGTTTTCTTTCATTAAATTTATCATCATCAACATCATCTACATCTTTCTTTTATTTCTCAGTATTTCTCTTATCCACGTTTTACTGTTAAAATAATGAACATAACTGAAATAAATAAAAAAAACAAGATAATCATTATTTTTATAATTTTTGGTACATAGGCAAATTTATTTTCATTCATTTTTATCAATGTGACTTGCGGCCAGTACGCACTCGGCCGGTACTAATGGTAACAGCGCCATCTAAGATCAAAACTTTACAATATCCGGGCTATTGTCATCATTCATTTAATTCTATCACAGATTTTAAAATTGCATTGCATTGTCACTTACGAGCTGAAATTTCTCTGACATTGATAACTTGGCAGCCGATCATAAATGTATCTGATTTTGAACATACTTCAAGCTCACCTTGACAAAATGTATACCTTTCTTTTTAGTAGCTGTTGTGTATTAATCCATAGATCAATGAAAATCCAAAGAATTTCAGATTGACATTCATAAAGAGCATAACAACAGTTTGTCAGATTTGATTAATATAACAATCTGACAATGACAACACATATTTTTCCTAATAAATCAGGATTCACATATTGTTTCTGTTACATTTATTAATTCCCCCTTACATTGCCAACCCATCTATAGTGGTTTATCTTTTTTACACTTAATATGATGTGCTAAACATTTTTCAAACATCCACCGTAACCATGTAGACGACCCGATCCCTCAACTGCCTTTGGACAAATTCAACTACCTCACCGATGTGACTGTAGTTTTTTCTTCTAAACAAACCAAGCTGTCTGAGAAGCCGTTTCAAATCATGGCGTCGGAGCAGGCCCGGCCGGCCCGGCTTGAGCCTGACCAATAATCTACCTTTT